>JASPKZ010001203.1:0-255000 GCA_030220185.1 Diploptera punctata | reverse complement strand
GAAGTGGGTTGCTAGCCCGTTTTGATGGCGGATTTATTATTCGGGATTTTCTCCCTAGGCCGATTGCCTTCACTCAGATCCAGAGCTCAGCCTGCCCCGTGTTATTTCGGAGTTGTCTCTCCTAGATGGTTTGCCTTGCAGGACTAACGAACTCCATCCGCCCGTTTGTCAATCTACAAGACAGTAGATGTAGAGTTGTCTCTTCCGTCAGGTACACCGTACCGAAGGACTCGTTCTCCGCTGTATCTGCCGTTAAGGTCTTCATCGTAACCCTGGCAAAGTGCTCTCACAAGGTACTATCAGCTGGGCAAGCTGACCCAAGGTATATTACGAGGTTTTACTCCTCCCCCTCGTCCCTTTCTCAACATGGCTTGGGTACAGTCTATGGCGGGTTTTCTTAATAACATTAATGTTATTATAACATAGATATTGTATGTTATTATTATTTGATAACATTTTCATTTCATAGCATTATTTTGTGGTTGTTTTATTATAAATGTAATATATGTTTGTTCTGATTTGAAAATAGAAGTCCACACGGCCATAACTCCATCAGACTAAATAAATAAATACATAGAGCAAACAGGCTACTATGGTTTGTGAGTCGTAGGTGATACATCGAGATTTTCTGGTACCTCCTAAACGGAGTACACATCAGTTCATAACATATTTTATTGATCCAATCACTAAGATATACAGCCAACCCATACCAATATTTTACTATATTACTGGAATCATGTGTATCAAAAGTAACAAATATGATAACTCATAAATCACGTTAATTCCGTCCAAGATACTGAGTTTAATTTTATTCTCCGCAACTTTTTCAAAATAAATAATAGTTTTAAAAAACTAAACTAAAACAACACGCTTTATTAGAAAACCGAAACTAAAAAATGAAAAATAATTTTACTTTCTAACACTCTTGGGATAAAATTAATGTAGTCAACAAAAAAATAATCTCCAACACATCTAGAATAAAACTATAGTTATGTACAAAACAAAAAATTACCATCAAAAGCGTGGGGTGCTTTTTATGGTTTTTACATTTTCTTCTTAGAGACTTCACTTTTACCAATATCTGTTTATTATCAAATATATTAATTGATATAGAGCACCCCATGCTTTTGATTGTAATTTTTTTTGTAGATAACTACAGTTTTATTCTAAATGTGTTGGATATAATTTTTGTGTTGACCACATTAATTTTATCCCAAGCGTGTTGGAAATTAAAATTATTTTTCATATTTTTAGTTCGATTTTCTAATAAAGCATGTTGTTATAGTTTTTAAAACTATTAATTATTTTCTTATTTTTTAGTTTTCATATTTTACGGAATAAGATATAAATGTAAATATCTTTAAATTCGATACTATTTAGTATGAGCTAAATGTAATACTCTACTAAAAATATCCTTCAGGCCGGATTTGAACCAGCGACCTATGGATTACAGGAACAATAATTTCTAGTCGATCCAATGATTTTAAGTGGGTGAATATCGTGTTGAAATAATTACACAGACACTTTTTTTGATTGTCTGATGATTCTGGCCATGATTTTAGAACAGAGTTATGAAATTATTGTATTGTCATTGGTTCTTTATAAGTATACAAAAGTTTCAAGTCGATCCAATGATTTTAAGTTGGTGAAAATCGTGTTGAAAAAATCCGTTTCATAATTACACAGGCACGTTTTTTATTTTCTGATTATTCTTTCCAGGATTTTAGAAAAACCATTACGAAATTAATGTATTGTCATTGATCCTTTACAAGTATACAAAGTGTCAAGTCGATGCAATGATTTTAAGTGGGTGGCAGTTGCGTTGAAGGATTGTGTTGCATAGATACGGGGCGAATCATAAATATGGCTATAGGTTTGATCGCGTTGTGTGATGAAAATATTACCATTACAGGAAATATGAAATTACCGTTGGAAAGCAATTATTCAAATTACAACAATGGAATAAAAAAAACACTGTAGAACATACGTGATTAGTCAAAATGGCGTTGAATATGCAACAGCAAATTACAATTTCTGCATGGGCAATAACTTATGATAATGATCGTGAGGCCGCAAGACGTAAGTTTAACGTAGCATTGCAGCCGTCAACTGTGGGGAAGTGGAGAAAACGACTGCTAGAAACGGGAAGGATGCAGAAAATCAAACCTCCTGGAAGGCGTCGCATTAGCACGGATGTAGAATTATGCTTGGATGTAAACGGCGAACAGTTTGAAGCCCAATAAAATGACTTGCTTACTGTTGTAATTGATTTGTTTTGTTCTATTGTAGTAATCTGAAGGATTCCCTTTCCAATGATAATAATAATTTCCTTTAATAATAATATTTTCGTCACAAAATGCGATCAAATGTATAGCCATATTTCTGAATCACCCTGTAGATACAGGTCAAGCTAATACAAAGCGTGTAAAAAGACAAATTCTGCTTTTAATTTGTAATAAACTCAGTAAATCATATATGTATATAACAGAAGAAATATGTGTTTTATGCGAAAAACGTTTTATCAAATTACACAAAATATACTACAAACAAATTATTAAATTTAACAATACATTTATCAATTTATGTAATCACCATCCAGGGATTCATGTTATCACGTCACTACACAGGGTGATTCATTATGTATGTCTCCCTTTATCTCAGTTTATTCTCGGCCTTGTACGAAATTTTACGTTCCCCGGTCACCAGGGTCTTAGAGGATTCGATCCACCATAACAGGATTCTGGAATTATGGATCACAACCTCAGTTTATGATCACATAATAACGACAAAGTGATCGGATGTATAAATATTAAACGTTAAAATTTAATGTCTTTATTAGTAGGCCTAATATTAATGTTATGTCTTTTTTTTTCTAGAGAGGTTATCATTCTAGGCTGCGAGGTATTCACTACATAAACACTCCTCCATATGCTGAGTTTGTAGTGGCCATCGTCAAGACAGTGATGAAGTCCAAATTGGTTTCAAGGGTAAGACAGTAATAATAATAATAATAATAATAATAATAATAATAATAATAATAATAATAGTAATAATAATAATAATAATAAATATAATAATAATAATTTTGTCTTATTTTTGTTGACATTTATCATGATTTAACCTCTACATCTATAGGTACATTTTATATGCCCGACGAAACCCGGACCTTTAAGAAACATGATTTGCTGGAAGAGGATTTTGATATCTTCCTCCCACACATAATTTATTTTACACCACATTAGGGCATGGATGGTCTCCCTGGTTGAGTGTTGAGTACAATGCATGAGCCACCTCCGAGACATCAAGTACATTCACAAGACACGCTATTAATTCATCAATTCGTACTAAACAAACACGAATATGATACGGATGAACGTCATGAATAAATAGTGTTTTAGGACAACTTTTGCCTTAAAATGTTCTAACATTTGTCTTATAGTTGAGGGGGAAAAAATACGATAAATCTTCATTCTAGAAACTTCACCCGGCCGGAAATCAAATCCGGGCCGCTGCTTATAAAGGAAGGACGTTATAACTAGATCACAGTAATAATTAATGTTTTGTTTGTTTTTTATGAGGTTTTACAATACTCCACATCTTCCTCCGCTCAATTAATCTACTATAATTTTCCTCCACTTCTCTACCTCATAACAATATGCTTCGTCCAACGTTTCCTGCTCTAGATATATATATAGATGGAACGCTCTGCGGCGGTGTTGGTGGTGAGCGATCCATTTAGGTTCTCCTTAATAAGTAAAACCCCTGGTTCCTGTAAAATACATATATTAGCCCCGGTTTAAATTTTTAATTCAAATTTGAAGTTAATAAGCAGAGTGAGTCGGAAGAGGACCATTTGAGGTTCTATTCCAGCATTAGCTCCTTGGATTGAGGGAAACCGCTTAAAACCTCAATCGGAATAGTCGACCACGCGGGATCTTGCCAAGTTTAGCTTTCGGATTACTCTACATTGGGAGTATTTGTGTGGTGATGTCAATTTCTCTGGAACTGGTAGAATGAGCCAGCATCAGTAGGATTAGTTATTAATTGGTTGTATTGAGATATTCTATTGATACACATGTTGTAATTATAATTGTGTGATTGTGTAATGTTTTTATATGTGTGTGTATGTGCGTGTGTGCGTGTGTGTGTGTCCAGGATCCATTTTGAATGCTTGTGTTTGTTGTTGGCTGTATCATAGGTTCCCACAAGTGGATCATCATGACCTTCAGATGTATTTTAAATTTAAGAACCATGCGTTTAATATACTCTTCGATTGTTTCTACACCCGTTTGGTCGTGTAAAATGTCGACCGGTGTTACACGCGGAAGTTTTGTAATCATATACACCATATATCCACGTTATTTTTGGTCATTCTTTTCTTATTCTACCAAATGGCATCCACTCTAGTATTCCTCTTGGGAAAATTTTAAGTCTTTCTTATTAAATGACCATAAAAATGTAATTGTTTATTCTTTTATGAATTCCGCCATTGAAATTTCAACATTCATATTTTGTTTAATTACGCTATTTAATACTTTATATCTTCTAGAAATTCTACCTGAATGCCTCGAAGAATATATATCTGCAGAATCTAATTTGCATGAAGTTCTAGGTTCTAATTCTCATGTTTATACACCCTACGTCATTGTACCCCTTACTATTCATGTTTTCTAAGTGAACCAATCTTTACAGAAATGCTTATGACGGAAAAAACATTAGGCCTAGACTTTTTAATGCGTTTATAAATAACGTTCATTAAAGAACTTTAATTTAGATAAAATAATATAATGATTCAGTACTTTGTAACAAACTGTAACCCAAATATAACTTAAGTGAAATAAGATTTATCAATTTCGGATATTAAATAATAATAATACTTTTTATTATCGTGTTAGAAACATATGTTTTCGTTTTAAAACTTGCATTATAATCCTTTAAAACACCATTTAATTTTGATATTGCATTTTACCCTTACTTATCCTCTCATGTCCACCGCTGTGGTCTCTAGGTAGTGACTTCCCTTGTCACGCAGCGGGCCCGGGCGATTTCTGGTCACTACAAGCTTCCTGGGTGAGGTGTTATTCGGGTTTTTTCTCACCAGTAAGACACATTTCAGGTAGCTTTCAGGCCCAAAAGGTCCACAAACATCAACTGCTCATCGTTATCATCAACGTCTGGAAAGTAACGGGAAACTGCCACACCTATAATTCCCTAGTAAAGCTGCAAAGCATAGCACGAAAATTATATGATTGCAGTGAAGGACCTGTCATAGGGCAGAACACTATAGAAATCCTCTAATTAATTTCATTATCATGACTTCCATCTGCACAAATATGCATTGAGCCTATTTATAATTTCCTTCTCAATCAGATTTCTGTTTGTAATTATTGTTCCAAGGTATTTGAATTCAGCCACTTCCACTTCAAAATTTCCCTTATTTGTCATCAATTGTCCATATACACTATATAATATACTCTTATGTGTAAAAAATATATTTAGTTTTACCGATGTTCAGTTTCTTAGTATTACTCATTAGAGTGTACATATGGGCTCTTAGTATCTCCTCGCTAACGCCTAATGATTAGTATTAAGCTAACAAATTATTAACTCGAATTAGTTGTAGCCGTTGTTTGTCCTCTACATATTTCATTGCACTGTTAACGTTAGTCAGTTTTTTATAATGAACGCAAATAGTTCCAACAAAGATATTATTATTTTACTATTATTAATTATTTTGTAAACACCACTGCGCAAAAAATTATATAATAATAATAATAATAATAATAATAATAATAATAATAATAATAGCTTTATTTTACCTGACAGAGTTAAGGCCTTAAGGCCTTGTCTACCACTCAACCAGGTTTAAAAAAATACAAAAGAAAAGTCTTAAATCTAAATTACAATATATATATATATATATATATATATATATATATATATATATATATATAAACGATTACAAGTTATGAATACAATACAATTAATATTTATAATGTATTTTGATTTACTCTAAATTTAACGAATTAAATATATAGTATGTGCAAGATATATAAAAAACGAGGAAAAGATTAACGACATATTATAAAATTAAATAAATAGAGAAAAATTAATTATTAGACAACAGGTAACTGTATGAGCGTGACTTAAAGGTGCCAAAGTGTGCGGCAACCCCTGATATCTTGAGGTAGAAGATTCCAGGAGCGGGCGGAGGCTACTGTGAAGGAAGTAGAATAGGAGGAAGCGCTATGAAGAGGAATTGTTAGCAGACTGCTATCTTGTGACCTAGTGTCAATATTGTGGTAGGAGGATAACTTCTCAAATCTGGACGCCAGGTAAGTAGGAATGTAGGAATTCAGAAGCTTGAAAAGTAGTGAAAGAGAGTGCAATTTACGTCTGTCAGTAAGACGGAGCCAAGAGAGGTTATTAAAGTGTTCGGAAATATGGTCATAACGGCGGATATTGAAAATGAATCGAACGCAAGCATTATGAACACGCTGCAGTCTCTGCGACAAGGCATAGTTTAGATCATTATATATAATGTCACAATAATCGAAGTGTGGTAACACACGATTCTGCACTAGGATTTGTTTTAACGAAACTGGGAGAAAATTCTTTAAACGTCTAAGATAATGTAAGATGGAGGAAGTGTTTTTACATATGTGTTTCACTTGTGTTTGCAGGTTAAATTTGCATCTAGATGTAGTCCAAGATCTATTACTGACGAAGAATAAGGGATAATTATATTATTTATAGTAATGTTTGGAAGTGTAGATATGTCAAAGGTTGTAAGCAGTCTTTGTTGCCCGATTAGAATTACTTGTGACTTGTTAGGATTTAGATTTAGACCGATACTTGAAGACAAGTTAAAGATGGATATGAGATCGTCATTCATTTGCATCAAGCTGTTATAGAGAGAACGAGGAGGTGAATGTAGGTAAATTTGGAGATCATCAGCATAGAGGTGATAACGGCAGTGCTTTAGTGCAGTTGGCAAATCATTTATGTAGATTGAGAAAAGAAGAGGTCCGAGAACACTGCCCTGGGGGACTCCAGCCGGCACGTTACGCCAAGACGAAGATCTAGAGTTTAATGAAACGTATTGTTGACGACCGTGCAGGTATGAGTTGAACCAGGATACAGCGCTGTCAGACAAATGTAGGTGCTTGAGCTTTATCATAAGTAAGTCGTGGTCTACTGTGTCAAAAGTTTTGCTGAAGTCAAGTAAGGTTAAAGGAGTCAATTGACGTCTGTCCACGGCTTCACGAATATCTTCGGTAATTTTTAGCAAAGCTGTGGTTGTGCTATGACCACATGTAAAGGCGGATTGATAAGGATCAAGGAGGTGATTTTCTTGGAGATATTCAGTCATTTGCTTATGTACAATATGTTCCAGGGCTTTAGATAATGTCGGAAGGATGCTAATCGGTCGGAAGTCATTACAGTTAGTAGGTGTACTTATTTTTGGTATAGGCCGAGCTCTAGACTGTTTCCATACAATAGGGAAGATAGAAGTTATAAGGGAAGCATTAAAAATATGAGTCACTGTGGGTAGTATAATGTCAATGATTTTATTTAGCATTAAAATGCTGATGTTATCTGTTCCTTGCGCATTGGATTTAATTCGCTAGAGTGCTTTTTTAACGTCTATAGGCGAAATGTCGTAAAAGTAAAATTTATCTCTTCCTATATGTGGGGATCAGGATAAGTCTTTAAGAATGTCTATTTTAGTCTTGTTGTCTGGAGGTGTCATGGGTATTGAGGTAAAATGTTCATTTAAGTCATCTACAGAAATGTCTATAGAGTCAGTTGAGGGATTCAACTGTCTAAGTCCCATTGCACGGAGATTTCGCCAAGTGTCCCGTGCACTTATTTCAGGTCCGATTATACTGTGGGCGTGTCGTAGTTTGGCATTACGTATAGTTTGTGTAGTTGTGTTTCTAAGTTGTTTGTACAGTTGCCAGTTCTCGTCATTTTTATGTCGTCTGTATGTTCGGTATGCTTTGTCTCGTTTTGACATAAGTTCACGTATTGAATCATTCATCCAGGAACGCACGTTTGTGAAGTGGTTAACAGAATCTCAGAAATTAAAAACCTCGCTATCGCTCGGTTTTTAGACATATTTCCTCAATTCAGTAAAAACCATTTCCCAACCTCGGATCGTAATATACTATTGTATAAACTAATTGTATAGTTGACAGTATTTTCTTTAACGACACTGTTTGGCATCTCAAGTCATTATCATTTTTAAGATAATGGTATGGAATGACAGCAAATTATGCATACCGCCCTCTATTTTCAGATATAAGGTTATTTTATATGAGTTATATCTGTGACGCGAAATTCACAGTTTTAGTTTGTCTTCCAACAAGTTCGTACTCAGGATTTTTAATCCCTGAAATAGGCCTGTGACTAGTCTTTTATTCTCGGAGCTTGGTATAAGAAGCGAACAGGATAACCACTAATCCACCATTGCCAACTGGTATGAGCTAGAGCAATTTCTAGAATGACAACAGGAAAGTAAAGGCTAAACTTTACAATCTGTGATGCAAGTTTTTATTTTATTTCTTCATGAACTTCTGTTGAATTTTATTCTTAGGGTTTCATTTCTCAAATAATTTCCCAACATATACGATGATTTTTACATTATTTTCTAACTATTATTTCAATATATTTTTCCATGATATTTAACTAGATACGTAGCATGAAGACATGGAAGCGATATTGATAACGAATATGCTATGCAACAACAAAGACGTGTTCCAGTGCAGCTATAACATAGGGTAGTTACTGATTAACTAGTACACATATCATTCAGAATTTACTATTTATTTTTGAGCGTTGGATTCATTTATAGGTTAGAGTGCTTAAATTGCGTTAGGTTAGCTTTTAGATTGGTATTTCACAGGTTAAAGTCTAAAACTGCGTTAGGTTAGCTTTTAGGTTCGTTAGTGAATAGTGGACTGTCCTACGTCTGTTTGATTCAGTGGCGGACAGTCCTTCGGTCCGTTATATATCATGTATATTTATAATGTAAACCGCTTCGCGTTTTTGGCGCATGCGCATAGGTCTACGATTGGAACTTACATAATAATTTTCAAGTCACATGTTGTAAAGTATTTTCTTAAAGCATGTCAATATTTGAGTTCTGCAGGTTTATATTCATTAAACTAAAATGGGAATAATATCATTATATTTTCTATTGTACATAAAGTTAATTGAAGTAAGTATGTTATTTATACCTTACTACCTTATTCATAGTTTTTTATTCTAAATTATGAAGAAGCCAAATAATTATAAACAAAGGCTAAGCCTACATGTCAATATATAAAATAATAATAATAACAGTAATAACAAAAACAATAAAAATAATGTCGTTCCACAGCCGCGTGGTCTAAGGCAGAATGGCTTGAGCAGAGCTACGGAGCATCTAAACATGCGCTGTTACAAGTCCCCCCAGTATAAATTGCCAATATGGAATCAGGTACCTTCAAGAATTGTGAAGAATTCCGATATGTACAATAGTAGCAGCTCCAGGTTGAGAAAACCAGCTGTCACATGTACCGGTTGAATGATAATTATCTACCTCTATAATTTACACAAGTGGATATGAGATCAGCGGGTTGGAGGTACACCAAGATAGTTTCATGTTCTTTTGCGCCATGGAAGTACTCAATAATAATAATAATAATAATAATAATAATAATAATAATAATAATAATAATAATAATAATAATAATAATAATAATAATAATAATAATAATAATAATAATAATAATAATAAATAATAATAATAATAGTAATAATAATAATATATGATTATAATAATTATTTCAGAATTTTTTGCTGATTTTAATGTCATTACTGTATTTTTTAATGATAAATAACAAAATTCACATTATTTATTACGTGAAATTAAATATGGTAAAGGATTGTTTTGTTGGTATATATCATTATGGGACCAATAGAGTTACTTAATGAATTTTACTTCTTTGCAGATACATGTACATGGAACAGATCTAACTGAATTCTACAAACGAGTTCCAAAGGAACTTCTTCCTGAAGAAATGGGAGGAACAAGTGGCACTATTCAAGAAAACTGGAGTAAATAAGCTTTTAAATTATACCGAGTTGGCCCACCTACATATATTTATTGAAATCTAGATTAATTGATATTTTCAATTCAACATAGTATAAATGTTTAGTTGCTATTAGAATGTAGTATAATATGAAATTGAGAAAACTAGCTATAACGTCTGAGTACCCGATATGCTGACCACATATCACCCTTACACTGGCTGGGTGATCGCCTACCTCTATGATTGACACATATAATTTTTTAATGATTTAACAAGCAACCTTGAATTCTTTACCTTTACAAAACTATTATTACAATATAGGATTATATAACATTGGAATTTTTTACATATAAAAGATATTCTGATTATGCTTCATAGTATGTTAATATTGTTTCAATGTTATATAATATACATACATATATATTATATAATATTTAGTTTAATTGTAAGAACTGCAAATATTTTTAATAAAATTTGATTAGATCTTCTCCATATAGATGTTAGGCCAGCAAGCAGCCGGATAGTAGGGCAAGGGCCTTCTAGACCTGTCGAACATGGAGTTTGTTTGTTTTGAATTAAATATAATCACTATTTTATCTCTCTAAGAATGAGTGGAAGATAAGGCTTTATTATGTAAATAATTTGATATAGGCTTATATATATATATATATATATATATATATATATATATATATATATATATGTATATATGTCCACCGCTGTGGTCTCGAGGGAGCGTGCTGCCTTGTCACGCAGCGGGCCCGGGTTCGATTCTCAGACAGACAGGCTCCTGGGTGAGGTTTTGTTTGGGGTTTTCCTTATTTGTAAGACAAATGTCAGGAACCTTAGCATCCAACGGTCCCCAAAAATCATCCGGCAATCATCATCAACCTTAGCATAATCATCACCATCCTTTCCAGTCGTGGAATGCAACGAGAAGCTACCACACCTATAATTCACTAGTAAAGCTGCAAAGCATAGCATGAAAATGCTAAGAGTGCAGTGAAAGACCTGCCGTCGGGAAGAATTACTATGAGTGGAGATATATATATATATATATATATATATATATATATCACCATCACGGGAGCAGTTGAACGAAATGAAATGGATACGATGAGTATGGAAAAATGGTGTAATGAAATTGTGGCAGGGCAAGACGGTAGAAAACCCACAGAAAACCCTACCCAAGCTCCGTTTCGTCCACCACGAAACCCACATGGAGTGACCGAGACTCGATCTCGGGACCCCAGTACTGAGATGCGAGCGTCTAACCGCTTGCGCCAAGGAGCCGCCATGTGTATTTATAAGCATACACATATATATATTTCATCATCATCATCATCATCCGGTATCATGGCAGCTGCCGCCGTCTTCCGGAAACCAAACGCCATTCCTCTCTATCCATCCATTGATCTTCCTCCATTCCTCTGATATTCATAGCTGCTTGTACCCCTTCTATCCAAGTTTTCTTCGATCTTCCTCTCTTCCTCCTTTCCATTGGGATCCATTCCATAACAAGTTTTGGCAATCTTTGCTCTGGAACTAGATTTGGCAATTTTAACTGAAACAAAGAAGAAAGGCACAGGAAATGAAACATATAACCTATATTTATTTAATTATTTATTTTACATAATATGTTCTTTCTTGTTTCGCCGCAGGTGGTCATGTGTTCTAGTATATATGCAGGGTGATTCGGATACTATGTTACAAACGTTTATACATGATAGAGGAGACAAAAATAATAACCAAAGTTCTAATACAGGAATCTCATGTCCTCTATGCATCATGATTATAATATAACCTTTCAGTTGTTATTGCTAACTGTAGTTTAATTAACACATTTTAAAGTACAATAATACAATTAAAATACTATTACACATCAGAACAATAATGTTAAAAACTGTCAATCAGCCCCAGTCTTGCAGCACCGCACAATCAACCTGTACCATCAAACAATGCATTGTCAGATGGGGCTACTATATGTGAACTATTCTGAATTGTTTCCTGTATCATACATACAATTTTGTAAAATTGTCACTGAAACACCGTGCTGAATCGGAATAGAAATATTGCTATTACAATATTTTCATTCAGATTAAAATATAAACTATGTAGGAGAGCATTTTTAACTTGTGCATAAAATATTTGGCACTGGATCTTATAATCGATCTCTTCCGGCCAATTCAAATCAAATTAATTGGTTAATACGAAGGCTGTATTAATAAGAAAATATGTAAAATAGTTATTTTTATATAAAATATTCGAGATACATGGAACTGTACCAGATAATATATAATTATAACTGTATCTCATTAAAAAGTTTATGTTTGAAAGTACGAGTCATATAATATAGTATTACCAATAATTATTTTACATTACTATGACCTATTATTAATATTATTACTATTAGGCGTATCATTATATTATAATATTACTATAATTACCATATAAGTTAATAATAATAATTATTATTAATTTCAGGTCGATGGCAGAAAAAGATGAAAAGCTACCGAGATTGCCTGGTGAAAAGAGAAAATATGAAATCGGATGAATCCAAGCGACCACACGAAAAATTGAACAGTAGTGAACTCTTCGGGTTCGAGGGCTCATTCAGGAAGATGAATATGGACTAAATGTGGAAGTAAATGTTTGAAAAGCGTCAAATTATTAAAATAAAGCAGTTCTTATTCATGATTGAAATATACATTTCCGACTTGCATTTCATTTACATAATCAGACTTATTATATTTTTAATAATTATATTAAAGTAAAAATTATTTATTCCGTTACTCTCCAGCAAAAATTAATTGGTTACATGAATCAAATGAAATAAATTTAGAACTATTGGGTAACAACAGACGTGAAAACATAGGCTCCGTGTCCACAAATATACTGTCATACTTTAAACTACGTCGCTTTGGATAATCGTATCTGAATGAAATTGGTGACAATCAAAAGAGGAACTCAAAACGTTTTGTGCATATTATCAATATCAAGAATGGAGAATAATGGACAACAATAGAGAAAATTAACAATATTTAATCATGTTTTTTGTGGTCGATATGGGTACACTGCTGTATGTTTAGCAGACAGGTTAAATGTGAATGACTGGAGTATTTTGAAATCATGTTGTTATTAGATAAGCTATTAAATAAGTTTTAAGGAGTAATGGCGAACCCCCAAGAGCGTAGTTGGCGTGTTTTAGAATATCACACCACACGGAGTCCTGTGCTGGTCCAGCGTGCTGTAGGCGAGGGTTTCAACATCAGGTTCCTACACACAAGTCAATTTTGAAGTGGTACCGTGATTTTGTGGATCTTGGCTGCATATGTATTCAAAGGAAAGGTCATTCAGGGAGACCATCTGTCGATGCAGGAATTGTGGATCAAGTGCGGGAGGCATTTGTGCGTAGTCCCAAGAAGTTTGTCCGTGGAGCTAGTCAACAGTTAAACATCCCTAAATCCACCGTATAAGATCCTACGTACACGTCTGAAGTTCCACCCCTACAAACTCAATTAGTGCATAAATTGGTATCTGATGACCATGCAAAGTGATTACATTTCTCTGAGCATTTCATGGCACTAATGGAGGGTAATGAAGAACTCTCAGAAAAAATAATTTTCAGTGATGAGGGAACTTACCACATTAGTGGAAATATGAACAGACATAATGTTAGGATTAGGGGGAATGAGAATCCAAACACATGTGGAAGTTGAAAGAGACTTTAGTGAATGTCTTTTGTGCCGTGTCGAAACGTAAAGTCTATGGCTCATCTTTATTTTATGAGGCCACTGTCAAGAGTGCAAATTATCTTGACATGCTCACTGAATGGTTATTTCCACAATTGGAATAAGAAGGAGGCAATGAATATCATTTCCAGCATAATGGAGCACCTCCTCATTGTATTTGGATTTTTGGGAGCATTTGAATTTTACACTGAAACAACTCATAGAAAAGAGAAGAGAACATAACTTAGAAACTCACATAGGATTTATAGATTTGGATAAGGCCTTCGATCGAGTAAACAGACAAAAATTATGGGAAATATTACGAATGAAAGGATACCCGCTGTGCCTTGTAGAAACAATAAAGACATTATATGAAGACACAAATATAATTATAGATACCGGATTCAAAAGAACAGATGCAATCAAAACAAATACTGGATTACGACAAGGATGTAGTTTATCACCCACTTTGTTTAATATATATATAGACGATATTTTTAATAAATGGAAAGTTTTAGTAAATCCAGGAATAAGAATGGATAATAAAATGTGCATAAATAATCTTTTATTTGCTGACGATGTAATCATAATACAGAAAAATGAAGACGACTTACAGAAATCAATGCATGCATTAAATGAAATATGTAAATTATACGATCTAAAAATTTCTGTAAGGAAAACGAAGACCATGGCTTTTAGAGGAAGAGATCCAGTGAGAACCAAAATTATTTTAGAAAATCAAAGTATAGAACAGGTGTCTAGTTTCAAATATTTGGGCTGTGATGTTGGCTACAATGTGGAAAGAGATATTGACTCCAAAATAAATAAATTTCAGACGGTGTGTGGGAACAATACAGAGAACATTCAAAAATAAAATTAGAAAAGAAACCAAGATAAAAATGTATAATGTTATGGCGGTTCCCACAATATTGTATGGATGTGAAACTTGGGCTCCAGTGAAAAGACAGAAGGATAGAATACAGACGGCAGAGATGCGGTTCCTAAGACAAGTAAAAGGATGTACAAGACTTGATAGAATAAGAAATGAGGATATAAGAGAAGAATTGAAAGTACAGCCTTTGTTGGATAAAGTCACGAATTATAGACAGAAATGGATTGATCACATGGATGGAATGAGCAAGGAGAGATATCCATTGTTAGCCAGAAATTATCAAGCAAGAGGAAGGCGTGATGTTGGAAGACCTAGAAGACGTTGGGCTGATGCAATATGAAGTCGGAACGGGCAATTGCCTAATCCTTGGAGTGATGATGATGATGATGATTTGAATGACCGGCATCGTGGAAGATGAATTGGACTTGCCGGAAATGATAACGTGTTTTATATGTGGCCGCCGAGGTCACGTCACTTGACGGTCTGTGTCCTCTTTTTATGGTGTTACATAAAGGATCGTGTCTATAACCCCAATTGCCTGAAAACCTGCAAGTAGTCCAGCTTCGTATCATTGCTGCCATCCAGTCCATTTCTTCACATATGTTGGGGTGTATGTGGCGTGAATGGGAATATTGCTCGATGTCTACAGCGTCACTCGTGGGGCCACATTCAATGTCTATGAGGTATAGCAAAACCGTTTTGAGTTTCTATTTTGATTGTCACCAATTTCATTTAGATAAGATTATCCAAAACGACGTAGTAGTAATCTGAATTATGAAGCTATATGAAAGGGTAAAAAGAGTGAATATTTGAGAGAGAAAATTAATTATCTATAAATAAAAAAAGATACCATTATCAGAGATGGATATAAGGGAATTATAATAGAGACAAAAGGGCTTCAGCAGAGATAAAATATAATTAGGAGTCCAAATGGGGATATGGTTGGAGTTGCAGGAGTAAAAAAGATGGAAAAGTACTCTAATTTGCTATTAAATGTACATGGAGAACAGAATATTGAAAAGAATGATTTGCAGATAGTAGAAATACTAATCACGGGACCACGTATATAGAGGTTGAAATGGTAATAGTACAATTAAGTGTGTATAAATCATCAGATTCTGACGGGATCCCATCAGAACGGATAAAATAAGCGAATAAAAATTGATAGTCATTGATACGTCTGTTGCTTGGTATGATTTGGGAAAAAGAGTCGTCTTCTTCTTCTTTTACATCTTCATTGAGACTTTTTAGTAAGGTTAGTCCTCACAACAGGTTACTGGCCTGAAGTAAGCAAGTCCAGTGGTGGGGCTGCAACCTTAGGCCTCTGGACTGGCGCGATTTTGATACAGCATTTACTCTTACAAATAAATGAGGGAATTGATTATCCTACATATCTATAAGAAGGGAGGTAAAACTGAATGAAACAACTGCAGGTGCACCTCATTACTTTCTGCTTCGTACATATTATAATAAATATCTAAACTTACTCCCTATATCAACTACTTAATCATCAACGTGGATTAAGAGAAATTGGTATATAATAAATACAATTTTTTTGCATTCCACAGATTTTAGGAAATAAATGGCAATATAATAGCAGTGTACATCAACTATATGTAGATTTTCAAAAGACATAACTCAATTGAGAGGGAGAAGTTATATAATATCCTGCTGTTATTTTGGAGTTCCTAGAAAGCCAGGTAGACATATTCGAATGTGTCTAAATGGCACATAAAGTAGGATGCGTATAAGCAAAGAGTTTTCACATACTTCTAAAATTCACATTGGGTTTAAGTAAGGAGATGCATTATCACCCCTACTATTCAAATCTGTACTAGAAAATGCCTATAAACCTGCAGAGGATGAAGAAGACCTACTACTCAATTGTGTTAATAAACTGCTAGTTTAAGCTGATAATGCAGTAATAATAGGCGAAAGCGAGACGGCACTAAGAACCCAGATAGAAACTTTATCGTGTAACAGTAAGAGATTGGGACTCGAAGTGAACATCGATATACTAAATATATGGTCATGCATTCCTAGAAATTAATTATATATGCCTAGTGAAAATGGACTGTTAATGCCAAAAGAGAGAATTTTGAGGAGGTGGATGAATTCAAATTCCTAACTAACTAATTAACTCACTGCGCTCTCCTTCCCGAGGTTCATGGCCGAACGGACAATAAGCTCTCCACACATCACTATCCTGAGCTAATGTTTTCCAATTAAATCCTGTATAATCTGCTTTCCAAAATTCATAGATAACTTTATATTCCTACCTCATTGTTAGTCTATCAACTTGGCGTTTTTCCTCTGATTTTCCTACAAGACTCCTCTTTCATTCCCTATTCGTGTCACATATCCTGTCCATCTCAGTCTACGAGACTTAGGAACAATCATTACAAACAGAATGTGATAGAGAAAGAAATTAACTTAAGCTCAATTCTGGAAATCCATACTATTATGCATTGCAAGGACACTTGTCTCAATTTATTTCCAAAAAAATATAAGTAAATAAACTCAGAATATATAACTGCTATTCTACCAATTAATTATATTATATAGAATCTTACTTTAAGGGAGGAGAAAATATCATTATTGAGAATAAAGTTCTTAGGAAACGTTTTCGAAAAGAGAGGTAAACAGACAGGCGAATTGAAAAGACTTACATACCCGTGATCTACTGGATCTTTATAGGAGAGCAGACATAATAAAGCATTCGTTATAATTGATTTTATATAGGTTACTAGCTAATATCCGGCGTGCGCTTCTATGCCTATATAAATGAAAATTGATGTGCTTTTATGTTTCGTAGAATAAGTAGAAGGAAAAATTCATATCGTAATTATTTTTAGATACCCGTACTGTTTGATGTCCGGGGATCTACTCATCCCGATCTACTTGACATAAATGAGCTGAACAACAAACAGTAATGTACTTCTTATGATTAGTTGAATGAGTAAAATTAAAAATAATTATAAATGTATATCGTAATTATTTTAAGATTCCCCGTGCTGATTAACAGGTATTACCGGGGAATCTACTTATCTCGATCTTCTTGGCATAAATTAGCTAAAAGAGAAATTTCGTTATTGTGAGTTATCCGTAAAAGAATACCCGCCATGTGCTGCTATGCCTGTACAGAAATCTATGTACTCATCTCGTTCTTCTTGGCATCAATGGAAGACAAAAATGGTTATTGAGAGTTATACTTAAGATGTAAACATATGCTGTCGCGGAATTCTTTTTGTAGAGTGTTTTGAGATATTGAATTCTGTGTATATTAATGTTGTGTATTTGTTACAGGTTAGGCAACGTAAGCAATTTAAGCGTCCAAACGTTTTCCACTACAAATGGCGGTTTTAAAGGTGTAAGAATTGAGTATCACAATTTTATTATAGCCTATGTTCATCCCGGGAATATCCTGAAGATTTTGCAAAAAGCTCCATCGCAATCGGATCAACGGTATGGCCGCGCATTAAGTACGAACAAACAAACATTAATTTTTATATATTAGATAACAAGGCATGTCTAATTCCATGTTACTGACATAAAAATGAAGACAATGTCAGAAATGTGACAGAATATGACTTTGTTAACAGATATGAAATATTTTAATTTCTATCAATGCATGAATAAAAAGTTATTATTATTATTACTATTATTATTATTATTATTATTATTATTATTATTATTATTATTATTATTATTATTATTATTATTAACTTCGTACTTGTTTCATACTGTCAACATCAGAATTCTGTTTTGTTGGCATTATTATTGATTTATATACTGAAATCCATATTCATATGAGATTAGGATATCAGTCAGGGTGGTAATTTGTGAGTACCTATGTGTATTATTGCAAGAAGAGTAATATCTCTGGGGATGCAACTATTTTTTTTTAATTTCCTGTAATTGATAAAATACAACAATTGCCACTATAGCAATAATAACTACCTGCGTCACACATTCATAGTCAATTTTGATTCTATGATTTCCTTCTTGTATCTAATAGCATTTCATCTGCTTAAATTAGAAGACAGGAGCTAGTATGATAAGATCCTAGGACTATGATGATTACAACTGTCTGTATGGAATCAAGCAATTTGTGAGAAGTTGGTGAATATGAATGATGCAATATAACCACATTATCATGATTATTTTCTATTACAACCTTAATGATTAGTTGTTTCAGATAGTAAAGACACAATATTTAATCTACTTGCACATAATTTGGAAGATCTTTAGTTGTTGTAATCGAAATTAACTTCCATTGAAAGTAATTTCAAACAATTTCAATATATAGTCAATGTCATATATAGTTTTCGCTCATAAATACGTAGATTAGTTTCAGTATTTGTTAATAAATTATGAAGTATGTGGAAATCATTTTTAAACAACAAATCTCATTTTCTGCAGACATTTTTCAGTATTTCAAGGAGAGCCTGAATAAATAAGTTATATGTTGTTCCATCTACAACTCTACACATCAAAGTCAGGTCAACATTTGTTTCATAGGAGACGATACCACGAGTGACAATTATAGGCCTACTATTGATGCTGTTAGATAAAAAAATACACATACTGTTAGAACAGACATGGGCGTAGCGAGGTTGGTGCAGGCCGGTGCAACAGTGGGATGCGGTTGCAGCTCCCTTGATTTTCGGCCAATTAATACTAGATAGAATGAGATTTCCTTTTATCCAATAGTAGGCGCAAAAGTTAAAAAATATATGTAAAAATAAAAATAATATGATTCTCGCCAGACCCAATAGGTGTGATATATCGATTTACTAAATACCTGTACCAGTGGACATAAAAGTCTCTAGTACGCCAGAAAATTCGACTTCAATTATTAACGGCTAACGCAGCATTCACTTCTGTAATTTGAGCTGAGTACCTGGTTTTGTTTTTCGACGACGCGTATACGCTTGTACAAACTTCGCATGACCTTGCCTCTTCATTGGCCGCACACACACTTCTGTAATGAATGTCCCTTTTTACAGCCTTCTATTGGTCAACACCCTCTTACCGTGATTGGTCAAAAATGCCCACTTCTGTGTTTCGTAATTTCTAGTACGTTCGATAGCCTAGTGCAATGTACAGACGAAGTGCATGAAAGCGGTAGGTATTTCATAATCATCACATTATATCATGAAGGATTGTACTGTATCTTACCTTCATTTAGACGCTGAGCGGCCGTTTTAGTTCCATGTCTGGCGGACACACTTCAACATTTTAATCATCATCCTTACCTCGCAGTGAAATCCAAAACATTAAAACATAAAGTAACTAAACTGAATAAGAAGAGCAAATTTAATTACCGTAAAATACAAAATATATAACATAAAATTGAATACGCCTGAAATAATCTGCAGATGTGAGTGACATCATGGACTGTTCCTAAATTCTCAGGTAGTAAGCCATTGTATCGCTTGCAATTCCCCGTGCCCGCCTTCGTCCGTTGCTTTCATTTTTCTCATCTGTGGACTATACGTGCGATAGTACTTTTTTCTGATATCAGCACATAAAGCTGGATGACTCTGCACGGTAAAGTTAGAGGGTCATGTTTAGGCTTTCGTATGTGTTAAACCAATTACTACAGAAATTGAGCTTACTTTCACTGAGGTATACATTGACACGCACAAATGTATCAACCAGGGGTATGACGGCCGATCAACAATGGCAGGGGAAGACAACATGATCCAGAAATATCTGCGCGAGATTTTTTTTTTTTTACACAGGTATGTACTTCCAGTTTGCGAGCCACAAAGTTAATCTTGTGGTAAATGATTTGAATAATGTGCCCGAGGTTAAAAGCATGATAGCTACAATTAATTATGGATATTATAAACTCTATTCGAGAGCCTATATTGAAAAGACAGCACGTCACAAGCATCCCCAATGCTCTGTGAAACAGGTAGGTCGCAAAACTCTAAAAGTTTTGGGATATTTAAGAAACACGTTTTGGGATTGATGAACAGCCTGAAATTGATTGCCATAGAAGGAAACGCACTAAGCCGAAAACAAGCTTATCAGTTGCACGCTGTTGCATGTATAAGTACTTTCATCTTTTGTTTAGGCCTGAAGCAAACTATTCTAGTTATTTTGAACCTGTCGTTAATTCGCAGCAAGCGGTCGCTATACATTTAATTAAATGCACGATTTAAGTTGAAAGCATTAAAAGCATGGTAATAGATCATCGAAAAAATGACATCCGAAGGCATGATGAAAGAGAAGGAGACTATTGCTTCTGAGCTAAGCGTGGAATTCCTACTACCAAGAATATCCAATAAGCAGACAGATCGAGCTAATCTACAACGTAATCCCGAATAATACTTTAAGGTGGTCATCTTAAATCCCTACTAGGACTCGTTTCATACAGCTTTGTCAGAGAGATTTGGAGATCAACAGGATCCTGCTTTTGAACATCAAATGCTGCACCCTAAGAACGTAAAAACATCTCTCAAAGATGATCGAACAAAGGCGAGCAAAATTTCACAGGATTATAAAATCGAGGGTTTGTCCACCGAAATTGAACTATGGCACCGTATGTGAATGAAACGAAGTGGCAAGGATGAAGAAGGTGATTTCGTAAACATCGTGGACGAGTGCGATTTTTTTTTCCATTCATCAAAAAGCTATTGTAATGTGCCTCTCTTTACCATGCACTAGGCTCGATTGAACGCAATTTTAGCACCCTAAGAAGAGTGAAGATATGCTGTCGCTCTACAATGACATGCTCAGTCTGCACAAAAGAAAAATATATTAAAAATTATACTGAACAATTCAAATAAAACGCGGGACTCTATTACTTGCTAAAATATAACTAATAATTTCGATACAATTAAGTACAACAAATAAGAAGCAATCTAGACAAAAATATCAATACGCCAAGCCCAAATATTCTGCAAATATTTCACTATTATTCTTCATATTTCTTCTTCAATAGCGCTGTAGTTTTCTTCCGAAATATAATAAGGTTAGTTTCTAAAATAAAGCTAGTATTTTGTACTTTTTTATTTGTTCGGTTGAACCCTGAGAATATACAGTCGAAAAAAAAATTGCATCCCCTTAATCCAAAGCTTGATACGCCCATGAGAACAGTTATGTGTGATATGTCACTTTGGCTTTTAATGTCTTCACAATTTATCACCCACTCTACTTGTCTTTTAAAAAAATTAAACTTATTTCTTCTATTATTTTTTCAGCAGTATTTTATGATATTTTCTCGCCAACCCATATTATATACTTTTACAATATCTGCATTTAACACAGTTTAGTATTGAGATTGAGTAAAAGTTTCCTATACACTCCATGGAGCTGAGATTCTTTATCAGTAAATGAAACTGCTAGAATCCTGTTTGCATTCTAGAAAGAAATGTGTTTATGCCAAGTTTCATCACAAATGGTTAATAACATCTGTTTTATTTGGGATGAAGAGTGTATAAGCCAACGCAATAGGTCAATAATTTTGCATATAAATATAATACCTTATTAGCTTTTAATAAGGAAATTAATGGCTCATCTGCACTAGTCAGGAAAAATATTAGAGATCGAAATATGGTTGTATATATGAAGCATAAATTTATGAATTCTTTGAGGTGAATATTTCAATATTTCCTATGTAATATTTTCAGGTCCATTACTGCTATTATTATATTTGCAAAATATATAATTCAATAGTGAAAAGTACTGTCACATATGGAGCTCAAGTTTGGAAATTCAACAAAAACTTAGAACAAAAACTTATGTCGATGGAAATGGATTTCTTGGGGAGAGCAGCAAGATGTTCAAAATTAGACAAAATAAGAAATACTGTCATAAGACAAAGAATTAATATTGGTTATGCAATAGTAGATTATATACAGTATAAGCAATTAAATTGGTATGGGCAGGTACGATGAATGCAAGAAGAAAGATTACCCAGGAAAACATTGGAATGGTGTCCACCTGGAAGAAGGAGGAGATGAAGACCTCGAAACTCGTGGATGCAGAAAATAAGAAATGGAATGAAAGCAAGGGGACTGGAAGACATGGATTGGATAGAGAGAGATGAGTGGAGAAGAAAAATAAAACTTTAAGCTCAGAAAGATTTGTAAACATTAAAATTCTGTATATAAATAAAACAATTATATTTACATATTACTTCAACGAATTCAACCATATTATTAGTTCATTAAAGTACTTAAGAGCATTGGTGTTTATTTCATACACTTGTATGTTTTATTGTATCATTTAAAAAAAAAATCATTATAATTGAAAGCACAGAGAAAGAATCAGACAATTCACTTTTCCCATGAAATGTACAAAACAAACTTTTAATTACAGATTGTAGCTATTATTTACCTGTATACTAAAGTTCATACACCCATTATTAAACTGATTATTTTTATGTTTCACATTTCTAAGAGATAGCCCTTTTTATTAAGAATCTAATGACACCTCAAACACTATATTGACAAAAGGCTACTTACCTGGATCTTTACATATATCCTTCAATAACTGTTATTTGAAGTAATTATAGGATCGTAACAGGCCTTGGCCTAATACTTGGAAGGAAGAAGAAGAAGAAGAAAAAGTGTTAGCAATTAATTGAGCTATATTTGACAACAATTATTACAGTAGTTAAGAATATATTGTTTTTAATTTCTTTATTAATAAAATTTATTCCATATTATATGTTGTGATATTTGATCATTTAAATTTGGTAAAAATATTGAAATCTTGTTCTAAAATGTAGTATAGTGGACTTTATTCATAATAAGTAATAAATCTAAGGATTTTAACATGAATAGTTTTGGTATTTTTAGGAGCAGATATAAGTTGAGCCAAAATTGTCTTCGAATAAAAAATTATTTGATATATCAATTCTTTGTATTACTTAGGAGTGATACGTCATAAATGTGGAATGATGATATTAGAAATCAAATTAATAATTGCAGCTATGTATGACAGTATTAAAGATACCAGAAAGGAAATTAAAACAAATTGTATACCAATGATAGTGCGAAAGTTGGTTTATGGTTTGAAATCTAAACAAAAAAATTAGAATAAAAAGAGAACTCACAACAGCAGAAATTAAATTCTTCAGATCTGTAAATGAGCTATGACTAACTGTGCACAGAATAAAACTACTCGAATTATTAAAAAAAATCAATGAGGGAAAAATGTATACAATACTGATCATGAAATACAACCCAAAAAGTAAAAGGAATATTGTTAAGAGCAAAGAAAAGATTGGTTCCATACTGTTGTAAGAATGAGACAGGAACATGCCTTAATGATGATAGAGTTTAATCAACAAACTCTTTCACTTTGTTCCTTTTGTCTGCACGTCTTGGATCTAAGTTTCAGGAATTGTATTTTATTTATTTTGATATGTTATCTGTTATGTAAAAAATATATTTTTTCTGTTTTATTACTATTTTACAATTTTCATTCTGCAATGGAGTAGTTTTGTCATGTCTTCCTACATTTCGTTTTGTATTATATTAATCATTATTGTCAGAATAAGTCTTGAAAAATATGTATCTATATAATTGAGTGATTCTCCCTAGGAGCTATGTGGTTCTCAATATCATTTAAAAATAGCACGTTTATAATTCAATTTGATGCCTAATACCTTGTACAACAAATTGTTAAATTTACAGAAAATAACTTCAATTAAGAATTATATGCTACCTTTTGTCAGAAAAACACAATGCCACTTAATGATTGATGAGATTAATTAAAATGTGATCTGAATTTAAAAGTATGTACTAGAATTTGCTGTTCAATTAAAGTATTTAATTATATGGCCTATTTAATTATTGGTTCCAGAGTCCAAGGTGATGTTATGACTGTTAAAATAATCAAGATGACACTTTTTCACCAGTTTAATTAGCAAATCAGTGTCCACATTTACACTGTTAGGTAAATTATTATCATAAGGAGAAATGATGGAAATAACTACCACCAAGAGTAGGATAAATGACAATTTTTCATACGCCTAATGCCACCAGTCCATTGTATGAAATACCTGGCATTCTCTTCTGGGATTGGCAGCATTTTAATCCACTTCTAAGATTGAGTTATCCGGAGGGCAGATTTGATAACAATGCATGAATAGAGTTCTTAAACATAAATTTAACCTAAATTCCTGATCATGGCGACCTACACAAACAATAATTCCAATTTTGGATATTAAATGTGGGATCTGATAAAATTTAGTCAGAAGCTCTAACTACAAAACCATCAGGTACGTCAGTTATTACAATATTTTTTAAAATATAATATAATAAGAATTCAACTTTGAAACACATTTTGCTTTCATAGATTTTGAGAAAGCATTCAACATAGTCAAGAGATCAAAACTCTTCAATATATTCGAAGACAGAAATATACAAAATTTACTTCTGCAGAACATACAAAATATTTAAAAGAAAACACCATAAAGATTAAATTAAATAACAGAATTTCTGAAGAAGGAATTATAAATCGTGGTGTCACACTAGGCTGCCCCTTATCCCCAACACTCTTTGCGATTTATATCAACCAAGTAATATGTTGCTGGAACAAGAAATATAAATCTAGAATAAGAATATCAGAAAATACATAATTAACACCCTATTGTTTGCAGATCGGCCGCGGTGGATTAGTGGTATGCTCCTTGCCTCTGGTCCCGAGGGTCGCGGGTTCAAACCCGGCCGGGGTCGATGGATATTTTAGGACGGGAGGGACGTTAAGGCGTGGGTCCCGATTCTGAAGATTTTCAGGTTCGTGAAAGATCCTTAAGCCTGAATTAAAGGCCTCTAAGCAAAATTTACCGAATTTTCCCGTCCTAGTACTACCTTGGTTTCCTAGATATCAGTATGAGGCGGAACGCTGACCACGGACCACTCAAATGACATCTATAGGAAAACAAGCTTAACTTAATTAGTATGGTTCAAATTCATCCCTGTAGGGGGAGAGCGCCTAAATTTCTGTTAAGGGAAATATGGGCTTACAAGATACAAGAATGTTTCCAGATGACCAAATAATAAAAGCAAATTCAGAAGATAATCTGCAGAAAGGTCTATATAAACTTAGCCAAATTACAGAAGAATATGGATTCAAGATATCTTGAGTGAAAACGAAAATTATGGCATTTCAAGGTTTAGATCCTGTCAGAAGTAAAATTGTACTTGACAATAAAATTTTGGAGCAGGTGAATAATTTTATATATCTATGATGTAATATCTCATATTAAGAAGAAAAGGGTGTAAATGCAATAATATCAAAATTTTAAGAATTGTAGGGTTAATAAATTCTATGTTCAAGCCACATTTAGTCCTAAAACATTCAAGACTAAAAGCGTAATTCCAACTCTTTTTTATGGTAGGGAAGTATGGACGTTGAAGCAGAAGGATATACAGAGACTTAGATCTGCTGAAATGAGATACCTTTGGAGGACTGCAGGATACAAACTACTAGACCACCAAAAAATGAAGACATCTTAGAAGAATTATACATGGAACATTTAGAAAACAAAATTTGTGATTATAAGTCAACATGTTCATCGAATGGAAGATCACAGAATACCCAAACAAATGTTAAGATACCAACCTGCAGGAAGAAGAAGACCAGGATATCCTCTCAAAAGACTTCTGGACTGTCTTTCTTTTGAGGCCGAAACATGTCATCAAATGGCCTAAATTCGTGAATGTGCTATGATTATGATGATGATGATTTTTAAATATCTCTTTACCTCATGACAAGCACATCCTGCATTAATTCTAATTTTGCCATATCTGTTACATTTTTAAGGTTACAAATGTTATTGTTTAAAAAAAAAGTGTTTCTTATAGTCCCTAAGTATAAAATGGAGGACTATTTTTGATACGTTGTGAATTTTCAACATTTTCTGAAAATTGTTTATAATATTGGACTATATGTTCAGCCCAAAATATTTTTTTTTCAGTTCTTTTCTGGAAGTGTCCTTTGGCTACATATTGCTCATCCTAAAAAATTCTGTATTGGAACAATATAATTATTGGGGTTGTAAGGGGTAGTGACGTGTGTATAACCTCTCCTACCCAATTCTCATCCTCACCTTCTCGTGGTACAACCCGTTTTCAAAAACGAGGCTCTGAGGACCGAGTCACGGCGGTATAACCGTTCCATCGGGTACTTAGTAAATGCAGTATCCTAATGTCTGTCCAGAGACTAAAAGGTAGCAGCCCTACCACTGGACTACTTAGCGTCGGGCCAGTAACCTGTCCTAAGGAACTTCAAAACTACTTTCAAGTCTCAACACGAAAAAAATCCAGAATCAACCTGCAGGAAGAAGACCAGGACGTCCACTCAAAAGACTTTTGGATGGTGTTTCTCTTGAGGCCGAAACAGGTCAACAAATGGCCTAAATTCGTGAATGTACTATGATGATGATGATGATGATAATTAGTAGTGCACAATAATCGGTTTAGAAGTTCTACTCTATGTTGTCTGAAGATATGCTTAGATCTATATCACTGCCATACATTTTTTCAGTGGGTTACAATTTTTAGATCAACATTAACATTCTTTTCAGCAATTATTACAGCATTTTTCGATTTCTCAATTTACAGTACTCGTAAATAAGTGATGCTCAAACATGCACCCAATTGTTTGCAAAATCAATGAAAGTTCTTTACTTTAAAATTGACTTAGTAAATTATTCTCAACTCTGTTTTTGAGACAGATGTGGAGTAACAATAAAAATTGAGTGTTGTAATCAAAGTCTTAATATCTGTGCAGTTATAGCCTCATTGCCGGTATAGACACACTCCAGATTTTAGGCACTTACACATTTTATTTAGGTACTCAAGTTCCATGTCTGCTGGATTTTTAATTGCCTGCCTATAATGATTATCAAATTATTTATCTTTATATGCTAAGCGAGGATTAATTAAGGGCAATTCTGTTTTTAGGTTCATAAGGGATGTTAGGGCGCCAGGAGTATCGAAAGGATTTCTTCATGTATGAGAACGTAGGTTGCTCAGGTTGGAAATTGGTACAGCTGAGGGTCTTCCTACAGGGTTAGCAAGGATCTGGCCAGCGCAAGACTACGCTAGATGAATTTTAATAAATGTGCTATATTTATTAATTGAAGTGGACACTGGTTACACTTATGATAGTAGACACATTTAATGTCAGACAAGGTATTGACCACAGGAACGCACTTAGATTCCAAGATGGAATCTCTGAGGATCTATCACGGCCGAATAATTTCTAAGTGTGAAATTCTTGAAGTTATGTTTTTTGCTAATTGATGGCATTTTGCCGATTAACAACTATGTCGGTGAGTCTGTTCTGACTCCCGTCTCGGTGAGATACGAAGAACTAACATAACATAATGTTGTTGGGTATAAGGAAAACTTAAGTTTACCCTCTCTCTGTAATCGTGTCGACATGATATAACCCTTGTCGTGATATAACCCTTTACTATATTGGCTGACAACGATTCCTTAGGTTCCAGGAAGGGATCGCCGTCTTTTGATTGGACAACGATCCATCATGTTCCCTGGCCGAATAGTCCCATTCTAAAATGCAGTTCTACCAAAAGTTCGTACACTGAGGAATTCCGGTCTAAATTTATTATATAACTTTCTTTAGGTCAGTGACTTTTTTCCCGCTTGTTTGTTCGCATGGCGTGATAGCGTTTTGTCTGGTTCCTTATTAGGATTTGTTTACTCTACGTTGTAGTTTCCAAGCGCTACATCAATTCTTTGTTCTCGACCTGTCAGCGAAGCTCGGTTTAAGATCTTAGATAGTTGGTCTACAAAGAAATATCCGGTAATCAGCTAGTACAATAGGTTTCCTCGAATGTTAACTCCTTTGTCACCGCTTCAAGTACCTGTCGCTTATCAATAGCGGTACGATGTACTTGCTAAATTATTTCCGTAAAAAACTAACTGGTCGTTTATTCGGGATTCTATCAACTTCTTTAATTCAATTTATATTTATTTAATTACATAAAAATCAAATCCCTCTTGTTCTCACGATTTGATTGCATATACATTTCGTATATCTCTGACGATTATTTCGTTCTATAGGGATTTAACAGATGTATGATAATTATACTCGTCCTAATTAATTAATTATTTTCATCTCTTAATTTAGGAGAGGCTGATTGGAAGATTTTTCCAATGCACATTTCTCAAGAACAATTAGTTTTGTTTTTCACTAATTAATAAATATGTTAAGAAAGAGAACATTATTATTCCTGTCTTCAGAAAAATCAAGATATAGTGTCATGTTTTAAGGCCATAACGTTATTATCTTTAACCCGTCAGCGTGGAGCGACGTGACATGTACGCAGGTTGAATTCTTCACCAAATGCGGAACGACGTGACGTGTACGCTAGCAACACGCACTGCTTTAAACTATTATGATCTTTGTGTTTACATTAACTATTTATCGTTCTTATAAATTTTATGTAGAGACTTCAAAGTTTATATTAGTGCATATATTAATCGACGACGGCCCTGAGTTACAAGTTGAAATAATTTTATATTTGCATTTATTCTTGTGGCCTCTGACATTTTTCTTATATTTATAAGTTGATAAAGGATTTCTTAGAAAAATAAATTCATCTTTTTTTGTAGATTAGCTTGTCTATCAAATTGAATCTATTTTGTAATCTCTTCATTTTTAATAATAATGTCGCAAAATTCAGTACATATAAAGGTCCAAAAAAGTTATTTCCGATTTACGCTATAGAAAAGACGACAACAGTAAATTTCATATATATTTCAATTGACGATATCCTTATATTATGGAAACGTAGTTACTCTACTATTCACTCAGTATCTAAAAGGTAAAGTAGTGCACTTAGGAACTACTTGGGATATTAGGAGGTTAAGGCTCCCACTTATTCTATACTATCGGTACTTGATGTAAGCCGGGTATTTATCTCTGTCTGACGGCCCATAACAAGCATCTGGTACTCATTTCAGTTAGAGCCTGAGCCAACCCCGGAGCCGCAGTGCCTCCTGAAGGTTTGATTCAGTTAAAAATTCTGTTCCATCGGGACTCGAACCCTCAATCTTCCGGCATGTAGCATGTTGATCTTTCATGTCCACGCCTCCGGTGAAGCTATTATAGTCATATATCATCAACTGGTTTCAGCTTGGAAACCAGAAGAAATACATTGAAATGTAGGGTTGATGAAGGTCTTTTAGCACAACAGGTCTCATGTGTAGAAATACAATTTTTTTAAGGCACACGACCTAAAATAATGTTTCCAAAATGTTAGAGAGATACATTTGGAGAAGGCTGCCCCCCCCCTACAAGAAAGAAGGTCAACGCATAGAAGCAATGTGTTTGTAATAAATATGAACTAAGTAAACACAAGGGGAAAAAATACTCTTATTGTTGTTGCCCGAGTGTCAAACAGCTGGTTTACGCTTTGAAGATTTATCACATCAATTTTTGAAGTTAATTCTGTTTTTTTTAAGACCCTTCTCTTTGTATAAATATTTCACTGTGTTGTTAGGTAGAGACGGTTCTCTGAATTCTTCAAAGAATTCCTAGTGCAATTCACTGTGCTACTTATGTAAAAAAAACTTACGAAGAGGACCTACTTCAACTGTGGCACAACAATCATAAATAAGTCTGCACATGCAGAGATGTTACGTGAGAACCGTAACAAATTTAATTAATTAAATATTATATTAAGGGTTAATCATAAACGAATTGCAAAAACATTTAAATTACTCAAGATATTTCCATTGAAATGCGTTATTAGAGACACTAAGCGACATCTCGGAAAGCAGATGGTTGGAGTTCTCGTGGATCAGGATTTGTAAACTGATCAATCCATGGCTCTGGGGTCGATTCAATTTCTAACGGAAGGTAGTATCAGACACTCGTTCTGGGAGTTAAAAGTTGTCATCACGCAGACCCGATGGTTCGGCTAAGATCTTGTTCCGATTATCTAGTAATTCATTAAACTAAACATAGTATTTTATTTATACGATTTCTAGTTCAAACTAATGAGCATTATACAGTTCGCGACGGACCGAGTATAAATCAAGAGCATTAGTTTACGCACTGGGACTTTGTAATTCAGTTACTTACTCACACCACTGGGAGCTAGAGCAAATCCTTGTTTTATTAGGGACTCCGAGAATAAAAGAGAAAGGAATTTGTGCTGACTGAGTGATGGAGTGGCGGCAATGACTGGAATTGCCCAGTATGTTGCTTCTGGAAATCAGTTGCGGCTCCCTGGCAGCCAAATTCGATAGTGGTGTTCGTTATGGAGCTTTACCACTTAGACATACACATGAGGTATTCCATGTTCCCTCCTACTTTCTTTATATTAACAAATTCCCCAATCCAAATATTACCATTTTTTATAATCCCATGTAACAGATCCTAATAAAATAATGTAAACAATGTACAACACTCCATGGCATTTTTATCTTGTCGTGGTGGAGTGACTGGCGTGCTTAAATGACTCCGAGAGCTATGCCGGCGGTAGCATTGCTGCCGATAGGGTTATCCATGGCGGACTGGACGAAGGTGATAAGCCAGACAAAAAATGTACCTTAGTCGAAAGAGTGACGATCTCGTAAAAATACAACTGTCAAGAAATGCGGAGGTGGGTTCAACTGGGGTAACATTTTCCGTAGGTCAAATAGTTCCCCATTGCGTTCTCAGGGCGGAGACTACTTCAGGGAACCCATGTCAACTCTTCAAGCACAGGGACATTTTCCTAGGAACATGGAATGTTAGGACTTTATACAATAGCGGGGCACTAGAGATATTAACGCGGGAATCAGATAAATCACCCTTGGATATAGTCGCTTTACAGGACGTTAGGTGGCCAGGAGAAGATATTCAGGAATCATGAAGCTTTGCATTATACTACGGGGGAGCAGAAAGACCTGAATTTGGAACGGGTTATTTAGTCAGAAGGAGAATCCTATCCGCTGTTCGAGATATTAAGTTTGTCAGTGGTAGGATATCATACATAATTATAAAGGGTAAACGACATGATTTTGTACTCGTAAATGTACATGCCCCCACAGAATATAAAGATGACAGGATGAAGGATGAGATATATGAAGATTAGACTGCTTATAATATATTCTTTCACGATATAATTAAAATTCTCTTAGGGGATTTTAAAGCAAAAGTGGGGCGGGAAGTTTTATTCTAACAAACAATAGGCAAATTCAGCCTTCATGAAGATAGTAACGACAATGGAGTTAGATTAGTCACCTTTGCCACATCAAAGAATCTAATTTTAAGAGCACAACATTGCAGCGTAAAGATATCCATAAATACACCTGGACGTATCCAGATGGAGAAACTCGGAACCAGATAGATCATGTATTGGTGGATAAACGCTGGCACAGTACCATCATTGATGCTAGATCAGTTACAGGGACAGACTGCAATTCGGATCTTCATCAGGTCAGAGTGAAAATCGGACAACGGCTATCGCTTATGAGAAGAACACGTGCTAACGATGATTCTGAAAAATTTGAATTAAAAAACTTGAAAAATGATGAAATGCGGCAAGAATACAAAATCAAAGTTGCTAATAGATTTTAAGTACTACAATCTTCAGAAGACAATAATGCAAACGAAGAAGAAACTGATATAAATAAAGAATGGGAGGCTATAAGAGAAACTATAAAATTGTCAGCATCAGAAAGCAATGGTTATTTAATAAAAGAGGCAAAACAAGAAATGGTTTGATGAGGAATGTGCCGACAGTGTAAAGAAAAGAAAGCTAGCGAAATTGATATGATTACACCAGCCAATTGAGGTAACTTTAGAGCAATTAGATACTATTAGACAGTAAACGACAGATTACATTAAGATTAAAACGAGGTAACGTTTGAGGAAGAAGATTAATGATCTTGAGAAGAATGCAAAAAATAGGTACATTAGATTAGGGAATTAGTATACAGAAGGAAGAGTCTCAGGCTAGAACAAACATAATTCGGAATGAATATTGGGGATATGATTGCCGATTCCAGGAGTATATTAAATATATGGAAAAGTTACTTTAATCAGCTATTAAATGTACATACAGAACAGGACATTGAGGAGGATAATTTACAGACAGCAGAAATGCTAGTCGCAGAACCAAGTGCATTAGAGGTTGAAATGGCGATAGAAAAATTGAAGAAGTATAAAGAATCAGGTTCAGATGAGATCCCAGCAGAGCTGATAAAATCAGGGGAGAAAAACTGATGGACAAAATACGCCGGTTGCTTAGTATTATTTGGAGAAAAAAAAATCTACCAGATGAAAGGAAAAAGTCTATTACAGTACCAATTTATAAGAAAGGAGATAAAACTGATTGCAAAAACTACAGGGGCATCTCATTACTTTCAACTTCGTACAAAATTGTAACATATATATATATATATATATATATATATATATATATATATATATATTAGAGAAGGAGATCATCAATGTGGATTTAGAAGAAACAGGTCTACAACAGATCAGATTTTTAGCATAAGACAGATTTTAGAGTAGAAATGGGGATATAATGGTACTGTCGATCAAGATTTACTACATGGACTTCAAAAAGGCATACGATTTAATTAAGAGCGAGATGTTATATAATATCCTGCTGGAGTTTGGAATTTCTAAAAAAAACTAGTTAGACTTATACGAATGTCTAAATGGCAGAAATATTAGGGTGATTGTAGGCAAACAGTTTTCGGATACTTTTGAAATCCAGAGTGGGTTAAACCAAGGAGACGCACTATCCCCTCTACTATTTTATTTTGTACTAAAGCATGCCATCAAATGTATAGAGGATGAGGAATGTCTATAATTCATTGGTATTAATAAGCTGTTAGTATATGCTGGAGATGTACTACTATTGGGTGATAGCGAGGGGGTACTAAAGGATAAAACCCACACACTATTGAGTAACACTAATAAATTAGGACTGGAAGTAATTATCAATCTCTCCATGGTATCTTTACCTTGTCGTGGTGGAGTGGCTTGCGTGCTTAAATGATCCTGAGAGCTATGCCGACGGTATAATTGCTGTCGACAAGGTAACCCATGCCGGACTGGTCGAAGGCGATAAGCCAGACGAAAAAAGTACCTTGGTCGAAAGAGTGACGATCTTTCACCGTAAAAATACAACCGTCAAGAAATGCGGACATGGGTTCAACTGGGGTAAAATTTTCTGAAGGTCAAATAGTCCCCCATTCGGTTGTCCGGCCGAGGATTACTTCAGGGATCCATGGCAAAGGCTCAAACACAGGGACATGTTCCTAGGAACATGGAATGTTAGGATTTTATAAAATAGCGGGTCACTACAGATATTAACACGGGAATTAGATTAATCGAAAGTAATTAGGAAAATTTTTGGACCAAAGAGAGATGAACATACAGGTGAATGGAGAAAACTACATAACAATGAACTACATGGTATTTATAGGAAACCAGATATAATAAGAACAGTTAAGTCTCGTAGACTGCGATGGGTAGGACATGTTGCACGTATGGGGAATTAAAGGCTTGCAAGGAAGCTTCTTGTAGGAAAGCCAGAGGGAAAACTCCCAGTTGTTAACCAAGAATGAGGTGGGAGAATAACATTAACTATGATTTGAGGGTAGTAGATTATACAGGGAATGATTGGAAAACATTAGCTCAGGATTGGGATGTATGGAGAGCTTATGTCCGCGCGACCATGAACCTACGGGTTTGATAGTGCCAGTGAGTAAGTAAGTAATTATCAATACAACTAAATAGGCCTATATGGTCACACGTAGAAATGCATTATATAATAGAAATGGACTGCTAATGACAAATGAGGGAAATTTTGAGGAAGTGGCTAAATTCAAATACGTAGGAATAATCACAAATACGAATGAGATGCACAAAGAAATTAAACATATGCTCAATTGTGGAAACGCGTGCTATTATACATTGCAGATACTTTTTGATGTCCCAACTGCTTTCAAGAAACGTTAAACTGAAAAAATATGAAACTTTAATCTACCAGTTATATTATATGGGTGCGAAACATGGACTGTTACTTTATGCGAGGAAAGGAGATTACAAGAATTTGAGAATAAAGTACTTAGGAAAATTTTTGGACCAGAGAGAGATGAACAGACAGGCGAATGGAGAAGCTATAGAACAGTGAACTACATGGTCTTTATAGGAAGCCAGATATAATAAGAACAGTTAAGTCCCGTAGACTGCGATGTGCAGGACATGTTGCACGTAAGAGGAATGAAAGACTTTCATGGAAGGTACTTGTAGGAAAGTCAGAAGGAAAACGCCAATTGGTAGACCAAGAATTAGGTGGGAGAATAAAATTAACTATGATTTGATTAAAGTAGATTATACAGGGAATGATTAGAAAACATTGGCTCAGGATAGGGATGTATGAAGAGTTATGTCCGCTCGGTCATGAGCCTACGGGTTCGACAGTGTCAGTGAGTAAGTAAGTATACAATGTTACAAACACTTCATATATATCTCTTTGATGATTTTGTTTTGGGCAGTAAGTTTTATTGAAATTATAATATAATTATTTTTAGATAAACAACTATTAAATTACTGTCCTTGACCTTATTCTCAGCACTTCTGTGATCTCAATGTTAATAACAGTACAATGAGAGGTTGTTCCAACTAGATGAAAAGGTAATGAAATATGCACGTGTTTTGATTACCTTGGCAATATTTGTATAGTATCAAGGATAATCACCTATAGAAATAGTGGAATTTTGCTGTTTCGTTTACTGTTTGCCTTCAAATTTTAATTGCTAATTTTAAAGGTTCGTGTGTGTTTATCTGAGCTTGAGTTAAAAACATCATCGAGACGTGATTCGGCAATCAGGTCTAGTAGAGAGTATCTAAGTTTCTCTTCATTTCTCTTGTGTTTTAAATGTCTGTAGAAGGTAGTTAGACTAATATTATGGTTAACGTTTATAAATGAGAGATAATTACGCACGAATCATAATGTCAAGATTACATCTCAGTTCAATTAAGTATTAAACATATCGAATTATAAAAGATATCATTATCCTACCTCTTTCACTATATTACATTCCCTAATTTTGGAATTCACAACCAGTAAAAATCATGAACTCTCGGTCAATAGCGACTTACAAGCAAAGTTGATAATTTTCTAAAACTCTACTATGGTGTCACTTTTTATCGTAATCATTTATATATATATATATTATATATATATCTCATAACTACTGTAGTACTTAAAATAATTGCACATATTTTTAAGTGCAATTTTTATTAGTAATAGTTGATGTTAGTTGGACATTTAATTACCATGAAAATGAATTCTTTACATAACAAATATAACTTTAAATAAACATTTGAGCAGAATTCTGTTATTAAGCGGAGTGGATACTGAAATTACAACTTCTCTCAAACTCATTAATATTTTATGGCAGATTTACATGTACATTTAAAGTGCCGATGCAGCGATGACTATTTAAAAATGGCACCTTACAGGGCGATAAAAGTGTCTTTGGGATATAAGGTGATCGCTACTCGAAGGATTAGGCAACTGCCCATTCCGACTTCATAATGCATCAACCCAATGTTTTCTAGGTCTTCCGACATCATGTCTTCCTCTTGCTTGATAATTTATTGTTAACAATGGATATCTCTCAATACTCACTGCTCATTCCATTACGTGATCAATCCACTTTTGTCTATAATTCGTGACATTGGCCATTAAAGGCTGGACTTTTAATTATATTCTTATATACTCATTTCTAATTCTATCAAGTTTTTATGCCCTTTAACTTGTCCAAGAAACCTCATCTCATCCATCTGTATTCTATCTGTTTTTTTTGGAGCCCAAGTTTCACATCCATTCAATATTGTGGGAATTGCCATAACTTTATACATTTGTATTTTTGTTTCTTTTTAATTTTATTTTTGAACGTTGTCTGTATTGTTCAACATATCGTCTGAAATTTATTTAACATGGTATTTTGGAATTAACATCTCCATCCATATTGGAGCTAATATCGCAGCCCAAAAATTTGAAACTAGACACCTGTTGTATACTTTGGTTTTCTAAAATAATTTTGGATCACCGGATTTCTAAAAGCCATGATCTTTGTTTTTCGTACTGATATATTTTATATAATTCATGCATCTACATTTTTCTGTATTATAATTAAATCGTCTGCAAACAAAAGACTATTTACATACATATCAACTTTATTATCTACTCTTATTGCATAACTCACAAAAACTATCCATTTATTTACAATGTCGTCTCTCTCTCTCTCTCTCTCTCTCTCTCTCTCTCTCTATCTATATATATATATATATATATATATATATATATATGAATAAGAACGTTTTCTTTGGGTTTTCCGCATCTTGGATTCAAGTTCGGCCCCTGGCCACTGACACCGACGTTTCGGCATGATCCCACATGCCATTATCAAGGAATGATAAGTTAGAGTCACAGGTTTAGGTCTTATATAATTAAACAAATAGAGTTATAGCTGTGGTCCGTTTTCGAAGCCGTACACCCGACTGATAACTGACTGATTCTTTACGGTGACTTGCACCGTCCAGTGTGCTGCATACTGTTTCCCAATGGGATAAACTTGGCAGCAAATTCCTTTTTGGCTATCAAGTAGTGGTTGTGGATTATGTAACCTCAGCCCTTGGTGACAATCTATTTTACCTAACAGGTCTACACCAGAATAATAGTGGAAACCACTATACTTGTAAAAAGGGCATCATAGACTACGCCGCCGGCAAGCAGAGAGTCCGAAAGCCGGACAGCGTAGAGTGAGCCACACTTCTCAAAAGCGAGTGGTCTCGCACTATTATGTAGATGGTCTCTCCTTTTGAGGTTAACCTGCAAAACACAGGTTAACCAGTCGGCTCATGAAGAGGAAACGCTCCATGGGACTAGACAGTTCAGCCAATAAAGGCTGAACATCCCGGAGAATCTCCTCCCCACGTGCACTTAAGCTACCTATTGGCAATTGCTGGCCCTTTGCTTTAGCAGTGCTGTTCTCTTGAGTTGTTCTGGAAGCAGTACCAGTCTGTAAAGCTTGGGTGAAGGAAACTCTTGGATCGACCTTCACAGATGTGAAGGTCTTTCTTTGAGTTGGATTTACAATTGGATTTGGGAAGGGATCACTTATGGATGGTTTCTCTTTTAGATTGGGGTTGGGTTTAGCTACCCAGCTATAAGCTTCAAGGGCCGCCTTGAAACAGGGCAGCCTCTATAGGACGCCGGGTGACCGGACTCCTTGCAATTTGCACATTTTAGCAAATTAGTGTCTCTCCGCGCTTCGGCCTTTAGGGTACAGTCCTTGTGCCCGTGAGGCCCAGCGTAGTTAACATAGCGAGGAGCCCGATTACAGGCAGGAAATGTATGATTGAATGACTGGCACCGGTATCACTGCTTAAGCCCAGCCCTGGGTCTATATGGTTCTATGGCTACAACTGTGTACAAGAGACGCTTCAAGTCATAAATTTCCAACGCTTTACCATTGCGTTCCAGTTCTAATATATAGATGGGAAGAGGTATAACCAAATTGTTTTCCGTCTTAGTGATCTGCTTTACAGATTTAACTGGGAAACCCAACGCGAGGATTTCCTCTTTAATTTCATCTGGGTCTACACTTGAAGGCAGTCTCTTTAACACCACCTTCAGAGGAAGATCTCTCTTCAGCTGAAAAGTATAATATTCCCTATTTAGGGAAGTAAAATACTCCTTCAGCTTGAAGAAATCTTCCAGTGAACGTGCATAATATCGTATTCCCTCAGGAATACTGACACATTTTAGTTGGTCGCCAATTAGTGATTTCAACTCTTTATTTATTCGGAACAAATTCCCGTGACCAATAACTGTGATTGATGGGGGTCTTTGCTCCGATTGGACAGTATTACCTGAAGGAACGGCACTAGGCGTAGCCATAGTATGGCCAATAGGTTGAGGAGGGACCATCTCTGAGGATGTTCCTGCAGTTGAATTTGGAATTTCAGTTATAACTGAAAATTTATTATTGGTAGACACTGCTGGAACCTCAGCTCGTGATTCCTGCGGCTCTGTGGATCGGTTTAATTGATATATAGGTTGGAATACTTTAGCGGGTTTTCCCAATAGTATGGGTTCTTTTACTTTAGAAGAATCAATTTTTGTTTTTTTGACTACTAGTGTCGGTACTTTTTCTTTGTCTTTTTTCTTTCTATTTTTTCGTTTAGGGGTAGATTTGGCACTAGCAGTTGACTGGTCGTCAGTGAGCATTTGCTCCTCAGCGGGCATCTGCTCACTGGTGTCCATATCTCGGCTAGTTGAGGGTATTTCCTCTGTATTACTCTTTGCTTTACGTTCTAAGGAGGTATAGAAAAGCGCAGTTGTTCGAATCTCTAATAGATCTCCTTTCAATTCATTAAGCATAGCTTCAAAAGTTGGACAGCCTGGTTCATTTTCATTGATCAATTGATTTAACCGATCCAAAAGCTGAAGACGTGAAATCACGAGCTTCGTCGGACCTTTCATAATCCGGGAAAGTACCCATGAAATTTATGAGTAATAGAAAAGTTCCACTAAGAATGGAAAGCAATTCTTTCAATTCGGGATCTTTGTGGTATCCATATTTGTGGACATACTTTTCAAATTTGTTCGCGGAATCTTCCCAGAGTATGAGAGGCCCGACATCCTCAATTTCTAGATCCATAGACCCGTCAGACTTTGGCATAGCAGCCATCGTGCTTGGTAATACCAATACTTAGTTCTGGTCACTATACACAAAAGCACTAAACACTTGTCACCAAAATATAAGATTATATGTCACAATAATAATTGTATCCACTCCACTTACCTGATAGCACTTCACTCGGATTTATATAGAAAAACACAAAAAATCACAAAAATCACCCCGTGTTAGGGCCACGCCCTAACAAGGAATCTGCTAGCCAGCTGTAGTATCCGCGGATTTGATTGGCCGAGACGGAACTGAAAAAATTGATGTGGCCAATCACAGCACACGAAAGACCACAAGCCAAACGTCAACTTTTTGATTGTCGTTTGCAGCACTACGTCGTACATGCCGTGATGAGCTGCAGCAGACGTTCAATGTAGGCAAGATCAATACTAGTAGGAAGAATCATTAACCGAAGTATCATGATGTTCTCAGTACCAGCTCTGATTTCAGTATGCCGCCGTACACCCATCCAAGGTTGTTCTTATGTAGTTAAACATTTTCAGTTTTCGGTGCGGTGCGTTTTCGAAGCCGTACACCCATACAAAGTTCAGTTCTTATGTGGTTAACCACCTTCAGTTTTCAGTGTGGTCCGTTTCGGAAACCGTACACCCACCCAAGCGTCGACCACGATCGATGTTGCCCAACCGTGGTTTTCTTCATATCTTCTTCGCTATTCTAGGGATGACATGGTGAGCAGCGAGAGCAGTTTTCCATGTAGATGGTAATCTTTGGGTATCATCTCGGGTGTTCATAGTATGTGGCCTTTTTTGAAGAAAAAAAGCAGCATGCTACTTCGAGACCACAGCGGTGGACTATATATATATATGTATATATATATATATATAACAAAGGGATTTGCAATTACAAAAGTTTTAAGGCAAGGTTACAGTTTACCTCCAACTGTATTTAAAATTTATCTCGAAAGAGTAATAAGAGACTGGAGGAAAACATGTCAAAAAATGGGCATACCTATCAAAAATACACATGTATATTGATTAAATTTTGCAGATGACCAGGTATTAATAGCACAGGACCACGAGGACATAGAATATATGGCTAAAAAACTAAAAGAAGAATATGAAAAATGGGGACTTTATATAAACATTGAGAAAAGTAAATATCTGTGTATAGGAGAAGAAATGGAAAATATAAATTTCAACAATGGAGAAGAACTAAAACCTAGTATTGAATGCACTTATTTAGGAACACAATTAGACCATTCAGGCGATAACACAGTGGAAATTAAAAATAGAATCGCACAAACAAAACAAGCAATAAATGCTTTAAACTCTGTTTGGTGGAGCAAAAATATTACAAAAAATAGAAAATTACAAATATATCAAACCATAATTCAGAGCATTTTAACATATGGTGCTGACGTCTGGCAAATTCCCACCAGGGAAATGAAAAGAATTTTAAGTACAGAAAAGGATGTTTTAACAAGATCAGCTGGAAAATCTATAATGGATAGAATACGAAATAAAGAAATAAGGGAAATTATGGGTGTACAAGAGGGGCCGGACATCATAGACATCATAGAAAAGAAAAGATTGCAGTGGTATGGTCATGTCAAATGAATGCCAGAGCAAAGATTGCCAAAAATTGTTATGGAATGGATCCCAATGGAAAGGAGGAAGAGAGGAAGACCGAAGAAAACTTGGATAGAAGGGGTACAAGCAGCTATGAATATCAGAGGAATGGACGAAGATCAATGGATGGATAGAGAGGAATGGCGTTTGGTTTCCGGAAGGCGGCGGCAGCTGCCATGATACCGGATGATGATGATGATATACATAGACATATATATTAAACAAACTGGGCGATAAATTATATCCATGTGCGTAATCAAGTATTTATTTTGATTGTATCTGTTCTTCTGAATCTGGTATCTACGCTTAAAGTTATACTGTATCTTCATATAGCTTTAATGTTTCAAAAAGCACAGTGGGTATCCTTCGATTCGTAATACTTGCCATAATATTTGTCTGTTAACTCTATCAAAGGCCTTATTCAAGTATGTATACCCTATGTGAGTTTCTAACTTTTTCCTCTTCTCTATTAGTTGTTTTAATGTAAAGGTTTGGTCTATACACGACCTGCCCATTCTGAATTCACTTTGATTTTCGTTTATTATCACTTCTGTTATATTTCTCAATGTATTACCTAATACTTTCGTTGGAGATTGTAATGCAAAAGTGGGAAGGGAAAATATATTCAGGCCAGCAATAGGCAAATTCAGTCTTCGTGAAAGTAGTAACGACAATGTGGTTAGATTATTCACCATTGCCAAATTAAAGAATCTCATTATTTAGAGCAAAACATTTCAGCATAAGGGTATTCATAAACACTCTCGAAGTCTCCAGATGGCAAAAGTCGGAACCAGATAGATCATATAATAGTGGACAAACGCTGACGCAGTAGCATCATCGATGTTAGATCAGTTAGAGGGAGAGACTGAAATTCGGAGTATCACCTGGTCAGGGTGAAAATCAGACAACGACTATCGCTAATGAGAGGAACAAACGCCAAATATGATTCGGAAAAATTTGAATTAAACAACTTGAAAAATATGAAATTTGGCAAGAATGCCAAATCGAAATTGCTAATAGATTTGAAGTACTCGAATCTTCAGAAGACAATAATGCAAACGAAGAAGAAATATATATAAATAAAGAATGAGAGATATAAGAGATACTATTAAGTTTTCAGCATCAGAAAGAATTGGTTATTTAAAAACAATGAAAAACAAATTATTGGATGACGATCGTGCGAACATTGTTAAGAAAATAAAGTGGTAAAAACGAAAAGGCTACACAAGCTACATTAGGTAAACGTACAGCAATTAGGTACTATTGGACGAGAAACCACAAGATTAATAAGAGTAAAAAAGAGGAAATATTTGAGAGAGAAAATTAATGACCTTGAAATTAATGCCGTAAATAGGAACATTGCAAAATTATATCAGGGAATTAGGAAGAGAAAAAAGGGTTTCAGACTAGAAGAAACATAATTAGAAATGAAAATGGGGATATGATTGCAGATTCAAAGAGTATACTAAATATATGGAAACGTTATTTTAATCAGCTGTTAAATGTACATACAGAACAGGATATTGTAGAAGATAATTTACATACAGGGAAAATGCAAGTCGCAGAACCAAGTGCATTAAAAGTTGAAATGGCGATAGAAAAATCGAAGATGTATAAAGCATTAGGTTCAGATGAGATCCCAACAGAACTGTTAAAATCAGGGGGAGAAAAATTGATGGACAAGATATGGCGGTCGCTTAATACGGTTTGGGAAAAAAAGCTCTTCCAGGTAAATGGAAAGAATCGATTATCGTACCAATTTATAAGAAAGGAGATAAAACTAATAGAACAACTACAAGGGTAACTCATTACTCCCAACTTCGTACAAAATTCTAACAAATATATTAGTAAGCAGACTTACTCCTTATATTGATAACATTCTAGGAGAAAAAGATCTACAACAGATCAGATTTTTACTTTTAAGACAGATTTTAGAAAAGATATGGGAATATAATGGTACTTTAGATCAACTATACATGAACGTCAAAAAGGCATACGATTCAATTAAGAGGGAGAAGTGAAATAGTATCCTGCTGGAGTTCGGAATTCCTAAAAAGTAAGTTAGACTTATAGGAATGTGTCTGAATGACACAAAGAGTAGGATGGTGTAGGCAAATAGTTTTCGGTTACTTTTGAAATACAATGGGTTAAACCAAGGAGAAACGTTATCTCCTTACTATTCAACTTTGTAACAAAGCTTGCCATCAAATCTTTGGAGAATGAAGAAGGCCTGCAATTCAATTGTATTAATAAGCTGTTAGTTTATGCTATTGATGTAGTACTATTGCCGATAGCGAGGAGGTACTAAAGCAACACGCGCTCACTATTGTGTAACTCAATGAAATTGGGACTGGAAGAAAATATCAATAAAAGTAACTATACGGCCGCACATAGAAATGCATTAAATAATGGAAATGGATAGCAAATGACTAATGAGGGAAATTCTGAGGAAGTGGTTGATTTCAAATACCTAGAAACAATAATCACAAATAGTAATGAGATGCACAAAGAAATTAAACAGAGGCTCAATTGTGGAAATGCATGCTATTATGCATTACATGCACACTTTTCGAGCAAACTCCTTTCAAAAAAACGTTAAACGGAAGATATGATGAAACTTTCATTTTTCCAGTTATATTATATGGTCGCGAATCATGGACTCTTTCTTTAAGGGAGGAAAGGTTGCGAGTATGTGAGAATAAAGTTCTTAGAAAAATATTTGTAGCAAACACAGATGAACAGAGGTGAATGGACAAGACTTACATAACAATGAATTACATGATCTTTATAGGAAGCCAGATATAATAAGAACATTTGAGTGTCGTAACCTGAATTGGACAGGACATGTGGCATGAATGGCGAATGAAAGAGGTGACGGAAGCGTCTTGTACTCGTTGGAAAACCAGAGGGAATACGCCCAGTTGGTAGACCAAGAATGATGTTGGAAATTACTATTAACTATGATTTGTGGTAAGTAAATTATACAGGTGATAATTGGAAAACATTAAGTCAGGATAGGGGTATATGGAAGGCTTATGTTCCCGTGGCCATGTACCTATTGGTTCAATAGTGCCAGTTAGTTAGTTAGTTAGTTAATTAGTTATATCTTATATCCAGTGTTCATTAAGCTAATCCCTGTGTAATTATCCGAATTTCTCCGGTCTCCTCTTTTAAAGAGGTAATTTACTGAGGAAAATATGTAATAGGCCTACAGTGGGCAAATCACACGCAACTGTACTCTACATAGTTGACAAGATCAAACATGAAGGTTCCATAGAAACTCTTCAGTGTAACGTTAGAGAGAAAATAATAAAAAGATAAGAACATTTTATACTCAGGCACATCCTCGGATTAGTGTCCCGGAATTTAGGCCCATGCTAGAGAAAAAGTGTCTGGAAAGCAAATGAGCAATCACACTGTACATTGTGTGCTATGGTCGCATAATTATCATGACCCCAGGCAGTGTAAAAGACCAAATGTAAGAAAAAAATTACGCTTTGAAAAAGAGCATATAAACAAATTACAGGAGTTTGGAATCGTGTAATTTGGTCCGATGAAGAAAACTAAAATCTCTTCGGATCTGATGGTATGATAAGGGTTTCGAGGAAGCCCAACATTGCCGATGGTATAGTGAATACTTTTTCGACTGTGAAACACGGAGGATGTTCAGTTATGGTCTGGGCCTGTATGTCTTGCAGCGGCGTTAAAACGCTGCACTTCTTTGACGGAATAATGGATAAGTGATATTACAACAGGATAAAGAAAGAAAATGTAAAACAAAATGCAATAAAAATGGTACAGGGACAGAATTACATATTCCAACAAAACAATGACAGTGAATATACTGCCCAAATTAACAAGCTTTTGTTAATTTGAAACGTTCCGAAGCAGCTGAGATCACCTCCATAGTCTACTGATCTTAATAATGTAGAAAATCTATGGGCCAAGTTGAAGAAAAATGTCCGTAAAAGGAAAGTGATTTCAAACGAAGAGATAAAACCTTTCATTAAAGAAGAAAAGGGTAAACTCACACCTGAGGCAATCAAAATTGGTAAATTCGATGCAACGACGTTGCCAAACAGTGATAAAATCTAAGTGGTACTCTAACAAGTTCTTAAAGAAGACTTTGTTCTGTGTTTTAGTTTTGTGATTTAAGTGCATGAACAGAAATGTTGCAAACAAGTGAATCTTTAATTTTGTTGGTTTTAGTTTTAATTATATTTTGATTAGAAATAGCAGCAAAAGATAATTTAATTTATTAATTATAGCTGTCTTATGCTGTTATGATAGTCTGAAATGATAGAAATAAATCACATATCGGAAGATAGAAAATTTACTTTGTATCAAAAAATCTCAGCTGTATGGAGAATAATGTTATTTCTTCTTGTTCTTCTTGTAAGCTCATGTTTCCTTTAACAGAGATTTAGGCGCTCTCGCCCTACAGGGAAGAATTTGAACCGTACTAATTTAGTTACACTTGTTTTCGTACAGATTCATTTGAGTGGTCCGTGGTCCGCGTTCCGCCCAATACTGACATCTAGGAAACCAAGGTAGTAGTAGGACGGGAAAATTCGGTAAATTGTGCTTAGAGGCCTCTTCATTCAGGCTTAAGGATCTTTTACGAGCCTGAAAATCTTCAGACTCAGGACCAACGTCTTAAAGTCCCTCCCGGAGGACTTCCTCCTTGGATTTTTCCATCCTAAAAAATCCATCGACTCCGGCCGGGTTTGAACCCGCGAACCTCGGGACCAGAGGCAAGGAGCATAAACATTAGTCTATACTAAATAAATATATATATTCATTCTGCTGTCATAATGATGTCTGATAATTTGTTATTGTAATATATATACTTTATTTACTTCTTCTTGGTTTCTTTTGTCCTTAATATTCCATTTCCGCCATTCTGCTATTATGTTTATTTTACTTATCCCGAGACAGTGATCGGAATAGCTAAACGTCCCTTGTTCTATGTAGTCTCACAAGTTTTACCAATGCCCCTAGCTTGTTGTTTACAATTATATAGTCTATTATTGACCTTGAATTATTTTTACTTCTTGTATATTTATGTATATCCTTTATTCGGAAACAGGTGTTCATTTCTAATAGTCGATTATAGGTTGAAATCTGTCTCGATTCCTGACAATTATCATGTATTTTGTTTTATCCATTATTTGCTATAACATTAGGCATAGAGATATTGCTTACTCTGTTTTTTAAGTTTTCACTTATTACTAGATGATGGCATTTTGTATATTTATCAACTGAGGCGCTACTTTCACTCATACGTACTTGTAAAAAAGATACAGAATAAATAATAACTCTTCAGTATAAGTAATCAAACTTATGGATAATCAAATAGGGTATTAAGCAAGACAATTGCCCGACCTAGGTCATATTTATATTCAATCAAATCGGGAAATCGATAAGGAAATGATTGAGAAATTACTAAATTGAAAATATGTAACCATAGAAGATTATACTAGGATGCAATAATTGCCAGTTATGAGTAAAGTAAACTAATAAGGGGACAAAACCCTTCCTATTGCAAGGAGACAGCAGTTATGAGTAGACGCAATGAATGAAGAATTTAGAAAACATTTTATTCTAAGGGGTTAGCATGAATTATTTTCAGAAGAAAAAGCTACACAATATGTAAGTCCAAACGAAGAATATCACTGATGATTTAGAACCGGGGAAATTCAAATCGAGCTCCATACAATAATGTTTACTAGCTTAGGAGAGTATAGTCATAGGCGATAGGCTTAGTTGAATCCACGCCAACGCGACAGTTAAAGGCCGGGAAAATCGAAGGCCTAAGTTGGATTCACTGCAATTGAAACCCCCTGGTGGGTCCGCTTCTTGGGTCTCACGTTGTGCTCATTACAGCAACAGGGCGCGTCCCCAGGTGGCGGATCGGTGAACGGCTGGGGGTTTGCTTGTATTCCTACCGGCTAGGTCCATACCGGTTCCGCGGGCCATTTGTGAGGTCATCAGGACTCGAGCGACCTGGCATACTCTGTAGTTCGTGCTGCGTCCACTTCAGAAGCCAAACTCGGTGCGTAGTGGGGAAGAGGTCGGTGGATCTGCTAGCCAGCCCTCCCTTCCAAGTCCGATGAATTCGCGGACCATAAGTGGGGTCAACAGGATATGAGCGCCCTGTTTTAATAAACCTCACACGGCCTGGATCCACAGCAGGGGCATGAGAACACCGTGGCAAAGTGATGGGAGATCGGAGACCAGGAGCTCCATTCTCTTAGTTCAATAAACCCGAGGTCCATCTGTGGTGGCACCAATGGCGGATGAGTACCATGGATGCCTACATTGCTCAGTGGGCTGAACTCAAAACAGCGGCATGAGAGACCTAGTCTTGCGAACGCGTTGGTTGGGACAATACCAGGCGAAATGCTTAGGAAATTACCAGCAGGTCAGTATGCTCGGAAACGGAGAAAGCTCGGCTTTTTGGATGTGGGATTTGCGCCGACTCCTGGATCGGGTGACCCAAGGACAATCTTTGAGATCGTCAGGAGTTGAGCGACCTGACGCACTAATGGTCAGGCTGGACCCACTTCAGCAAACAAAACACGTCCCCAGGTGGTGCACAGGGGGATAGGTCGATGGATCTGATAGACAGTCCTCCCGGCTAAGTCCAAGGTACTCGTGAACCTTTATTGGGGTAGGCAGGAGATGAGAGTCCTGTCGTACTATTTGCTTACCTGCTGGAGCTTGCGAGCTCCTTACTGGCAACAGGACAGGTCCCTGGGGGCAGACCAGGGCATGGCTCGGACCAGCGCAGTGGGGAGTAACTCTGCTGGCTCCTGGCTCAGCCTACAGGCTCGTGGATCAACTGTGGAGTAGCTAGGAGATGAGCACCTAGACGTATTAAAGTCTCACACTGTGGGGCTTGATGCGTCAAGCCCTATCCGGTCTTACAACACCTGCGGGATGCGTCCCTGGAGGCAGAACAGGGGAGTGGTCGGTGGATCTGCGACAGCAGTCCTCATAGCTAGGCTCAAGGAGCCCGTGGACCAAGTGTGAGGTTGTCAGGAGTGAACGACATGACGTACTATGTAGCTCAGCAATTTGCCTAGAAGTTGCGACTCCAACACCTTCTCCCTGAGATGATGGTTTTAGCCCAAGATCTTGAATGTGACCGCGATGTAGAAAGGGAGGACAAGTAGCTGGGACTAGGGAGTAGGGCCTTCTGGCCGAGGTATCCCAAGGTGTGGAGGAATGGGTCCAGCTGTACTTGAAACCAGCAAAGGCAGCATCCAATACTTAGTGATGTCACGAACAATGTTGTAATTATAAATCGCAGAGGTACCCTCTCCACGTAAAAGATATCCAATCACTATGTTATTTCAGCGTAGGTTACAAGACTAAATATTGAGAGGCGTAGTTTGCCTTTTAGACGATATATACGAAATCTGGTTAGTTGTATACTCACACTTGCATATCGAACATCAATACTTGCAACATCAATGGCGACACTGGCACGTCGAACTCGAACACTCGTGCACCGATACCCACACGTATTTAGGGAACTTAGTGAAGTATCAAGTCCAAGTACTTACGGACTTAGAAAAATTATTGAGTTACCAATAAATTACTTTGAAATTATTGTGAGTGAAAAGATGGAATTTAGAATTATTCGCGAGTGAGAAGTAGTAACATAGATTTATCTGCGAGCGAGAAACAGTAAGTTATTGAACTAAATCATTAACCTCTGGAAGTGTGATAATCACCAAGTCGATCACTTCTAATCAGTCAATGTAAGTTATACGAGAAATTCTCCACCATCGAGAGCACATTAAAGATCGATAAATCGAAACCATCCATCTCTCCAATTATAAATCTGTAACCGTCAATCGACATTCTAGATTAAAGTATCATTTTGGCTGTCACAATTAATTCTGCCCGACGAAAGTCCTTGTGTGTATCCCAGAAAAGGTAATCTCACACATACACCGAGGAATTCCTTTCTGAAATCACATGTCCACCAAAATAATACATTACCTTAACTCCTGAAATATATACCTTATTAAAACCCAGTTCCACAACTTACGAATGTAATGTTTTATAACATTTTTGTTTTGTCTTTCTTGCCTTCCTCCGGGACATACACAGCAATTATAACCAAATATACTCTTTCAATTTTAAATTGGGATATCAGAATTATTTAATTTATAAACCCATAAGTCTTCAATTTGTCCTTCCATTTTTCAACTGTGAAAATATTACCTTCACACTGTTCTCTTCTTTTTTGTTCTACTCCGCTAAACAACATAGTATGGTGTTTTATAGTCCGTTGTTCCTTTTAGTTTATTTTTTGACGCTATATTTATTTATTTCTTATTTAATTCTCTCTCTAATTCTCATTCTTTGGTATTTATTTCCCTTACGTTCCAAATTTCTAATTTCAGAGTATCCTTTATTCCAAAGCGTATCCTTTTATCTTCCCTGGGTCGGTTCCTTTCATGACAGTCTTGGTTGATTTATATGAAGCTTTTCAGTAAGATGATGTCTCTTGGAAGCGCTTCCCAGAACAAGAATGGTGGAAGGGCTGCTACCTCTGTGCTTCCAAACATGCTCCTCTGGATATTCACCATCGTCCGCTCTTTAAGCCTTGCAAGTTCATCTGTGCTAATTACTTTCCGCCATGTTGACCGTTGAAGATTTGACGATGATGTACCCGTCTAATATGGGCACATACGCCATTCCCTCGTTGTGAGTTTACCAACCAGCAAATTTAACCTAAGTCAATAATATGCGATACATATCTTATTATTTAGATGTCAAATAATTATTTTATTCACAATGTTTTAATTAAAAGTTTTCAAGTAATGTTGGTATAATCTCCTCTTAGTGTTAATAAATATGTCAATATATCTGGTATAATCATCAATTCATCAATATGATTACGTACATTTTCATCTTCGAATCAACGAATCTGTATTCTGTTGAAACGTTATGTGTTTAATATTTTTCAACCCTTGAATTGCAATGTATCCTATAAAATGCATTAATTTTAATTGTTAGTATCGTTTTAACAACAACAATATAATAGAACAAGTTAATAACTTTACTTATCTTGGCTGCAATCTTTCGTACGACACATGTAAAGACATGGTCAAATTTCAAAAACTTATAGGAACAATAAAAAGCAATCTTTTCCGAAAAGTACGTCCAGATACAATTCTAAAATTTTATAAAACAATGGCTCTTCCAACTCTACTTTATGGTTCTGAAACCTGGACTCTTACTACAGGTAAATTAAATAGGATAGTAGCTGCAGAAATGAAGTTATTAAGACCTATAGCGGGTTATACGCTTTATGATCACATGCGCAATGAAGATATCCGCAAAGCTCTCAACACACCAGCAATAACCGAAATCATTCAAAAATATCAAAATAATTGGCATGAACACCTTCTGAGGATGCCAAACAATATACTACCTCTGCAGCTATTGAACTACAGAACCACAGGGCGAAGAGACCCAGGAAGACCTAAGAAGAGATGGAGGGATCAATTTCTTTCCTGAAGCGGAACAGGCCAATAGGCTTAATCCATGCCTGCCATTGATGATGAGTATCGTTTTAAAGGAATAGAAATACAAATGAGTAGAAATTACTTAATTTATAACAAATAACGTAATAATGTACAATAAGAACTTACTGTTTTACATGATATTATTTTCATTGCTGCCCGAAATATTTAAATATCACATGTGGCACGATATATTATTGTTTCGCTAATTTAAGGCTTAGTTTATTACACTAGCATTTAATATAGACATACCTGGAATTTATTATAATCCCTTTGAAATTATTTTTTAGTACATAGTATAAAATTCAAAAGTCTGTAACATGTGGCCTAAATTAATATGTGACGTACGTGCCCACCACTATATTCTTGGGTTAACGCCATTGAATCGTACGCTGCAGACACGGGTTCGAACCCCGGTCGGCGTACGTTTTCTGGGTGAGGTTTATTTGAGGTTTTCCTGACCTTTAAATCAAATGACGGGAAACATTAAAGTCCAAATGGTCCCCGAACATTATCTGGCCATCATAAGCTTCATTCATATTTATTTGCCTTGTTTAGTAAGAATGAATAAAAGGTAAATTTTGTCTTATATCTTCATATTGTCTGTAGCTCTGGCATTCAGCTGGTCACTCAACCAGGGAGGCCTTCCATGTCCTCGTGTGTCACCCAGAGTTACGAATCCTTTACCTGAAGACCGGGGTGACGAGGAACATGTTTTCATCTCATTCTCGTTATATTCCACACGTTACAATTTTCTGGCCGATACCGTGAGAGTTATACATAGAATATATTAATTTTTTTTCTATCCACCCAATTATCTACTCCTTGGATTTTTAAATGGTTTCTAATCTCCTCACTTAAGACCCTAGCTATTTTAATGTTAAGCACAATTTTCTTTAAAATATTGAACCGTGTTTAAGATACATTTTAGCGTGTGCTGGACATATCTGTGTGATGCCCTGCGATAGCTCTGTTACACTGGTCTCTGTTAGTTGTATCTGTGCCTATCCTTTCCGAATACACCCTTACTCCTCCACTTCCTTGGTTATGTGCGCCGGCGCCGACGTACCGTAATATCTATCCGTGAAATGGAACGATCGTGCCCGGTCAAGATTTAGCATTGGCCAAGTAGGTCAGAAATTTAGGAGGTTCCGACCGACAGTCATCCCTTTTGGGCTTGTCTTGTGTTGCGGCGTCTATCGCCGAAATTATTGGTTTCCTCTAGCATCCTGCAAGAGGGCAATAGGCTTGGAGACGTCATGGAGGAACTAAAGTTCAGTTAGGAGAGAATGCTGCATGAATGTTTTACGGAAAGAATTGTTCTTTATTAATATGTCATTTAGTTGGACTGCTTATATTATTTGCTATTTATGTATTCAGTTAAATAAACCATTTACTTTTTCATTTATATTATATTGACTTATATTCTCATTCATTTAAATATATTTAGTATTTTACATTCTGTGCTGTCATTTAAACAGTAGATCAATTGAACCTTGGTTTGGCAAACGCTCGTGAAGTACTCATGATTATAGATAATTTATTAGCTCATATTAATATATTTATTGAGTTGGATTAAAGCCTGCTAAAGTAATGAAACAACTCCGTGAATAGTATAGGCCCAGCCTCGGAGATACTCTGCTTATAAAGTTATTTAGGTTACTGTATTTATCTTCTAGTTCTCTGTATGACTGCTTTGTAGATTCTTATCTTATTTAAATATTTATTTATGCATGTAATATCATTAATGCATCCCGATATTCTCGCTCTTGGTTAATTTATGTATGCTACATCAATCTGCAGAGTTCCGCAGCTAGTTATCTCAAGCCCTCATTTTGTTGGCCATAATTTATTCTATTACATTTCCTTCTAGTTGTAACTTAAATTTTAAGAGTAGTTTATTTACAATTATTTTTAAAAAGTTATTGATATTTTAATATCGTACTTTTGGCTACCGAGAAATAATCTATATAAATAAACTTTGCAAGTCATCCACAGCATCCGCCATTAAAACTATTATCAGCATAGCATACAATATTGTGGTCTCTCTCCCCATTCCACAACTATATTTAAGTCAAATGCTTTTTATAACTTGGTTCATTGTTAAATTAAACAAAAGTGGACTTAGGAAATATCCTTGCCAAACTCTTGTTCCGATTGCTATTTTGTAATATTTTCTCATCCACTGTTAGAAGATTGAAGACACTATTTTAGATTATATTAAAACTCAGCAATTAAGATGGTACGGACATATCCAGCGAATGGAAGAGGATCGACTACCAAAATCTGTTTTGGAATGGAAACCTGAGGGCAGACGAGGCAGAAGAAGACCTAAAACCTCCTGGAGTCAGGGAATGTGTTTATACATGAAGGAGAAAAATCTATAACCAGGAGATTGGATGGACCGACAAAATTGGCTATTAGGAATCGGACGATGTCAAAGACATTAATCAACCAATGATCTATGTACTGTTATTCTATTAAAATTATATTAGTAAAAAAGTCACTATTGAGTACAATCAGGCAATTTGGCATATTATTCCATTATAAAATACTTATAACAGTGGGGCAAGTAAAATTACTTATTAAAGTAGGTGCTGCAGGTTTATAAAGGGAGAGAGAGAGGTGATTTTGTATTTCTAAACATGTTGTATCAATATAACTGCCTTAATATCACAATATCCAAATCTTCTATGGTTTCTTTTCATCCAAACTCGCAAAATTAATTTTGCAGTTACGCTAAAATCTCTGAATGAAAAGTCGTATTTTTATTTTTCACCCATCCATTCAATTAAGAAGTGATTTTGTATCGAATGAGATTTATAAAAGGTCTGCATTATTTAATGTTTGGCAATTTTTTTAAAACAGGTGTTTCAGTTGCGGATGACCGATATATCGGGTAAGGGTTTTAAAATTATAACATTTTAGTTTTTAATACCGAAATACTCGTGAATTTCTTCTATTTTAACTAATAATTTTAAATTTATCACAATTAGAAACTTTCTTCTTTTATACATTAATTTACTTGTCACCATACACGTATATTTTGCCACTTGGGTCAGGGGGAAGGAGTTTATACTGTGAATTACACACATACGTTTTGATCATGAAGGATCTGGAGGGTCTCCCCGAGACATCACAACATTAAGACGAAATATACTTTTCAAAAACATGCGCATTCTTACTAATAATGGCGAATATGATTATGATTACGATGGCCACATGATTTTCGAGGATCGTTTGGGCCTACAAGTTTCCTGACATTTGTCAGGAAAAACATCTCCCTGGAATATTGTTCTGACCGGCAATAGAAAACCGGCCCGCTGCGTACGAGGCAGCTATCCTACCCAAAGACTACAGAGGTGGAACTATAAGAAGTTTTAATTGAAAAATATTTACAATACCTCTGCAGCTGATAAAAATTAATTAATAATATTACTTCGTATTATTATTATTATTATTATTATTATTATTATTATTACTATTATTATCATTTAAACATAGGCTTAATTCCGGAAATGCGTGCTATTATGCATTGCAGAGACTCTTGATGTCCCATCTCCTTTCAAAAAATGTTAAACTGAAAATATATAAAACTATTATTCTACCAGTTATATTATATGGGTGCGAAACATGGACTCTTACTTTAAGGGAGGAAAGAAGATTACAAGTATTTGAGAATAAAGTACTTAGGAAAATTTTTGGACCAAAGAGAGATGAACAGACAGGTGAATGGAGAAGACTACATAACAATGAACTACATGGTCTTTATAGGAAGCCAGATATAATAAGAAGAGTTAAGTGTCGTAGACTGCGACGGGCAGGACATGTTGCACGTATGGGGAATGAAAGACTTGCATGGGAGCTTCTTGTAAGAAAGCCAGAGGGAAAACGCCCAGTTGGTAGATCAAGAATGAGGTGGGAGAATAACATTAACTATGATTTTAGGGAATTAGATTATACCGGAAATGATTGGAAAGCATTGGCTCAGGATAGGGATGTATGGAGAGCTTATGTCCGCGCGGCCGTGAACCTACGGGTTCGATAGTGCCAGTGAGTAAGTAAGTAAGTATTATTATTATTATTATTATTATTATTATATGAATGGACAAGCCTACTTAACAGTGAACTAGATGGTCTTTATAGGAAAGCCGGATATAATAACAGTTAAGTCTCGTAGACTGCGATGGACAGGAGATGTGGCACGAATGGAAAATGAAATAGTGTATGAAAGTTTCCTGTAGGAAAACCAGAGGGAAAACGCCCAGTTGGAAAACCACAAATAAGGTGGGAGAATAACATTACATATGATGTGAGAAAGGTAGATTATGCAGGGAATGACTGGGAAACATTACCTGAGGACAGAGATATATGGGGGGAGGTTATGTCCGCGCGGCCATGAACCTACTGGTTCGATAGTACCAGTGATATAGTGAATTAGTTATTACTATTATTATTACTGTTATCATTATTATTATTATTATTATTATTATTATTACTATTATTATTATTATAAGTCCACCGCTGTGGTCTCGAGGTAGCGTGCTGCCTTGGCACGCAGCGGGTCTGGGTTCGATCCCCGGTCGGGGCAGTTTTTCTGGGTGAGGTTGTTATCGGGGTTTTTCCTCACCTGTAAGACAAATGTCAGGAAAACTTTAAGGCCCAAGCGGTCCCCTAAATCATATGGCCATCATCATCATTATCATCCTGATCATTATCATCATCATCATCATCCTTCACCGGTGTGGATAGCAACGGGAAGCTACCACACCTAAAATTCCCTAGTAAAGCTGCAAGCATAGCATGAAAGTGCTATGATTGCAGTGAAGGACCTGCCCTCGGGCAGAATTACTATGCATGGATTATTATTATTATTATTATTATTATTATTATTATTAATATTATTATTATTATTATTATTGAACTGAAAATATATAAAACTGTTACTCTCCTAGTTATATGAAGCGAAACATGAACTCTCAGTTTAAGGGAGGAGAATATATTTCGAGTATTTGAGAATAAAGTTCTTAGGACAATTTTTGAACCAAACAAAGAGAGGTAGCGGAATGGAGAAAACTACATAGCAGTGTGTTACATGATCGATATCGGAAACTAGATATAGTAAGAGGAGTTATGTCTCGTAGACTTCGATGGGCCGAACAAGTGGCACGAATGGAAAATTAAAGAGGTATATTGAAATGTCTTCAAGGAAAACCAGAAGTAAAACGCCCAGTTCGCAGATCAATAATGAAGTGGGAGAATATCATTAAGTATTATTTGAAAGAAGTAGATTATACGGGGGGTGATTGGAAAACATTAGCTCACAATGGGAATGAATGGTGATCTTATGTATACGCGGCCTTGAACCACGGGTTCGATTGTTCTAGTGAGTAATTTTTATTATTACTTAGACTATAATAATAACAATTATAATTAATGTGATTAGTATAACAGTAAAAATAGTAATAACAATAATAATAATAATAATAATTTCATCATTATTATTATGTTTATGATAATTGTTAGTGTACTAATTGTACTATTTCTAACTCAATTTAAAGATAATCGTGTAAATATAAAACCTCTATTTTAAACAAAATAAATGACAAGAATACAGTACAAAAAGTGTTTAGTTAATGGAAAAAAAGTTACTCTATTTAAAAAACATATATTCCCACCGGAAGCTGAAATACGAAAAAGAAAACATATGTATATGAATATATATATACGAATTAGATTCCAATTCACACAGATAACAATATCAATTGTTCAAAATAAAGAACAGCATTGAACAAAAAAATTGAGTGTATTAAATTTGTCAGAATTACGTACTAAATGAAATTTCCCTGTTGCTGGGAAACTTCACCTAAATATTGATGACATGTGAGTTCTGCATTCAAATCGCCTTTATTGTAATTAGAGCACTACTATTTTATTGGATTCAAAAGTAGGCTATAGATTTATTAGCTTGAATTATCTGATATTAAATATATATCGAATAAAAGGGCAAAAGTTAATGATTCTCTGGAATAAGGTTTAATTATTTGTCAGTTTGCTTTTACATTCTATTTCTGAAAGTGTCTTTCGATAGAAACAAACTGTACTAAATTTAAGATTCGTGTTCGGATCATACCAAGTTGCATTTACTACGATTATTTAACCTTAATTATTATTCTTTTTATTTTCCTCTTTAATAAAGAATATAAAGTGTTTAGAAAGCAACACTGCCTGAATATGGAAGTAACAGTAAATAATAACAACAATGTGAGTTATAAAACTCATTTCGTTTGGCTTCTTTTGTAATTATTTATATTTGGCATATTGGCTTCATCATTATCATCCGGTATCATGGCAGCTGACGCCGTCTTCCGGAAACCATACGCCATTCCTCTCTATCCATCCATTGACATTCATAGCTGCTTGTACCCCTTCTATCCAAGTTTTCTTCGGTCTTCCTCTCTTCTTCCTTTCCATTGGGATCCATTCCATAACAATTTTTGGCAATCTTTGCTCTGGCATTCGTCTGACATGACCATACCACTGCAATAATTTATGTTCTATGATGTCTATGATGTCCGGCTCCTCTTGTACACCCATAATTTCCCTTATTTCTTTATTTCGTATTCTATCCATTCTAGATTTTCCAGCTGATCATCTTAAAACATCCATTTCTGTACTTAAAATTCTTTTCATTTCCCTGGTAGGAATTTGCCAGACTTCAGCACCATATGTTAAAATGCTCTGAATTATGGTTTGATATATTTGTAATTTTCTATTTTTTGTAATATTTTTGCTCCACCAAACAGAGTTTTAAGCATTTATTGCTTATTTTGTTTGTGCGATTATATTTTTAATTTCCACTGTGTAATCGCCTGAATGATCTAATTGTGTTCCTAAATAAGTGCATTCAATACTAGGTTTTAGTTCTTCTCCATTGTTAAAATTTATATTTTCCATTTCTTCTCCTATACACAGATATTTAGTTTTCTCAATGTTTATATAAAGTCCCCATTTTTCATATTCTTCTTTTAGTTTTTTAGCCATATATTCTATGACATCGTGGTCCTGTGCTATTAATACCTGGTCATCTGCGAAATGTAATGAATATACATGTGTATTTAGTATAGGTATGCCCATTTTTTGACTTTTTTTCCTCCAGTCTCTTCGTACTCTTTCGAGATAAATTTTAAATAGAGTTGGAGATAAACTGCAACCTTGCTTTAAACCTTTTGTAATAATAAATCCCTTTGTTATATGATTTCCAACATTTATTTTCGAAATAGATCCTTTGTATTATGCTTTTATAGCTTCTACTAATTTTTTGGTAATGTTGGAATCGTCTAAAGTTTGCCATAATATTTTCTGGGGAATACTATCAAATGCTTTGGTTAAATCGACACAAAGCAAATGTAAATCTCTGTTAGTTGCTCTTTTTTCTATCATTTGTGTTATGCAAAATATATTATTTGTGCATGACCTACCATTGGTTAATATATATTTTGTCGGGTTGGCTATATTGGCTAGTGATTTATTTCCTGGTGTTGCCAATCTGCTTTTCGGCAGTCCCTTTCAGTACCAACTCTAAACCGATTGTTGGAAATAATATTAAATTTTCAGGGAATGTTTCAGTTTGTTTAAGGATGTCTCTGGAATTTTTTAGATTTTTGTATAGACCAAATTTGAGTTATGGATTGTCCTTGTTCTTGGACAAAATTACTGGAAGGTAGTAAACAGGATATGAATATGAAATGGAATTGCACAAGATTATAAACCATCCAACTGCATTTATTTGAAAAAAATATAATTATATATTCAATACAATAGAAGAGCTCATTTAAATGTATTTATTAAATTTTTAAACGGAACTCACGAAATCAATTCTTATCTCTGCTTATGCACTGGTAAATTTGGCATTTTTCACGTCTAAAATGTGATTTTCCTTCGCAACTCTAATTTTTGCACCTTCTGGCCTCTTTCTTCCGTGATTGAATTGGCAAATGATCCATCATATCCTGGCTGATATCTTTGCTTTCCTCTGTTGAAAAATTATTTTTGTTTTTGCCTTATGTTCTATTTCATTCTCTACTGATGATCTGCCGCGTTTCCCAGAAGGATGTGGCGTTCCTGCCTTAAATAGAGATTCTGCTCTTCTCACTGTAAAATGAAGCAAATCTGAAATCTTATTCTTAGGTATCTTATATTTTATAGCATGTGCTCAATATTCGAACCAACCATTTGCAACTGAAAGATCAACTGCATGGAGATACGGCAAAGAGTCCATTTTCTGGATCTAATGAATGTTCCTTACACGCTTATTAGGAAATCCATTTTATCTACACCCCCCATTGAAGCATTTTATTACTTAAGGCCTGGGAATCTGAATATAACTCTTTTTGTTCCCATCCCACCATCTTGCTGTGTCTGAGTTCCCAATTCCAACAACATTTGAAGCTGGTATGTACTATTCGGTTATCTAACCATTTCACAAATACTACATCGTCATCAAGACTGCACACTTCTTCTATAAAACCTCTCTCCTTTTTCATGATATCCTTGTCTGAGCTGAGTGGTGGATTGGAAAATCTATTTACTCGATCAGTGCCAGCAGCTAGAATTTTCTTTCTTTCAAAGACTGGAGCACATTATAATATGAAAAATAATTATCAAAATACAATTGGTGATTCTGATTACCACTTAATTCAATTATTTTACTCAAATGTAGAACTACTGCATCATTTTCAGGACTCTCATCTTGTAAGCCTAGTTCATTTTCTGTCTCCTGCTGTACGTCAGCATTCACTGAAGTAATGAACAAAAAATAAAAATCAGGAATAATAAAACTATTGGGCCTATACAGTCGTAAGGAAAGAAATAGACACACTAATGATGCTAGAGAAATAAGGTAGATCTTCTTACCTGCATCACGTTACAATAAAAAACTTAAATTTCATTATCACCCATTTCCTCATCATTGGCTCATTCGAGTTGAGATAAATCTCCATTTTCCAGACAATCCAAAACCCCTGATGCAATATTTTCATAATTAGCATTCATGGAATTACATGCAATGCTTATAAAATAAAATGTTATTTAAATATAAAATAAAGGATAATAACGTTAAAAAATAGAAAAAGTACATGATTAGGTTAGGTTAGAGAACAAAGAATGAAACAATACCTTTGAGTAATATTGTCCTTGTTTGTGGACAAGGTTTTTTAGGAACTTGTTATAAGTACTTTTTGTTGAAAATTGGGACTTTAAAATATCTCCCTCCTTTCTATGTAACATTGATGAGCAATTAAAATAATTTTAAAAAATACTGATGCTGAAATCTGGAAAATGATGAAATAAATATGAAGACTTACCTGGTGGCTAGCTTTTCATGGCTGACATGGCTACTTTGTACATCAGAGGGTTTACAGATTTTCGTCAAGAGTGAAGCACTTCCTGACTAATAACAAATACTGAAGAGACTACAACATAAAGCAGTATAATTCATATGTCTAAGTTGGCCTGCCTGCTTGTGGCAGAGAATTAAAAAGAGTGTCCATTATCATGGACACAGGTACTGAAAGGGTTATTACAATCTCCCATTAAGCACCTTCAAGCACGTTTTTCATTCATTAAGTGAAAAAAACGTCGCGTTGTCCTTTCTGTTTTTTTACTTGGGCTCGCTAAGCGACGCCATATTTTGTGGAATACTCAGTGATATTAATAGTGCATATTAAAAGAGATATCTTCTATGGTGAAAATATGTGTTATTTGCAAATAAAGGTAATGTCGAATGGATAAACTTACTATTGGGGTCCCCACTTCAGTAGTTACAGTCCACTGAAATCTGAACCTAGACCTAACAATAATCATCATCATCTGCATTCATAGATTAGGTCTGCTGACCCGTTCCGACTTCAGCCCATCTCTTTCTAGGTCTGTCCACATCTCGGGTGCCTTTAGGTTTGTATTTTGTTATTTGTTTTGGATATCTATCTTCATTCATTCTGTCTATGTGTTGCTTCCATTTTTGTCTATATGTATCTATTTTATCAGTTATTGCAAATATTTCAAGTTCCTGTTTTATTTCTGTGTTCTTGATTCTGTCTCCCTTAGTGAACCCTTTAACAGATCTCAAAAATTTCATTTCTGCCGCCGTTATTCTACTTAGATCTTGTTTTTTATGTATCCAGGCTTCTGAACCATACAGCAGTACCGGTACTGCCAACATTTTATAAAATTACTTCTTGTTGTTTTGTTATTTAGTGATCGTTTTATCGTACCACATATTCCCTGGAATTTTGCTATTTTATTATTTATATCATTATCATAATTAAATGAAATGTCACATCCTAGATAATTGAGATGGTTCACCTGTTCTATGATTTTGTTTCCTATTACTATTTTCGATCTGATTTGATTTTTCCCTTGGAATGCCATTACCTTAGTTAATTCTATGGATATTTTGAGATTATATTGTTCACATATATTATGTAGTTTAAAATATTCCTTTGAAGTTCGTCTTCTGTATTTGCTATTATTACCTGATCATCAGCGTATAATAATGTTTTCAAGTAGTGTGTTTTATCTAATTTTATTCCTTTATTCGGTTCTTCGTTCCATTTTTTTATTATATCATTTATATATAGGTTAAATAAAACTGGAGAGATACTGCATCCTTCTTTAATTCCTTGATTAGTATGAATTTTATTTTTACGTACTTCATTTCTAGTTTTTATAACAAAATTTGTGTTCCAGTACAAACTCTTTATAGCTGCTATTAAGTGTTTCGGAATTCCTTTTTCTTTTAAAATTGTCCAGAGTTTTCCTCTATCTACTTTATCAAATGCCTTGACAAAATCAATAAAAGCTATGTGTGTTTCCTTGTTATATTATTTTATTTTGTTTATAAATTCTTTTATCGTAAATATATTATCCATACATGAACGCCCTGGTCTGAATCCACTTTGTTCTTCTGTTAACATTACCTCTGCTATTTGTTTTAACCTAAATGTTAAGATTCTTTAGTATATTTTATAGCCTGCAGTTAAAATGCTTATTCCTCTGTGGTTGTTGCAGTCGTTACGTCCTACTTTCTTAAAAATAGATTGTACTATTGCTGTTGTCCAGGTTTCTGGTATTGTTGCTTGTTTACAACATAAATTTAAAAAATGTAATATTCTCAGTTTAAAAAAATCCTCCATATTTTATTAATTCCATATTAATTTCGTCTATTCCAGCTGCCTTTCTCTTCTTTGTTGTTTTCAGTACTTCTTCTAATTCTTCCATTGTTATAATATCTATTCCTATCTCACATTCATATATGTTATCTTCAGTTATTTTACTTTCATTATACCACAGTTTTTTATAATGTTCTTCCCATTGTTTCTCCTCAATTGCATTGATCTGTATTGTATCTTTTTCTTGTTTATTTAGATGTTTCATTAATTTATAGACTATTTTTTGCTGCCCATGTATATCGTATTCTAGTCTACTTATATATCTATTCCAACTGACTTTGTGTGCTTTTTTAATTTCTCTTTTCGCTATTGCAATCTTATGTTTGTATTCAGCTCTTAATTCTGGTGTTCTATTCTCTAAATATTTGTGATAATCCTCTTTTTTATCTTTTATTATCCTCTCTAATTCTTCATTCCATATTCTTAAACCCTTCTTGTTATATATTTATATTTTGTTCCTAATACCTCATATACTGCTTTATTATGCTTTCTTTTATGTTATCCCATTCTCGGTTTTTTTCTTCGGAAGTAGGTTTTAATATTAATTGTTCATTTAGCCTATTCTGATACAGATTTTGTATACTTTTATCTTGTAATAAATGTACTTTGAATGTGGTCCCTATATTTCTATATTTGTTTTTAGTTTTCTATCATCTCGCTAATATGTTTATTTTTCAGATTACTAAATAGTGATCTGAATAGATATCACTTCCTCTAAATACTCTCGTATCTATTAATAATGATGATGCTTTCTTATTGATTAACACATAATCTATCAGAGAACGAAAACATCGTGCTGACCATGTGTATTTGTGAATATAATTTTTCTTATAAAATGTGTTATTTTGAAATCATTAAACATTGCTAATTGTTTTAATTCTTGTCCATTTTTATTTATGACATTTTCTCCGTGGATCCCAATTACATTTGCCACTGGTTGATTCCCCACTCTAGCATTAAAGTCTCCTAATAATATTATTATGTCGTTCTTGTTTATCTTATTTATTTCCTTTTGTAGAGTAGTATAAAATGTTTTTGTTTCTTCATCTCTCCCTTCCTCCGGTGCATATATTGCTATAATTGTCATATTTCCTCTATTATGTTTAAATCGCATTGTCATTATTCTTTCGTTAATACAATTATACGTGTCTATTTTGGATCCCCATTTCTTATCCACGAATATCGCCACTCCTTGTTTCGCTCTTTCTTTCTGACTTACTCCACTGTAAAACATCATCATATCATTTATCATTTGTGATCCTTTCAATTTTTTGTTTGTTTGAGGCAGCTAATATATTTATACTTTTATTTTTCATTTCTTTTGTTAGATCGAATTCTTTGCTTCCCAAGCCTCTGACATTCCAAGTCGCTATTTTAAGCTGGTCATGTATTCCAAAACTCTTTTTATACTTTTCTTGCTGAGGTCGTCATAAGGTTTATCAATCCGGCTTTCCTTCTGCTGGAGTTTATGAGTAAGTTATTTTTTACTAGTAGAGGTTACCAGCCTCTGGCCAAACCCCTCTTCCTGGAGGGCAGGGAACTGGTATTTCGGTGCGTTCGTCTCCTAGAGAAGTTGCCTTCTCTACGGCTTTGGGGACTTCTCATCTCCCCACGTAACCCTGTAGACGGGGCCCTATCCAGGTAATACCCACTAGGCGAGTGCGACCTGGAGCTCACAAAAGGGCAGGGGCGCCTACTCCCTGGAGTGGACCTCTATCAAGGGTTCCACTCTGTTACCCAAACCTAACAATAATAATATTAATAATAATCAAGGTTTTAGTCGATAGAGTTGTTTCTTCTCCATTAGAACATTTCCCTCCAAGAAGCATAAGATATTCAATGTTTAACTTACCTCTGAGGGCACATTATGAAAATTTCATCCGGATTCTTCATTGAATACCTAATACCTAACACCTAAGATTTGCTGCCCAACTTTTTTTAACGATCTCTGCCAACCTTGATCCTAAAAATAGTGTCTACTGACGTAAATGCCGCAGAAGCGACGGAGAGAAAAACTCACCTTAATATAAAATGTCAGAAGGTTGAATTCTTGATAGCCTTGAAAATAACAATGAAGGCTACTATCTCAACTCGTTCCAATTAGATATTTTCCTACAACAAGTTAAAAATATAATTGAGAAGTTAGTTAACTCTACTTACACCTTTACATTTAAATTTTTCGGCAACATATTTGTCCTTTTTTTCCGTTTTTTTAATGTTTCTCCCCCTTCCACCATTTTGACACAACACAGAACACACATTCATCCCCAATGTAAAAAAATAAAAATAGCCTTATCTCACCAAAAATTGAACTCGGGTCGTCGTAGTTACAAGATAGTGTAATAACGTCCACGGCATATCGACGAATTCGTTGAAAATCTCAAAATCACTTCTCATTATTGCTTTCCAATAACGTTTCGCTACTTCCTTCGAAGAGCATTCCTTCAGTCACGGAAAGCCAGCGAACGCTTATCTCAGAGCTTATTGGCTTTTATTCGTATGCAAGAGGTCCCAGGTTGCATTCACGGTGAGGATAATACTTTTAATTGTTAAAATATATTCAATTTTATTCTGTCTGTCAAAAGAAAATACGTGCGAACTATTAGGAAGTATTACTATTGTTATTATTATTTGTTTATAAACGTATTTATAATGTAGTAAAACATCATCCTGTGCCTAAAGCTTTTCAAATTTTTATCTTCATTCACAATTATTTTCTATATTCCCATTCAAATTCTACCAAACCTAGTTCCCCCATCCAATTCTTGTATCACCCATCCATTTAAGTTTAGGTCTACCATAATTTCCTTTCCCTGGTGGAATTCATTCCAAAGCTTGCCTGGGCAATCTTTTCTCTGACATCCTACGTATATGACCATACCATTCTAGTTGTCTGTATCTCACAAAATCTAATACTGAATTTAGGACATTCATTTGTTGTCTGATGATGTATTTCTGATATTGTCCAATTTAGAATGTCTAGTTGAGAGTCTAAAAACAATCCATTTCGGCACACATAAGCTTTAAACTCAAATGTGTATTCAACTGCCTAGTTTCTGCATCGTATGTTAGCGTGCTTCGAATTATAGATTCATAAATATGTAATTTGGTATATATTCTTATGTCCCCACAAAACTCAGTTTAATATGGTTATTACCGTGTGCCTTTCTGAATTCTGTATTTAATGTCACTTTCGTTGGTACATTTTGAGTTAATTTTGTTCCCCAGGTAATTACATTCCTCACATCCTTTGATACTTCCGATTATTATTATTATTATTATTATTATTATTATTATTATTATTATTATTATTATTATTATTATTATTGTAAATGACGGACAATAATATTAATTAATGAAAAAAAAAATAATAATAATAATATGGAAAAGGGACTATTAGTTATAGGTTTTGATTTGTGTCCCAATGTTGGGCGACGTGCGGAAAATAGCTTTAATTAGGGGGTTTTATATAAGGGTTAATGGCAGTGCATTTGATGGGTGTGGGAATTTATCACGGGATTCATCGAGATATGAGGAATTTGGGTATTTAGGTGCATCGCGCTAATTCAGGGTAGGTTCGACTGTCGAAGAGCGGTGAGTTCTTTCTTGTTGGGAATAACAAGAAGACTTATGCCGAGAGAATTATTTCGTTAATAATTTTAATTTAGTAAAAACACTATATTTTATTCACAGTTTACTCTCGGTACATTTAGGCTGATACATGTTTTATAGGTGATTAATATTTCACTGGTGCTTTTAATTATATATATATATATATATATATATTATATATATATATATGAATAGAATAATATACGAATGGAGGAAAACACAATATATCCATCAACAGAAACCTCAAACTCGATGCTATTCTTTTTACAGACGATTTAGCTCTTCTGGCACTTTCCGAAAATGATTTGCAACTATCAATTTATCATTTACAAAAAATAGGTGCCAAAATTAATATGGAAATATCAATTAACAAAACTAAAATTATGGCATTTCATGGGAAGGACCCCATACAAAGTTAAATCTGTCTCCAAAATAAAATTTTAGAGAAATCTAATACATTTTAATGTCTTGGATATTATCCCTCTATCTGGGATGTAAAGGATATCACTGAAAGAATTACTAGTTATAATAAATGTTTGGGAATTATTAATCAAGTTATGAAACCGTCCCTTGTACAAAAAAAACCAGATTACGTTTATATAACACTTTGGCTAGACCAATGTTAACCTATGGTAGTGAAGCATGGACACTAAAAAGACAACATGAAAGCAGAATAGCGGCTTGTTAAATGAGATTCATGCGCAGAACAGCGGGTTACACCAGATGGGATCTGAAAAGGGACACGGATATCTTAAAAGAAATGAAGACTACGCCAATTTTGGAATATATTAAACAGTACCAACTAAATTAGAAACACCATTTATAAAGAATGAGTTCAAATCGGATCCCCAAAGCTGTTTATATATACCAAGAGGACGAAGATCACTGGGCCATCCTATGAAACGCTGGAGGGAAAATTTTCTATAGGAGCGTAACAGGTCTTGGCCTAATACTTGGAAGGAAGGAAGAAGAAGAAGAAGAATGTTTTAGGTGGTGTCTAGCGATGCTGTAACTTGACTGAAACTCGTAGTCGGACTGATAATTTATCGTTTCGAAGTATATTATACTTATACGTTTAATATTATGCCTGCATCACGCAGCCTATATATTGTGACAACACGATATAATATATCATATAATAAATTCCCAGTTGGAAATTATTAGAAGTGCCCGGAATTTATTTAAGTTATTTTATTTCCCCAACTAGGAATTTTTTTAAAGTATTATAACTATTGAATCTCGGTCTTCACTAGCTGATGGTTTTATTAGATTACTATATCTTCCAGACTGTGGGGAAGATTCTGAGGTTTCGATCCCCGTTTTACTCATTAGGTAAATTATGGATCTTTTTCCAATAATTCCAGCATCTTAAACACATCACCTTAATTTGTTTCTTACACATGTGGCACAATTTAGGGAATATTTAAAAATACAAGAAAGGAAACAAAAATTAAAATTTTATAAAGCAGTAACAGTTTCCTTACTTTAGTATGGTAGTGAATTTTGGGTTATAACAAAAAGAGAAGAGAAGATCATAGAAGCAGCTTGAGGCGGGGTGGTTCCTAGATTTAATTTGGTTATTGTTTGGGACCACACAATAAGCTTCTGTTACACAGTGGTTAACGGTAATTCAAGGGTTGGCAGGTATATGTACCTGGCGAAGTGAAACTAATGTTTATTATAAAAGTGTAAATTTGATTGACGTGTCAAACATGGACAAATTTCCAAAACAATAAAATTGTGTTAAAACGAATACTTAACATTAGTAATTCCAAGAATTAATTTGGTTATTATTTGGGACCACACAATAAGTTTTGTTATACAGTGGTTAATGGTAACTCAAAGGTTGGCAGGTACAGGTACCTAGCGAAGCTAAATTAATGTTTATTATCAAAGTGTAAATTTGATTGACATGTTGAATATGTTCAAATTTGCAAAACAATAAATGTTGTTAAAAGGAATACTTGAGCCAATTTTAAAAACTTCCTTGGGAAATGAATATAAAAGGGCAGGAATTTTATTGTTAACATCAGTGTGGTAAGTCGCTCTCATAAGATCACACAGTGTGGTTAGTAGCTCATACACACACACACGCGCACACACAGTGTGTGGTCAGTTACTCTCTTACAGTATATACAGTGTGGCCAGTATCTCCTTTAAGAAAAAAGAGTGAGTTAGTTTTACATATTACTAGTAGTCAGAGGAGTCTGTTGCTCCTATATTATTACCTAAAAGTGTGAATCAATCGATCGTACGTAAATATACTAAGGAAGTCTAGATTTGCCTAAGTAGCGTTCAAGATAATATTAATTCATTATATTATATTATTATTAATTTGTGAATATTGTGTTGTTTTACAAATAGAGAAAATAATAAACCCTCTTTCAAATTACACTACCTCGTCAATTTTACTAAAGCCGGCTGCAAGCTGAAATGAGATTTCTGAGAAGTGTAGATGGCTGCAAAACTTCTAGATTAAAGAAGACGTGAATATATTAGAAATGAGCTGAATATTTCTAAACTTATAGATAAAATACAATAATCTAGATAAAACTTGAAAGAACATATACAAAGGATGAATGCATATCAAACATTATTCATTATTACAACCCAAAAGGTGACAGGAATGTTGGTACACCGGAAAAGAGATGGATTCCAGTTTTTGAATGAGAATGTATGAGACTGCAACAAGCCACATAGGATTAATCCGTGATTGTTGATGATTAATATTTTGATTTAATATACACATGGATATGAAAAAAAAGCGTATGTTTACAACAATTCAGCTCGCGATGTCGCTAATTGTAGGCGATACATTCGCCCGCTATTTACTGAAAATGCTGTCAAATTTGTTCCCAGTTAGGCCCTTGGGGTCTCCCGATGAGTTCGCATTATAGCCTAACAGCCTATGTAAAAACATTTACCATCTCCCTTCGTAACGAGTTTTGAATGTGTATGCCTTTTCCCAGATCATAGAGTCTGCGTGACTTCATTTTGTTAACGAACGAGGGATTCGGCATTATGTTTCTGCCAGACGATAACTTTGATAGTCACTACTGGTGATCAATTTGATGATGATATAATTTTGTATATATTTATTGATATCGATTTATCGATACCATCAGCGCCAAGCGTTTATTTTGCTGGTTAAATTAATTTCTTTTATTTTTTGTTTTTCCATATATGTACTACTATATCCATAAAGTAGACAAAATAATTATATAAAATTATGTTGTGTTTATTGGTTGTCTAAACGCGACCGTGACATATATGCCTATGTAACGCTAGGCACATATGGGAGCAAAAATTAATAACATTAAACACACCATGTAACTTATCATTCACATAACTAACAATTGTAAACAATTATTTATCAAATGTGGTACATAGAAAAACAATCATTAAACTATCCCATATCAAATTTACGATGTTATTTTAACACTATATCAATGGTCCAGGCAACTAATTTACTTTGATATATGTCGACGTCAACAAGATATTCTTTAGAATTGTTCAAAAACTAGTCTTTATATCCGAAACGGATGGGTTTTCTTCTTATAAACTGCTACAATCCATGTCTTCTCCATGCTCTCATCTTTTTGTAAAGCAAAAAAGAAAGCATCAAACTTACACTTGAGTTAATATGTAAGAGGTATATTTTTTCACACTTTGTCTCTGTTGTCAGGATTCAAGTCATAATTATTAGAAAAATGTATGAATCTCATGATCTATTCGAACTTATTCCTTCTCATTGCATTGCCCACTGATTTATTGTAAATGTCATATTTATTCTCCCAATACATTCTCTTAGAAAGTGATTGATTTTTTCCACTAACAATGAGAGTAGCAATAAAATATCTAATTTCGGCTGCTGATATGTTAGGGCAGAGAAAGTTATTGTGCAATGCATATCTAATAGATTCTTCTACTATGACGTCAATACGTTCCTCAGTGACGAATAGTTCTAAAGCTTCATGTGAAGATAAATCAATAGCGTCTTTATCTTTATTGATAATTTAAAAATCACTGTCAACTTTTGTTCATTTCTTAATGTACTGTTTGCATATGATACCGGCTGAGATCATGTTTACCTGGAAGGGAGGTTGCTTCATTTTGAGCTAGTTCAGGTATTATTTCTCTTTCATAGGCAGTTCGTTCTTCAATCCCACCAAGGAGTTACTTTCGTCTTAGATTATTAGGAGTTCCATCTGCGTCTTCTTCTTCTGAATATTCATAAATCAAGACTTTAGAATCAGGAGGAGCAATAAAATATATTCTACGTTATCACTTTCCTTGCCAAATAAAGCGTCTACGGCTTTCTAGACTGTAAATCCTGGTGCTCCTATCTTAGCAAGTTCCCTAAAAACAAACCAAGATCCTAAATTATACTACCATAAAATTATTTTAAAAGACAGAAATAACATTCTATACACTATACTGGGGAACGTACATTGGCATTTGATATAGAAATCTGCTTACATTACTGCCTAGGGTAACATTTATAGCGAACTTCAACAAAGCCCTGAGTCAATTTTAAATATTCGTGACAACTAAATATACAATAACTGTGGATATTATTTAATTTCAAAACTATTGTATATAATAAACTTCATTATTTCATATATTATTTCATTTACACTAACTCTTCGTAAATGGTGTAGCATAAATTATGCCATCTGAAAATTAGTAATAAATATACATCCACTGTTTCACACTATGAAATGATACAAAAAAACAGAAACCAGACTGAAAGTTCAGACTTCCTGGAACGCAACAATGTGCAACTTAACACAAACATTATAATCTCAACGATGGGTTTGGATTGTTATTGTTTAAAGATGCAGGTGTTACATATATGTGACGCTGGGCACTGATGGGTTATGTTCACTCACAGCATATTTGGTGGAAATATATAACTTAATCTCGTTTTCTAAATATATCTCATCTTAATTAATAATGATTGATACTAAATATAGGGGTAAAAATATATGACTGCAAATAATAATAATAATAATAATAATAATAATAATAATGATAATAATCATAATAATATATGTAATAATAACAATATAAACTATAATAATAATAATTCTCCAGACTCGCTAGTGTCAGTAAATTACTTAGAAACATGAGAGAGGGAGAGATTGAAACGGAGGGAGAGAGAGAGGAAGAGAGATAGAGAGACAATTTTATGAATAAATTAAGATTTGACGTAATTTCTAGATTGGACGGTGGGGGTAATTGTGACCACAAAGTTATTATTAGAGACCGGATTTTAAGCATTTGCATGTTGCATTTATGCATTTGCATATTTAGACTTTTCCACCTGTTATTGCATATTTTATCTAAAAAGTAATAATAACGCATATTTTCGCGCTATATTTACAACATTTTAAAAATCTGTGTTTTTTACAATGAACTTTTGGAGGCCATCAAAAGTGTAGTGCAGATGCTTTGGCAGTTTATTCATTGCAAGGAAGCATTTAACGATTGCAGTATTAAAAAAAAACATTGCTGTAATTAGTACTAATTTTTTCCACATACCTGAAACTATTCAAAAGCTTGAAACTCAAGGTTCGGCGTTGATTGATTCTATTTAGGTAACGGATAACATCCGTTAACTGAACTCCTTATTGCTGGAGCTATTCCCAAGCAATCTTAAGGAAAAGTTTGAAAACATTTTTAACAATAACCCAGTCTTTGAAACTTTGTTTCAAATTAATAGTTTCATAAATGGGACTGGCGAGCTAATTGTCAGAAATAATAAGTGCCAAATTCAAATATTTCCCAATTACTTCAGTTGACGTAGAGTGGCCGTTTTCTCTATATATACATATTTTCAGCGATCGAAGACACAACCTTACTACGGAATGTTAGGAATAGTACCTGATCGTTTCTGTTTACAATAGTAGAAAAATATTGAGTATTTTATTTTATGAACAATACTTTTTCCTAACACTGATTCATAATTTATACTTTATTTATGATAAATGATAATATTAATAAATACGTATTAAAAATCCTAACTATTGTGGTAATTTAGATATAAAATATCTAATAAAGTAATAATTATTATGTTTTTTATTATTTGGTATTGCATATACTGACTTTTCGTTCATATTTTAGGTATTTATCATGCATATTTCGAGCTTGTTTTGTTGCATTTAATCCGGTCACTAGTTATTATGTATATGTAAAGAGAGTAATGCATCGTTCCGATATTACTTTAAGTTTGTTTAAAAAACATAGATACCAGTTTAACATTGAAGAGAGAAAATCTGAGAAATTGAATTCTAATTTAGTACAATGCTAAGAAATATCATAGAAGATACATGTTATTTACAATTTACGTTTCTATTGGAATTATATATATATATATATATCGATGTTATTATTAAATTTTGGAAATGCCTGGACCGGGAATTCAACCCATAACTTCTAACTTGATACATTAGTGTGCTTCCTGTTACTATGCCTGGATAGCGTAAAAGGTAGCGCACTAACTTATCAAGTAGCATTTTCATGCTATGCTTGCAGCTTTACTAGGGAATTGTAGGTATGGTAGCTTCCCGTTGCTTTCCACACCGATGAAGGATGATGATGATGATGGCGATGATAATGATGATGATGATGAAGGCCATATGATTTCGGGGACCGTTTAGGCCTTAAATTTTTCCTGACATTTGTCTTACAGGTGAGGAAAGTCCCGATAAAAACCTCACCCAGAAAAACTGCCCCGACCGGAGATGGAACCCGGGCTCTCTGCGTGACAAGGCACCACGCTACCTCGAAACCACAGCGGTGGACTCTATATATACACTCACATACAATCAGAGCAAAGTGTGGTGGTGCTCCATCTTGTTGTATCCTCTATATCCTTGCTGTAACCGTGTCTTTGTGAAAAGTTGTAATATATCAAGATACAGTAGATCCGCGGTTATCCGAGCCCCGATTAACCGAGGTAGTCCACAAAAAAATCCCATTTTACGATAGAAGGGTTTGGATAAAGTGCCGCGGAAAGGCCATCAAGTATTTAGAGCAATTTCAACAGATCTTCTACTGCTATGTTGATTGCGTGAAACGGCGGGAAAGAAACGAACGAGTTTCATTAAACAGAAAACGTGTATCTACTTGTTGAACAAATATCTTTTTCATAAGTAATGCCACGAGTGATTTCCAAATTATCGATAAATTCACGACTTACGAAGTGTGAAGTGAATTTATGTAGATAATTTGGAAATCAAGAGTGGCATTTGTTAGGAATATTTAACGAATAAAAGTAAGCTGTTTACTCAAACATCATTATTTTAAAATATTTATATATTTAATATAAACGGCAAAGTTTGAAAACAAATGGGAAACTATTGGTACGATTCATTTCCTTCTTTTGTTCGTCACCTCGTTCTCTATGGTTCATCACTGCAACCAGAACATATTATTTATTACCAAAGGAACGCAATATTTTAAGAATGCACTCTAGTGGAGGAAAACTGAAACAAATCAAACTGTATATTAACTCTTTTCTGGTCCTATGAAGTAAATATGACAATAATATTTTTCTGGAATGTTATTACTTGGGAAGAAGTACATTTAAGAGAGTGCAAACAGTGGTTTCTTTTTTTGGTGGTATAATTAATTGCTACAAATATTTTTATATTAACTACCACATGCTCTATGTGTTGACATTCATGCACTATATATACAATCTGGTAGCCGTGTCTCTTAAAGAGTCAGTCACTGCAAAATAATGCTATGACATATTCAAATTGTAACAAAGGAGGTGCTTTCTTTATTAAGATAGACTTTATTTGGTAAATTCTAGGCGAAACACGACTGTGATTGGTTGTAAATAAAAAAATCATTGAAATGTGATAGTCATTGTCTCCCATTTGGGGCATGAGTTAAATATCCAACTTAAACATGTATTGTATTTATATCTTTATTTCATAATAGAGTAGATGTCTATTTCACCAGGTTTTCATTAATTTCACCTGTTTACTACCCGTTTATAGTTCTCGATTTTTGACAGATTTCGTGTTGTCGATTGCCCAAGGTATCCTCAGTCCACATTACATCGGATAATATATCTCCTGTACATGTCTCCGAAAATTGTTTGTTTGCTGGGGGACATGTAAGGGCCATAAAATTTTAGGTACGTCAAACCAAGCCAATCATTCACTGTCGGTAAAGTACATTCTGACTAGTTAAATAATCTTCGTTTCCCGTTTAAAGAACATTTAATTTGATATACTTACGCATTTAGACTATTTGTCTTGGGGATTCATCTATCAACAGGTGTACAGAAACAAGGCTCCTTATCTGCAATTGCTGAACGAATGCATACATCAAGCGAGTGAAATGATTACAGAGGGTATATTGAAGAATATTTACCGGGCGACAGATATTGTTTTGAGATTGATAGAGACCATGTGGACACTAACTTTGTAGCATATACTATTTGTGTTAGTTGGACTATGTTATCCCAAAAATGTACTGGGATTTTAGAGCAGAATGATAATAGTAATACCCTGTAGCTTGGGCAGGTTTCCTCGGGGGTTTCTCCCGTTTTCCCCTGCCACAATTTTATTCCTACCTTTCTCATTCTCATCTCACCATCATCATCATCTTCTTCTTCTTCAAGATATTGACCTGTTGGCCCGTTCCGCTCCCCAATGCACAATATGCTTCAGTTCGTCCTTCCAACGTCGCGTCGTTTTGGTCTTCCTACATTTATTCGGCCTTGAGATTTATAATGAAGCATCTGTTTTGATAAACGATTAATAGGCATTCTTTCTACATGTTCAAACCAATTACATTTATTTCTGTATAATCTCTCGTTTATATTACATTTCATTCATGTCTGATATCTTGAATTCTCTTTTGATCTCTTAGAGATACACCTGCAATGGATCTCAGAAATCTCATTTCTATTTTCTCAATTTTATGTTTATGAGAGATCATTGATGGCCACGTCTTAGACTCGTATGTTAACGTTGGAACGGCAACTGTTTTGTAAAATTTCAATTGAGCTTCCCTTGTGGTCTTAGTTCTCAAATATCTTCTTATTGAACAACATATCTTTTGAAATTTCCTTAATTTAGTCTCGATATCCAAATTTAGAGGTACGATATCCTGTATCCCAGATAATTAAAACACGTTACTTGTTCAATAATGTTTGCTCCAATTACAATGTTTGTCTTTTTTGCTGAGTACCAATAATTGCCATGGACTTTATTTTCTCTGTTGATATCTTTAAATAATAATATTTCATTAGATTCCATAATTTATAAATTGATTTTTGTAGTTGATTTTCTGAGGACGCAACAGTGGTCTGGTCTCTGCGAATAAAATACTTTTCATACCGTTTGTCATAAAATTTCATCTAAAAGAGTTTGCCATGTACTAATGGAATCGTCTAAATATATACTACAAAGTATAGGCGAAATAGGGCTACCTTGTCGAAGACTATTGTTGATTTCTAAGTAAGTTTATGCAGGACCATTTCCTTTATCTATAAGAATTTTGTATTTTCGTATAAACTTTTTATAGCTTTAATTAAATGAGGCGGATATCCTTTATTTTTTAATATATCCCATAATTTAGAGCGTAAAATATTATCAAAAGCCTTCTCATAGACGATAAAAAATATGTGTGTTTCAAGATTAAAATATATTATTTTTTCTATCAACTATTGGAGCGATAATTTCATTAAGTTGATCTGTCCCCGTGATTGGGCGTCAGGCATGGTCGGCCGGCATGCTTTTGCCATTCACATACCTCTATATAGGAGACTCATTTTATCTCATCCTTGGACTTGCCCAGAGTTGGACACGAGTTGAGGATATTTTAAAATGAAGAGGAATACATGGAAAAAGTATTCTGATGAAATATAATTAACCAAATCACTGGCCCTACAGAACCAGGAATTTTATTTTCACGCATACATAAACTCTCCATCTTCCTTTCCTGAGCTAATGTTTTTGAAATATCCCTGTATAATTCACCTCCCTCAGATCATGGTACAAGAAGAAGTGTAGAAAATCCTCTGTATAAAATTATAATTAGTGTAAGTATTGCATTCAGGGTCAGTAGATACAAACTTATCCCCTGCACCTTTTGATGATGATGACACAGGCGTATAAGGTTATACTTTTAAATTTAAGTATGATTGAGTTAATGGTGTGTCTTGTCTTAAATGTTGTGTTGTCTCGGAAGTGGTCCTGGCATTAATGTGATCACTCATCCAGGGAGGCTCTCCAGAGTGGTTAAATTAAGATAGAGAGTGATAATAATTAATGAATAAGTTACATAGTCCCATGAAGTGCTAAAGTAGTCATCGTCAACTAGCGAGTAATTTATTCCTCAGAAGTTGCGAGGTGAACGAGCGCCTTGAAGGGGAGTCGAGGGGAAATGATTAGTAATTTGTAACTTCTCTCCCTTGAGAGCACATTGGTTGTTCGTGTTATTTGTTCGGCATAATGAGTCAGGTGTCATTATGGACATTAAACCAACACTTTATTGGGGGAGACATATTTAATTTCGAACAAGATAATCTGTGAAATTTTAAATTTTTAATAAGAAACATTACTTGTAATATGTTTTTTTCTAGCTATTATTTAAGGTAAAGCTTTATACTTTGTTATGTTCACATTACAAAAATATGAAATATTTTCATAAATATTATTTTTGTTAACGATACTTCTATCAGTTCAAACGCCTTAATTACTAAGGTAACATTTGGTTAAGAAAATGTTCAATAGACCTAAATAAATATTTTCTTTTTCGCCCAATTTCATTCCAAACGCTTTGGAAATTCGCGCATATTATTATTATTATTATTATTATTATTATTAATTATTATTATTATTATTATTATTATTATTATTATCATTATAAAAACGTATAACGTTGGAAATGGATTTGTTGAGGAATATAGCAATATGTTTAAAATTTAAAAAAGAAATTTATTAGAAAAAAAATATATATAATATTCAATAGTAGATTATATAAGATATAAACAATGAGATTGGTATGGGAAAGCATGAAGAATGCAAAAAGAAAGGTTACCCAGAAAACATTGGAATGGTGTCCAACAGCAGGGGGGGAAAAAAAAGAGCTCGAAAATCTTTGATGCCAAGAAACAAGAACTGAAATTAAACAAGATGACTGGAGGACATGGAGTAGATGTATAGGGACAAGTGGAGAAGGAAACGTCGAAACTCTGTATATAAAATGTATTATTATTATTATTATCATTATTATTATTATTATTATTATTATTATTATTATTATTATTTTATCATCATCATCATCAACCATACAAGTATTAGGTCATATGGCCTGTTACGGTCTCAAAGAGAAATTTTCCATCCAGCGTGGATACAAGGGATAGTGATGTGCATATCATCACCTCTCCTATCCTAATCTCATCCTCAACCTGCTCGCGGTATAACCTGCTATTACAAATGAGGCTCTGAGGACCGACTACTGGCGGTTTAACCACACCACCTTAATGAAGAGGAAATGCTACATTAGTGGGAACCTCACAAAAATATCCCTTTTCGACAGCAACCCATTGGGCGAAAAAAAAATATTGCTTTCAAGTCTCATTATTATTTTATAATACTATATTATGACAAATCCAGTGATATGGGTGCAAAATATGATCTCGTAATTTAATGGATTAGATAGGCTCTAATATTACGAGTTTTTTAAAATATATTTCCTAGGAAAACATTTAGAACCAAAGAGAGACGAACTGACAAGTTAATATTGAAAAAAATCTACATACCGGTGCGCAACATGATTTTCAGATGTAATAAGAACATTTAGTCCAGTAGACAGCTTTGGGCAACACATTTAGCAACAATGGGGAATGGAAGGGGCGATTGGAAACTATTTTAGGATAGCCATAGGGAAAACACTCTGTACGTAGGCGAAGAATGAGATGGAATAATAACAGTAACAATGGTTTGAGGAAGATGAATTAAGCAAGGAATGATTGGAAAACTTTGCTTCAGGATAGGGATGTAAGGAGATCTAATAATCGGAAGGGCATGAACCTACTGATGAGTTAGTTCTAGTGAATTACTTTTTTTATTAAATGACACATTAATGTGCAGTTATACGTTTTCCTGAGTTATTCTGGCGTATAGATACGTCACAAGTTCTTCCGATGTAACAAAAATGAGCCACGAAAGAGAGCAGCTGTATGAAGGCACCAACCAACAAACCATAACCATATTACAATTTTATTGTATTTATAGTTAAATGTTATACTAGAGAATTCGATATGTAATGACAACACTGCTATAACATCATAAAAAAATTAGGTTAGTTTCGTCATTATAAATTTCATTTAATGTATACTTCCAAATGAACTATAAGTTGTAAAATTCTTGATAGACGTCGCACTCCATCTGCATCACCATTTCTGGATGTCTCTCCCACCTGATAGATTTAGAGTTTTCTGTATATCAACTCTTCATTGTAATCGGATACCTCGTAGTGATTCTTTTATCTTTGAGAATAAGTTATAGTCACAAGGCCCCCTCTCTGGTAAATTTGGTGGATGTTCGAGTACTTCTGAATTCCATCTTCTAAACAAATTCTATTGAATGTCCTTTTAGGGTTGTATTAATTGCTAATAACGTGAGAAAGAGTGTATGTATTCACAAAATATTGCTATTTCGAGACTTCCAATATTGCAGATTGGTACAACAAAGACAGCTGAAGAACATACTACAGGTTTACAAGATCACTGATTTACAAATGGGTTGCCGTTATTTATCGAATGCCCTAGTACTATATTATGGATGCGAAACATGAACACTTACTTTATGGGAGAAGAAACGGTTACGACTATTTAATAATAAAGTTCCTAGGACATTATTTGGTCCAAAAGAGAGAAGAACAGATCGACGCGAATGGAGAAAGTTACTTAACAGTGAGCTACATGACCTTTATATATGCCAGATATAATAACAATATTTAAGTATTGTAGGCTGCAATGGGCTGGGCATGTGGCACGAATGGGGTTTGAAAGAGGGGCATGGAAGCTTCTTGTAGGAAAATCAGATGGAAACACCCAGTTTGTAAACCAACAATGAGGTGGGGGAATACAATTAACAGTGATTTGAGTAAAGTTGATGACTGGAAAACAATAGCTCAGAACATGGTTGTATGGATAGCTCATGTCCGCGCCCCCATGGTACATGGGTTCGTTAGTGCCACTTAGGGCTTTGTAAATGGTGATTGGGTACTCTTAAGTACTTGTCATCTTATATACAAACCTAGTATAGATTTGAAACAAAACACTGGCTCTGTTGTTCCTGCCGCGTGCCACACACGACAATTATGTATTAGTTAAAAAGTTAGCTTAACTTAGGATCACTTTAAAGTACAAATTAACTTTTTAAATGTCTCTCCAGTAATAACAGATGAGACGATATTTTAAAGTCAAGGAGTTGTACCAATTCACCTCTTGTTTTCCTAAATACGATAATGTCACATACTCGTCAGTTTGAGTGCTCGAGGTATATTTTCCTTTTGCTGTTTATTGGAAGCAATGTAAGCAATATGTTCTATTGACACTCAACAAAAAGGAAAACCTTCATTTTTGCGAACAATTGATATTACGTGACAAAAGTATGAATAGGCCTATAACAATAGGGTTTATGATAAGATAATAATAATAATAGTAATAATAAGTATAATAGTAATAGTAATAGTAATAATAATTATTATTATTAATAATGATGATAGTGATAATTATGATAATATTACTACTACTAATAATAATTATTATTATTATAAAAATGATAATATTACTAATAATATTAATAATAATAATGAAAATAATATGAATAATAATAATGATAATAACAATAATAATAAAGAGGTAAAGTGATCCTACTACAGGCTATAGGAGACCTTTGGGGTAGTAGGAGGTTAGGGCTCCCACTTTTTCCAGACAATCGGCACTTGATATCAGCCAGGTTGTCAGCCTATACTCCTAGAACAAACGTCTAGTTTAATAATCCTCACTCCACCGGGACTCGAACCCTCGACCTTCCGGTTTCTAGCGTATTGCCTTAACCATCTACGTTACGGCGTGCCCTATAATGATATTAATAATAATAATAATAATAATAATAATAATAATAATAATAATAATAATAATAATAATAATAATAAATTGATATCAATTTTTTCCAGCTTTACTTCTGCGCAATTCTAGGAACCACCACTGTCTTCATTTTCCCTATCTGTTGCTCCCCTTATCTCACGCCTTATCCCCTGCCTTTGACAGTAGAGCAACTCGAACTCGCTCCCTAGAGCAACGAGAAGATTGCTTCTGTGTCAGGGCCTGATGCAAGTGGTAAAGATCCTCTCGAAAGTAGCTACTTCACATAACACAACTGTTATATCTTAAACCTACTTTGTAATCTACAATAATTGTTTATTGCTTATTTATTTAGGCCTATTTTATTTTTCCTACCACTCTCCATGTATTATTTACATGGGCGACGGTAGATCAGTGGATTCCTAATTGATGCTGAACATATAGGTCTATCTACTTCTTGACCTACCTTCAATTATCTTGCCTGCATAGGAGTCCAACATGGTGGTTTATTGCGCCCATCTGCACTGTCGTTGTCAAGCTACCTGACCGCTCCTTTCTATTTTATTATTCAAACTCGTAATAACTAAATATTTTGTCTATTTAACCCATGCCCCAATTGGGAGACAATGACCAATCACGTTTCAATGAATTTTACTTTACAACCAATGACAGTCGTGTTTCACCTTGATATTTGTCGAATTCTGTTTATCAAAATAAAGAAAGCTCCTCCTTTTTAATAATATGAATAGGTCTCTCTAACAAATAATACGTTAAATATAGCAAATAATGAACAGATTCCTTCAACCTACACAGTTGAAAATTGGTGTTTAATAATAATTGCGTTTTTAAATAATGATTTTACTGAGTCGTTTCCTACAAAAATAATTAATAACCTACAATGTTGGTTATAATACACAATTTTATACGTTTCATTTTTTTCCACTAGGGTGCATTATTTCAATATTGTGATCCTATTTGGCAATACGTAATATAGTCAAGTTCCGTTGGACGAACAAGACAAGCATAACCGAACATTTATTATTTGTTACCAAAGATCGCCGTTTACATTATATATAAGTATTATAAAATAACTATATTTTGGGGCGTTATTTTTTAAATGTTTGTTAATAGTCACATGGATTCGCTGTTTTAATTAATGTATATTGTTGATTGCCCTACCTCGGTAGCTAGACGGTTCCTGTTTGTTTCAGGGTGAGCGCTGACATTCTCATCTAATATGGGGACCGGAAGGAGAAATGCGTTGAAATCAGAAAATAGTTCATATTATAATACTTTATTTCTCTTCGTTGACAAACTTAAATGCACTTTTACACTTTCTGAATAAAAATATTCTGTTACGAAAGTACAAACTTACGAGGACTCGATATATCTCATGAAATTTTAACCGGGTTTCTTTTTACTAAGTCAGGTAATTTTTATTCCAACACATTATTCAACCAAATGCAATTTAGACCTCCTCTCCACGAACGATTGAGTGTAAGTGTTCTGGTTTTGTTCTCATGAGTTTATTATCGAAGTCAGGAACCTTTATTTCCATATATGGTTGTCCATCCTAACTCTGATTTTGATTGGTTAGAATTTTCAATTATTTTAAATCACAGGTCTCCTATGGGCGTAAATCTTTTTTATTACACTCTCACCTAATTCTTAATTTCTTCTCACGGGTAGCGAGCGTGTTTACTTGTTTGGGCTTCCCGCGGCTGTAAATTTTGGAAGCTTGAAGTTTGTTCCAAACGTGATGTTTCCAAACAGACCCGGCTTAAGAATTACTCGTTTACTTTGGGGGCTACATATATATGACCTCTACGCAATAAGGTTTGCTACTTGTGGGAAATTTCACGAATAAGATATTCATTTAAGTTACTTGGTATTCTATATTCAGTTCATTCTTTGTTTATTGATTAATCATATTTATTAATCATTATGCTAAATTAGGGGTCTTATATTATCTGCTACAATTTAAATAATGATTTGTGAGTAAACAGCTTAATTTTATTCGTTAAAGAGTCCTAAAGAATACCACTCTTAATTTCCGAATTCTCGAGATAAATTAGAAATCACTCGTGGCATTACTTATGAAAAATTGTAGTGTTACTAATACTTGTGTTCACGTTCAGATATCATATCTTCAAAAAACGTTTTTTGTTTATTATCGTATTGCCCTTGTTACAATTTTATATATAGTTCAGTTCAATTAATGTTTTGTTTGCTCGTCGTCGAGGGATACTATACATTTGTAAATATGTGCTTATTCATTGTTAAAATTCAGCAAAATATTTCTATAAAACGACTCTTATACATTAGTAGTATTTGAAAATTAGTATTTTGGCAGAAAATTTTTTTGGATAAGACAGTGAATCAGACTTATTTTTATATTTACGATAATTAAAAGAGTTTATTAAAATCAAAGAAAAACCTTCTTGCTTAAAAATATCTAAATATCTGCATTTTACTCTACGCTGTAAGAACACCACACTAGTAGAAGTAACCATTGTGGTAATTCTAAAGACATATGAAGAGGCTCAATTTTTAGCATTTATTAGAGTAATTTTATTTGAAATAATATATTATTAAACCTATCGAATACAGCTGATATACACATATTTGTACCAGGTGAAGTACGGTCTCAGATGTAAGGTATAATTAATAAATAAAATAATTACTGCCATTCTTACTTCTATTTATTATTATTATTATTATTATTATTATTATTTATTATTATTATTATTATTATTATTATTATTACTATTCATCATCATCCGGTATTATGTCAGCTGCCGCCGTCTTCCGGAAACCATACGCCATTCCTCTCTATCCATCCATTGATCTTCCTCCATTCCTCTGATATTCATAGCTGCTTGTACCTCTTCTATCCAAGTTTTCTTCGGTCTTCCTCTCTTCCTCCTTTCCATTGGGATCCATTCCATATCAATTTTTGGCAATCTTCGCTCTGGCATTCGTTTGACATGAACATATCATAAGTAATGCCACGAGTGATTTCCAAATTATCGATAAATTCACGACTCACGAAGTCAGGAGTGAATTTATCTAGAGAATTTGGAAATCAAGAGTGGCATTTGTTAGGACTATTTAACGAATAAAATTAAGCTGTTTACTCAGAAATCATTATTTAACTGTAGTTATTTCAAAATATTTATATATTTAATGCAAACGGCGATGTTTGAAAACAAATGAGAAACGATAGGTACGCTTCTACTGCTTCTTTTGTTTATCACTGCAACCAGATCATACTATTTATTGCCAAAGGAACGCAATATTGTAAGAATGCTCTCTAGTGGAGAAAAAATGAAACATCAATCTGTATATTAATTCATTTCTGATGTCGTATGATGTAAATATTACAATTATATTTTTCTGGATTATTACCTGGGAAAAAATACATTTAAGAAAGTCAAACAGTGGTTTCTTTTTTTGGTGGTATAATAAATTGCTACAAATGTTGACATGTATGCACTATATATACAATCTGGTAGCCGTATTTCTTATAGGCTCAGTCACTGCAAAATAACGGTCAGACCTGTTCAGAATATTAAAAAGGAGGAGCTTTGTTTAATATATGGTAATTATAACACTGATAAATATTTCGTGAAACACGACTCTGATTGGTTGTAAAACAGAAATCATTGAACGTGATTGGTCATTGACTCCCATTTGGGGCATGAGTTAAATAGTCACTGTAATCTTTTCTTTTCTATGATGTCTATGGTGTCCGGCTCCTCTTGTACACCCATAATTTCCCTTATTTCTTTATTTCGTATTCTATCCATTCTAGATTTTCCAGCTGAACTTCTTAAAACATCCATTTCTGTACTTAAAATTATTTTCATTTCCCTGGTAGGAATTTGCCAGACTTCAGCACCATATGTTAAAATGCTCTGAATTATGGTTTGATCTATTTGTAATTTTCTATTTTTTGTAATATTTTTGCTCCACCAAACAGAGTTTTAAGCTTTTATTGCTTGTTTTGTTTGTGCGATTCTATTTTTAATTTCCACTGTGTAATCGCCTGAATGGTCTAATTGTTTTCCTAAATAAGTGCATTCAATACTAGGTTTTAGTTCTTCTGCATTGTTGAAATTTATATTTTCCATTTCTTCTCCTATACACAAATATTTAGTTTTCTCAATGTTTATATAAAGTCCCCATTTTCCATATTCTTCTTTTAGTTTTTTAGCCATATATTCTATGTCCTCGTGGTCCTGCGCTATTAATACCTCGTCATCTGCAAAATTTAATGAATATACATGTGTATTTTGGATAGGTATGCCCATTTTTTGACATTTTTTCCTCCAGTCTCTTAGTACTCTTTCGAGATAAATTTTAAATACAGTTGGAGATAAACTGCAACCTTGCCTTAAACATTTTGTAATAGTAAATCCCTTTGTTATATGATTTCCAACTTTTATTTTCGAAATAGATCCTTTGTATTATGCTTTTATAGCTTCTACTAATTTTTTGGTAAAGTTGGAATCGTCTAAAGTTTCCCATAACATTTTCTGGGTTTGGTTAAATCGACACAAAGCAAATATAAATCTCTGTTAGTTGCTCTTTTTTTTCTATCATTTCTGTTCTGCAAAATATATTATCTGTGCATGACCTACCACTTCTAAAACCAGATTGTTCTTCCATTTCTTTATCCTGGTATTCTATATCAACCATTGTACTTAGTATACGTACATATATTCTACTTAATCAATTCTATAGCAATATTCCCTGGGCCGGCATTACTACCATTTTTCATTCTCATAATTTCCTTTCTTACAGTATTTATATCAATTTCGATTATGTTTCCATCTCTGATAAATCGACATTTTCTCCCAAAAATTCTTTCCGTTCCTCTACTAAAAGCATTTTGTAATATTCTCCCCATTCATATATCCCTATTAGGTTGAGAAGATTCTTATTTCTATTCGATGAACGTATATTTTTTATAAATTTCCATGATTCAGAACTCTTCTTGCTTCCTAAATATGTTTGTATTTCTGTAAATTTCTTATCCCAAATCTCATTTCTGTGTTTAGTAACCATTCTTCTCAGATTAACTTGTGCTTTTTGATATTGTATTTTGTCCTTCTGGTTCTTTGTACTAAGCCATTTTAAAAATAACTGTTTCTTATTCTGTCTTTCTTTCTCTATTTCATTGTTCCAAACAGTGCTGTCCTTCCTCTATAGTCGTCTTTCTCACCCAATGCTTCATAGGCGGCTTCATGGATGCACCTTTTTAGGTACTGATACATTTCTTCTGTATCTCTGAATTCATTCTGTGTTAATTTTTTATTCAATCTCTGTTGATATGAATGCTTTACACTTTCGTTTTGTAGGCTTTGAACATTATATTTTCTCTCCGTTTCTGTTCTAACATTTCCTTCTTTTTCTGCGTGGTTGTTTTCTTTATTAAGAATGCAAGGAAATACAAATTTTCCAATTACCAATTTATGATCTGTCCCACAACCTGGTCCTCTATAAGCTCTGACATCTTGTATTTTTATTTTTGAATTTAGTTTTGTAATTATGTAATCGATAATGGATTTTTGATTTAGTGTTGAACTTTCCCATGTGCATTTATGGATATCTTTATGATTGAAAAACCATTCCATATTTGTAAAAGATGATTGTCTACATAATTCAATTAGCCTTCCTCCATTTTCATTTAAAATGTTTTCTCCAAACTTTCCTACTACTGGGTCTCCAAGTTTACTTCCTGATCTTCCATTCATGTCTCCCAATAATATTAATTGTTTCCCAGCGCTAATTTTCCTATTTCTTTATTAACTTTGTCAAAAATAAATCATTTTCTAGATTTGTTATTCCATTATCGTTAATTGGTTCGTATATTCCAAAACTGTTAATTTATAGCCCCATATATTCAAATCTAATTTTAAAATTCTCTCATCAATGGCTTCCCAGTTTCTTATAGTGCCTTTCCATTTCTTATTAATCAACATTGAAACACCTCCTTTTGCTCTTTTATGTTTATCCACTCCACTGTAAACGTGTATATAATTACCTAATGTTTCATTTCCTGTGCTTTTCTTCTTTGTTTCTGTTAAAATTACCGAATCTAGTTCCATTGCATCTATTTCTTTAATTACTTCCTCCATTTTATTTCTGCAGGCTTGAATATTCCATGTTCCAATTTTCAAAGTCCTTTTTCTTAGCTTTAATCGTCCTAGAGTGTTTCTCCGAGGCATGTTGTTTGGTTTTTGAGCATTTTTTTCTTTTTATGATGAACGAGGAGCTGGCCCGATGCATCAACCCCCAACCTGGGTGACGGGTAATTTTTGTTCAAGGTTTTATTCTTCTAGCCTTTGATAGTCCAGTATCTTACTGCAAGGCAGCAGCGCTAGTTTTTGTCCGCCCTGGGTATTTTATTTCCTCAGTACCCGCCATATCTGGTGAGCATTCCCCTATCCGCCACCTGGGGAGGCGTCCGATGGGAGACTGGCAACTCCACACGGATTATTATTATTATTATTATTATTATTATTATTATTATTATTATTATTACTATTATTATTATTATTATTATTATTATTATTATTATTGTTATTATCGGCCGAGGTGGACAAGTGGTTATGTCCTTGCCTCTGGTCCTGAGGGTCGCGGGTTCAATCCCGGCCGAGGTCTATGGAATTTTTAACATGGAAAAGTCTAATGAGCATGTCCTCCGGGAGGGACTTTAAGCCTTGGGTCCCGAGTATGAATATTTTCAGCCTCGTAAAAGATCCTTAAGCCTGAATAAAAATACATCTAAGGAAAATTTACCCATTTTTCCGCCCAAACACTACTTTAGTTTCCTAGATGTCAGTATGAGGCGGAACGCTGATCACGGGCCATTCCAATGACATCTATACGAAAATAAATGTAACTAAATTAGTATGGTTCAATTTCTCCCCTATAGGGGCAGAGCGCCTAAATCTTGTTGAGGGCTTACAAGATTATTATCATTATTATTATTATTATTATTATTATTATTATTATTATTATTATTATTATGTCGACCGCTGTGGTCTCGAGATAGTGTGCTGCATTCTTACCGCAGCAGGCCCGGGTTCGATTCACGGTCGGAAAGGCACGTGGGTAAGATTTTTTTGGGGGTTTTCCTCACCTGTAAGACAAATGTCAGGAAGCGTAGGGCCCAACGGTTTCCAAAAATCATTCGGCCATCATCAGCATCACTCTTCACCGGTGTGGAAAGCAACGGAAAGCTACCACCCGTATAATTCCCCTGTAAAGCTGCAATGTATAGTATGAAAATGCTATAATTGCAATGAAGGACCTGCCTTCGGGCAGAATTATTAAGGATGAATGGATTTATTATTATTATTATTATTATTATTATTATTATTATTATTATTATTATTATTGTAAGGTAGGGTCGGGGATTAACGTTATTGCCTCAGATGCAGCAGGCCGGAATTTCTCTCCAGGTCAAGACACCTTTCCTATCTGCGTCTTCACACTTATAAGACAAACATCAGGGAAATTCACGACCAAGGTGATTCGTGAACATTATCTGGTCATCATAGCACATTTCAAAGATGAATATATGAGGTGTTGGTACGTATATGTACGAACGTTTTACGCGGAAGGTCGCCCTGTACGTCGTTTATACTATTCTTGTATAGTCCTAAGCTGTTAATGTGACGTAAAGCATTCTGAGAGAGTAACAGAGATGGAGAGAGAAGGATGGAGGAAGGGAGAAAATATAATATGTAAGAAACATAATTTACGTGATTCATACCTGTACAACGTGAGCATTTAATTAAACCAGTTTTATAGTCCTCTCCAAAGTATATATGGCCTTTCATTTGCAAACGGGTATCACAACAAGACGCGTGGAAATATACTCATTCAACAATTAATAGGAGAGCAAAAGAAGTAAAAACAGTAAGTACCACTTCTTCCACTCCATTATCTTAGTTTAACCTCTCATCGTATAGGTACATTTTGCATGCCACACTCCACCCGATCGGGAGAGGAATTTTAAACAATGGATCACACACGTACTTTTTTACCATAAGAGGACATGGAGAGCATCTCCGAATGAGTGATCAGCTCAAAGTCAGTGCCTCAACCGAGACAACACAACATTACGACGAAACATATCATTCAAGTAAACATTCATACTAAAAACGCGAACATGATAATGATTATGATGACCAGATGATGTTCGGGGATCGCTTATGCCTTAAAGTTTCTTGACATTTGTCTTACAGGTGAGTTAAAAACCGTGATGTAAAAAACTTGTCACGACCGGGGACCGAACGTTACATTTATAATTCATATGAGGTGCCCAATACATGAAATCAGTACCCTGATGTTCACGGGGTTGTTCCGCATCGATATACAGAAATAATCTACTTCTGGGTCCCAAGTTCGTGTTTCATAGAATCTATATCAGATTATATAATTTACATGAATATTGTATTTTATCTTCTGCACGAGAAATAGAAACTCACGTTAAAGGGATATTTTACAATGCAATAAAAATATATCAGCACATCAATATATGTCGACATCACGTTCCGATTATCTAAAAATGTGGGAACCTTATTATTCCTAGTACCCCGAAGGGTTTCTAAGCTCTGTAGTGCGATCAATTTCCCGATGTGTGTGTCTGTGTGTGCATGTGTGTGTGTGTCCAGCGCCGTGCCGTAGCCCAGTGATCTAATGCATCATACCTTGCCGCACAATTTGTGGAAATGTGCTAGATAGAGTCCCTATGTTGGAGGATAATTTGTCATAGCGGATTGCGAATAATAGTGAAACTGGTCGCTAGTGTTTATGTACAATTTTCAGTAGGTGTTAGTTTGTTTTTATAAACGTAATGTCGATATTTCGAATTTATTTTGTTTGTAGCTTAATTTTACGCATAATGGCTCAATGTAAAACAAGAAATTGAGAAGAAAGCAAAGAAGAAATAACAAAGCGTGTGGTTCAAGTATGTTTGCGGGATCCAGCCATGTTGCAGGTGTTGAAAAACACCGTGCGTGAGGCTATTGTATCGGAGCTAAAGGTAAGCATAGACCGTAATACAGGGTGGACCGCTCGAATGGACCTAATTTCAATTGCTTGTTACTGGCAAACGGTTGAAGATAGAAACTTAAAACAACGTTCATAGTACAGACAAACTCACCAAGTTTCGAATCCTGTCGGTAGATGGCACAAAGATACGTTTCTCGTTCTTAGATTTAATTGTTTGTGAAAATGGCGACTCCGCAGATGAAAGCGCAAGCTGTTTTGTGGTATGCGGAGTTTAAATCAATCATTAGAGTTCAAAGGGAGTTCCGGCGTGTGTTTAACCGTGATGCTCCAACTGCTAGAAGCATAAAGAAGTGGCGTGATACATTATTAGCTACAGGATCTGTGTTGAAGAAGCATGGTGGTGGTCGCAGAGCATCCGATGAAATGGTAGCAAATGTTCAAGCCGCATTTGAGCGAAGCCCCCGGAAGTCATTAAGAAGAGCTTCGCGGGAACTTCAAATACCAAAATCGACATTACAACGGATTGTCCACAAACGCCTCAAACTGCACGCATATAAAGTGCAGTTAGTGCAACGTCTGGAGCCGAATGACATGCCGAAACGAGTGGAATTCGCCAATACGATGCTGGACCGTCTCGGCGCTGATCCTGACTTCATGACCAAGATTTTCTTCTCGGACGAAGCCACTTTCCATTTGTCAGGCAAGGTAAACCGGCATAATGTGCGGATCTGGGGATCGGAGAATCCTCACGCTATTCAAGAGCATGTTCGTGATAGTCCGAAGATGAATGTTTGGTGCAGTTTGTCACATAATAAGGTCATTGGACCGTTTTTCTTCGCCGAGAAAACTGTTCGTGGTACCACATATCTTGACATGCTGGAGCAGTTCTTCTTTCCACAAATTGAACAACTGCAGCCTAACATCGTTTTCCAGCAAGATGGTGCTCCTCCCCACTGGTCCAATGAAGTTCGTACGACTTTGGACAACATTTTCCCTGGCCGTTGGATTGGTAGGGGAGGACCAATCGCGTGGCCCCCGAGATCTCCCGATTTAACACCACTGGATTTCTTTCTCTGGGGCTATGTCAAAGATAAAGTTTACACCACCCCAGTCAAAGACCTTCGTGATCTTCGTGAGCGCATCATAGAGGCTATTGAGAACATTCCAGAAGACATACTCCAACGTACTTGGCAAGAAATTGTTCATCGCTTTGATATCGTCACAGTGACTGCTGGGGCTCATATCTGTTGATTCTGTTCATCGAGCTGGCAACTAGAGCACCTCGTCGAAAGAAGCACTACGCAGAAATGCAAGACCGGGATGGATTCGTCCACCCGCCAGCACGTCGCACTGCTAGAAATAACCAACACCACTATAAACAACGAACACCAATAGAAACAAGAAATCTGTTTGAACATCTATACGAAGAAAAGGCAGAAACTCCACCTCCCTTAGTGGTATATTCCAAAGACATCACGCCACTAAAATTGGAAAGCATCACTGCAGGAAACAAGAACGATGTACACATGAAGTACAACCAGGGCGTTCTCACCATTAGGACCTCAACAAAAGCGGCCTATCGGCGAGCTTACAAAGAGCTCAAGAAATCTGAGACTCAGTTTTATACCCATGGCTACGGCAGGCCTCCTATCATCAAACTAGTTGTGAAGGGACTTCCTAAGTCCATCACAACACATGAAGTATATGATGAAATTATGAGTAGGAACCTGCCCGTCAAAGAATTACGAAGCATTGAAAAACAAGTCTTCATAGAAGGAGTAAAGAAGAAGATAGAGCTTCCTATTTACATCCTAACACTCCACAAAACACCAGACATCAAGGAAAAAATCGAAGAAAATCTAAAAGAGCTTTTCAACATCCGAATCAGATTGGAAACTTATCGGAAACCCACAGGAGGCACCCAGTGCTTCAAATGTCAAGGCTTTGGACATATTGCAGAATTCTGCTTTCGAGACACAAAATGCGTCAGGTGTTCCGGCAACCACAGAGTCTCCGACTGCACCCAGACGGAAGTCAAGTGTATCAACTGCAACGCAGATCATGCAGCAAGTCATCGAAATGTCCATCATTCCAGAAGTATCTGAAAATGAGACAAACGCAAGGAACAAGCAAACCATCTACCACGAGAAAGCCTGAAATCACTTCAAAAACCACTCCAAGAACACCTCAAAAGACCGAAGAAAATTTCCCTCCCTTACCTTCTCAGAACCCACCGGAGAATATACTCCAATCCCTCCTTATTCTCCTCACCACCATCCTTCAAAACCCTCAAGTCCTTCAATCCACACTATCCTTCGTGAATACTCAAGTCTCATCTAGAACTTAGACTGCAAGATCCAGACACTACAAGAAAAAGCCGTTTTCAAGACCGACAAGCTCACCTGAAGAAGACAACTGTTTAGAGGAGTACTCTACACAGCATAACACACAACTACGCCACCACCTTCCTACAAGCACATGAAGATATCGGGTCAAGACCTTCGTAAGGTCGGTACCAAATCCACACCTTAAATAACTGCTCCGGGTGATCTGGATATCAAAACTTGGTGAGTTTTTCTGTAATATGAACGTTGTTTTAAGTTTCTATCTTCAACCGTTTGCCAGTAACAAGCAATTGAAATTAGGTCCATTCGAGCGGTCCACCCTGTACAGAAGTTATTACGCAGTTGGAACTCTCGCTTCAGGAGAGGGGCAAAAAAAATTAAAACTGGAACAACAGTTAAGTGAAAAAACCGACTCGCTAGAGCAATACCAACGTCGACAGCTTCTACGTATTTTCTGTATATGTGAGCGGGATGATGTAGATACGAACAATATAGCAATCGACGTGGCTTCCAAAATTGGAGTTCAATTAGAAACCTGTGATATCGACAGGAGTCATAGAGTTGGGAAAAATTCGGATCGGCCACGGCCGGTTATTGTCAAGTTCACTAGTTACAAAAAGAGAAGGGAGGTCTTTCAAAAAAAAATTAAAGGCAGTGGGATCACAGTAAGAGAAACCCTTACCCAAATTAGATATAAACTGTTAAAGGACTGTATCACAAAATTTGGTGTCACGAATGTGTGGACAATTGATGGCGCAATACATGTGAAAAGTGGAGATACCTTTCCCGGGCCTCGGTATATACATCCAGCTAGTGCAAACACGCCCAGTTTTATCATATCCCCAATTTAGCACTTTCATATTCCATCCATAGTAATTCTGCCGAAGGAAGGTCTTTCAATGCAATCATAGCATTTTCATGCTATGCTTACAGCTTTACTAGGGAATTGTAGGTGTGGTAGCTTCCCGTCGCTTTCCACACCGGTGAATGTGGTGGTGGTGGTGATGATAGTGATAAGGATGTTGATGGCCATATGATTTCGGGGACCGTTCGGGCCTTAAAGTTTTCCTGACATTTGTCTTACAGGTGAGAAAATACCACGATAAAAACCTCACTCAGAAAAACTGCCCCGACCGGGGATCGAACCCGGGCCCGCTGCGTGACAAGGCAGCACGCTACCTCGAGACCACAGCGGTGGACACTTCCGTATTAAGTAGCCTATTAAAATTATATATAGAAATTTTACATTATTAATAATATATTTAGAAATTTTTCAATAATTATTAATATTATATTTAGAAATTTTACATTAATTATTACATTATATTTTATTAAGATATTAGTGACCTGTTAACTTGTTTTTTCCTCTCTTATACTTCTAGTTCAAATATCTTAGATGTTTTCCACTCAAATAAAACTATTAATTTGGCGGTCTATGACAGGTTAGAGGGCACTAACCATTCCTCAACCCTTCACAATAACAATAATGCAAGGCCGGTTCTAGAAACAGCATTATCCCCCACCCCAATTCCCTGCATGTAGTCCACTTGAATACACAAAGTTTAACTGCGCATGTGGGCGAAATTAGAATGATTTTTTCTTCTTCGAATACACATGCCAATCTCATATCAGAAACATGGCTCACTCCCCCCATCAATTCTAGTTTAATTGACATGGATGGTTATACTTTTCTTAAACAAGATCGTGTACATAGTCGAGGGGGCGGTTGATGTCTTTGTTAGGAAATACCTTTACCCTGGACTTTGTATTTTTCTAATAACGAGACATCTCCTGAAATTATGTTTATAAAAATAAATGCGAGCTTCAAAAAGTGTCTTCTTTGTGTAGTGTACCAACCCCATGAAATGAAAAAATAGGAGAAATAGTCCGCTCTACAAAACGCACATATATAATATGAGCACGTTATCGTCCTGGGTGACTTTAATATAAATATACTAGACACTGACAACAAATATACACAACAGCTTATGTCCGCGTTCCAAGTTTGTGGTATGACTATCCTTTCCCTACAGCCGACACACCACACCAATCACTCCAAGACTTTACTTGATTTAATTGCTACTAATAATCCAGACAGGGTACTAACCCACGGGCAACTTCAGCTCCCGGATTATCAGCACATGAAATTATATTATTAGCACATACGCTATAGTGTCCTAAACTAACTCGTATGAATATCACATATAGAGACCTAAAATATATAAATAATGCAGCTCTACTTGAAGATTCTATAAAATACCCTGGACGCTGCATCCTCTAGACGAAAACGTTGAGGCATTAAATAACCTTATATTACAACTATATAGCATACACGCCTTACTGAAAACTAATCTAGTGAAACGATACCCTGCTCCCTGGATGACTGCTCACATTCGTAACTTGATGACTAAAAGAGACGCAGCATATCGGAAATATATACTCGACAAAATTGACATAAATCTCAATCCACTATAAACGGTTACGTAACAAGAATACTCAAACTATCAGAAACGCAAAACTTAGACATTTATACAGCCTTACTGAACCTAATAACAATAACCCAGACATTTGGAAAAATCTAAATAAATAGACACACAGGTAGATAAACTACCTGTTTCCCTTGGACACACTCCATGATCATTTTACAAGCACATTCTTTAATCCTAAACACAAAACACAGATAATAAAAGAACTACTACTGACAAATCCACCAGACAGAGAACATTTCCATTTCTCATATCTTACAGAAAATGACGTAAAGAAAACTCTCAAACCAATAAGAACAAAAGCAGAAGATACTGACAGTATAAATATCACTCTACTTAACAAAATAATCGACGTTATACTACCTACCATAACCTATGTCTTTAATTCCTCACTATAAAACTCTATATCCCATATTATGGAATTAAGCAATTATACGCCCAATCCCGAAAGTAAAAACTCCCTTAACTCCTAACGATTTTCGACCCATTGGTATTTACCTACATTTTCAAAAGCTTTGGAACGGTTAGTCCATAAACAACTGACCGACTACCTAACCGAACACGATCTTTTAGATCAATGCCAATCAGGCTTCAGGACAGGACACAACACAAATACTGCTCTACTAAATATATGTGAAGACATACGCGAAGCATTTTATAATCGAAAATTGACTGTTCTTACACTACTTGACACTAGTAAAATATTTGACACTGTAATACTTGGACTTATTGTAGCTTAAACTACAAAACCTCTCACTTTCTGACAGTGTCACGCAATGGTTCAACTGGTGCCTTCGTGAGCGCCAGCAATATGCACGAGTAGTAAGAAATTCTACATTATGCTCTTCCTGGACCTATCGTAAAGCTGGAGTTCCACAGGGTTCGGTGATCTGCCCATTGCGTTTTTTAATATATATGAATGACATATCTGACTCCTAAAGTATTGCAAACATCATTTATTTGCGGACGACATGCAGATCTACTTTCACTCAGGCGAGTATTTTATAAATGACGCTGTAATCAAAATTAATGAGAACATTGACTCGCTAACGGCATGCACAGAGAAATATGGACATCAATTAAATCCTAGAAAGTCACAAGCAAACATCATGTGTCTTCAGAGACTATTATCCCCAAGGAACACAAATACAGTATTATACGTGTGACTTAATGAGGTTATAATTCCTTATAGTGAGACAGAAAAAAGTCTAGTAAGAGTATTTATAGATACAAATTTAATTTGGGATAAACAAATAACATCTGCAAAACTGTCTTCACAATAAAACACTCATTAAATCGTATAATAAATTGTTTACCGTTTGCTATAATAAAAATGTTAGTAGAAACACTTGCAATGCCCCATTTTGATTATTGTGATACTCTTTTGACTGACATAAATACTGTTCTTACCCATAGACTTTAACGTGTTCATAATTCTTGTATACGTTTTATTTGAGATATAAACAGATTTGATCGTGTTACACCATCCCTGGAACAATTGTCATGGATGTGTCTACAAGATCATAGGACAATCCATTCCCTATGCATTTTCTATAATATATTACACACATCATTACCTTATTAGTCATCACACCGCTTCACTAGACTCTCTGATACACATAAATTATATACCCGATCCCTTGAGCACATTGTCCTTTATATCCCTCCTCATCACAGTACTTATTATTGGAAATCTTTAACAGTTTCACTTGCTAGAACATGGACTTCCTTTCCACTCTATGTCATAGACTGTCAAATTTTACGATCTTTGCGAAACAAATTGAAAATTGGATTATTAACAGAAACAACTCACTAATATTAATTTTTTTTCATTATTTGATAAAAATAGCTTTAAGATTTGTTCCTAATGCCTTGTATAATAAGCGATAGATTAATTCGTTATAGTTTATTACTCTCTTTGTATATTTTTCTTTCTTTTCTTTTCATGTATAGTAGATTCGAGTAGATATTCCTTACTGTGTACATTCTATCATTAATTTAATTTTAATTCTATTAAATTTTATTGTATTACTAGCTAATACCCGGCGTGCGCTGCTACGCCTAAATAAATGTTAATGTGTTTTACCACCAGCCGTGCGCTGTTATACTCTACGTTTTGATATAGTTTTTTTAGGTGTTCAATTCTGTGTACATCAATTTGTGTATTTGTTATGGTTTAAGGATCGTAAGCCATTTATGCGTCAAAATAGGGACTTTGTTTCACGTTTTTCACTACAAAGGGTAATTTTTAGGGATGAAGTGGTTGAGTGTTACAACACTCTTATAGCCTATGTTCATTCACGGAACCTCCTGACCATTTCTCAAGAAGCCCCAACTCAATCAGAAAAACGGTATGGCAGAGCACGCTTGCCCGGGAATCTACTTATTCCGATCTTCTTGGTATAAAACAAAAACTGAAAGCGCGACAGGTCTAGAAGGCTTTTGGCTGACCAGCCGGCTCTTGACCTCACATCCACATGTGTTAATCACAGAGGTAGACGATCATCTAGCCAGTGTAAGGTGACATGTGGTCCGCATGTCGGATCCTCCAGCCGTTATAGCTGGAATTCTCAACCTGGAGTCGCTACTTACTGTAGCTACCCAAATGCCTCACAATGCTGGGTGGGCACCGCACAGTGGGCCAAATCTAGCTGGAAAAAAGTATTTTACTAACACTCGCCAATTCATCTTTCTTCACTCTAAAATTATTGCCAGATGACTCTTCTTCACTTATCTGCTAAGGACGGTAGATTTCTAAAATTTATGTAGACAATATAAACATCGGAAGTTACCGATAGTTAAGAACTCATCTGGTCAGCATCCGAGTTGTATACCGAGCTGTAGAAATAAATACGTTCTGCATTAAAGTTCAGTGAGTTATTCTTATTCTAATATGGATACTTTACCTCAAGGTTTATACTTTTCATTGATATATTTAACATATTTCTATACAACCAGATATTGTATTAAATACGCGTGGAATCATAACTTCGAAACACTAAAGAATTTACACAATCGTTTTACTTTACATTGAGCTATGAAGAAAACAAATCCGAACAGTAATACAAATTTTAGTTAGAATATAGAATGATTTATGGACTTCAATTCCCGCACAATAACATGTGTGCAAATTGTTTCGTTTTTTGTAATTAGCTTTTTTATTAGAGGAGGAGGCCGGCAGCTGAGGCCTATCTTTGCGCGCAGATAATTATTTGATTTAATATATTAAGAAAAGTGATCGATATAAAAAATAAGTGAACCTCTATTAATACATTAGAGTTAGGGGATGTTCGGATAAAATAATAAAAATATATAAAACATTGTTTTAAAAGCGATTTTCTAAAACATAGGAAGTTGTGCGAGACAAAAAAAAGTTAGATTTGTACTGAAATATTCTGATCGGCTGAAAGTAAATATAAACTCTCCCATTATTAAGAATTTAGAACACTGTTAGTCGTTGGAAAATCCTCTTCCTTCGGCTTATGGAATTGTAAGACACAAAATAGCTTTCGTAGAGGCTGCAATAAAAAAAAGTCTCATTTCTGCTGAAATGTCTCCTTTGGCAAAGATAGCATAACAAACTTGCTTCCCTAGAAGCATTATGGGGTGCATGAAATATCATAACCCCTCTGTTAGACACCTAGTCTCATGTTAATATATCGACATATTGATATTTTATTGTCAAAAAAGACAATGCTTCGTCCGACATAGAAGATAATGGAGTTGAGCGGGGTAATTTGTAATGTTTATAATTATTTTGAAGCTATTTTTTGTGCTTTTTTTAGAAATGTCTTTAAAATATCAGCAGTATCCCGTTTACCATATGACCAAAATGATATTTCTGTTGCAAGAGCAATTTCATCACGAGAGAATTCCTCCTTAACTGAACATTTATTTTATTCGAGTCTCTTCGTATGTTATTTTGGGTCTTCCAATTCCATAAACAGATGGAACAGAATTTTCCAACGACTGTCATTGTCCTAAATTAATACTTTATAACGGGAAAGTTAACATCCACTCCCAGCCAATCAGAATATTTCATTATAATTTTGTTTTCTCGCGCACAACTTCGTACGTATGAGATAATCGCTTTTCAAATAATATTGGTTTTTAATATCATTTAAAACGTTGTGCTAACATACCCCTACCCCTAATTTGTTTACTAAACAATCACACATTGTCTCTGTCTAATATATTTTTTTCATATTAACTCAATGAATTATTCTCTGCGCGCAACGGTAGGCATCTGTTGCTCCTGTAATGAGGAAGCTAATTAAAGAGAACGAAATAATTAGCACACATGTTATTGTGCGGGAATTAATGTCCATAAATCACTCTGTGTTATAAGTAAAATTTGTACTACTGTTTAGAACCGTTTTCTTTGTAGCTCAAATTAAAATAAGATGATTGTTTAAATTTGTTAGTGCATGGAAGGTATGATTCCACATGTATTTAACATAATATCTGGTTATATAGAAAAATACTATATATGTCAATAACATTACAAACCTTGAGGTGAAGTGTCCATATAGAATAAGAAGAAAAGCTCACTGAACTTGAACACACAACGCTAATAACACAACTGGGATATAGACCAGATGAGTTCTTAACAATCGGCAACTTCCGATGTTTATATTGTCTTCATAAACATTAGAATTGTACCCTCCTTTGCAGATTAGTTAAGAACTATCATATAACAAATATATTAGAGTGAAAAAAAGATAAATTGGTGAGGGTCAGTAACAATAGTTTTTTTTCCAGCTAGATTTCATTTCTGACCCTCTGTGCACCGGTCCCATACTGGCCGAAATTCCACGAGAAAAATTTCTTCCCCCATGGAGACTCGAACTAGCGTAGATAACATGGTTCTGCGCCAAAAATTCTTGCCTTAACCAATTGGCTACGGCGCGGGATTCTTGGTATCAATGAAATATAAAAATGGTTATTGTGAGTTATCCGTTAGGGAGAAACATGCTGTCGCGGACTTTTTTGTAGAGCTTTTTGAGATATTCAATTCTGTATACATTAATATTATGTATTTCTTATGGTTTAGGCAGCGTAATCCATGTAAGCGTACAAAGAGATATTCTTCTCACATTAGAATTGTGCCCTCTTTTGCAGATAAATTAATAACCGTCATATAACAATTATGTTAGAATGAAAAAAAGAAGATAAACTGATGTGGGTGTTCTTCTCACATTAGAATTGTGCCCTCTTTTGCAGATAAATTAAGAACCGTCATATAACAATTATGTTAGAATGAAAAAAAAGAAGATAAATTGATGTGGGTGTGTAAAAATAGTATTTCTGGCCCACTGTGCACCGGTGCAATACTGGCCGAAATTCCATAAGAAAATAATTTTTCTCCACGGAGTCTCGAAACAGCGTACGTCCCGTAGTTCTGCGGCATGACTTCTTGTCTTAGCCACTCGGTTACGGCTCGGGACTCTTGGTATCAACAATAAAGATGAAAGGTTCGCTCGAATGGGAATTATTCTCTTGGTTTCAATGAAAGACAAAAATTGTTATTGTGAGTTATTCGTAAGAGATAAACATATGCTGTCGCGGACTTTTTGTAGAGCTGTTTGAGATATATAATTCTGTGTATATTAATTTTGTGTAATTCCTATGGTTTAGGCAGCGTAAGCGGTTTAAGAGTCCAAAGAGTTACTTTTTTTAAGTTTTCCACTGCAAAGGGCGATTTTGAAGGATGTAGGAGTTGAGTACCACAACTCTCTTGTAGCCTGTGTTCATTCCGGGAATCTCCTGGAAGATTTTGCAAAACCCCATCACAATCGGATCAACGAATCACAAACAAACAAACATTAATTTTTATATATGAGATTAGACATTACTTTCATTATTATTCATTTTGACAGAACATTAATTGTTTAGTATATACTTTTATTTTAATGTTTTGTATTTATATATAACATATGTTGGTCCTGGTGAGTGGAAGAAAAGGCTACATGACCTTAACTTCACCAGGCTAAATAAATCTATTCTATTCTATTCCTATGCTTGAAGATAATTTATCATGGAATTTAGGCCGGTATATGACCGATGCTCTCCAAGCATCGTGACAAATTTTGGTGGTTAAAATAAATAGGTACTCGAAGTTGAAAAAAAAAAATCTGTATCGGCTAGAGTCGCGGAATCAAACACGTCGCCCCTATATAAGCTAGGTGATAATCCACGTCTGTAAATTCCACGTGGATGTGAAGCCAACAGTCATTTAAGGGTTTTCTAGGCTTATAGTCATGGCGTAGTTCATATGCAGTATACGAGTCAATAAGGAATAGGGACTTTTAGATATTTAATGTTATCAGTTATTAATTGCAGCATGCCAACATCGTATTTAAATTAATTGTAACATAGAATTACTGATGACAACGACGATATTTTGTGACCTTCTGTGATAAATTAACTGCTTGGTAAATAAATGTATGGACCATGTTGTTCTAAATTCTTCTGTCGATCCATTTGAATACAAGAGCAGCTATATCTCTACATTGAACATCAGTTATTCTGATGCCGTCGGGACCCGCTGCTTTCTTGTTCTTAGCCGATATTATGGCGTGGTTTATCTCTTATTTAGTTATGTGTTCTGGGTGTTCAGTGATTGTTCTGGTACGTGTTTCTTGTGACATAGTTCTTTGGTGGTGGATTAAAAGACATTGGAAGTGATTTTCCCAATCTTCCATGGATAATTCACTCGCGGTCATTGGTCTTGATTTTCTGAGAACTATGTAAGGATCTTTTCTTGCTTCTTCGGTTATTCGCTTTGCCTCTTCTTCAATGTGGTTGGTCCTAGTTTCTTTTATTAGCTTCTTGTATTCTTTTCTATGCTTCGCATACCTATTTAGGTCTTCATTGTTTTTTGTGGTTCTTGCTCGATGTAGTGCTGTGATCGTTTCTTTCCGTTTGTCATAGCAGTCTTTGTTGAACCAAGGCTGTGATTTCCTTTTCTTTTTTTCGCTACTACATGCTTGTAAGATTTCTGTGATTTGTGCAACACTCTTGTCTATCTCTTCCTGATTTATTAATTTATTTACTTCTTCTATTTTTTCTTTGTTGCGTTCTAGTTTTTCCGAGTCTAGCTTCCTTGAACGTTTGTGTAGCATTGATATGGGAGTTGTTGGAAAAACAGCACCTTCAAGAATGACGTACGTCTTAATGAAAGAAACCTTCTTCATTGAAGACATTAGACGGCAGCTATTCCTACCGAACACCTGCGCATATGAGACAACAATGCAAGGACTACAGGAGAAGAGGAATGACATCTGCAGCGAATTTTACACAACAGAGGCTATGTGTACGAGAGAGTGGACACGACCAAACTACGAGATGAGGCACATCCTAACACGGTATGCAATCCATGGCTTTCACCACAAGGTTTGCAGCATAAAGCGATTCTACGAGCCAAACCAAGAATTCATATGCGAACTGTGTAACAATCCATGTGAACGATATCACATCGAAAAGTGTGCGGAAAGACAATTATCGTTTAACAAGTTTTGCTTAGACTAAATTTACTAACAATTTGCACATTTGTGCTCATTTACTTTCATTCAATACATCAGTTATTCTCCAATCTCCCTTACTCCGACTACCCGATTCTGATATTTCCAATAATATAAATTCTGACTGGTCACAAATAGTTAAGAAATAACCTTGCTAATTACTTCCGCAGAGAGTGTAATATATTATCAAACATTCTGATTATTTCTTTTGTATTTTATACTGAATATTTGGTTATTAAACTAGATATATATTCACAAAGTAAAATCGTAAAATTAATTCCTGGCTGGTGCTGTGTTTCTCAACTTGGCTAAATGTTTTGAAAAGCAAAGAAAAAAACTCGTTCAGGACGACGGTACCTGCCAGGAATTTATTTCAAGATTTACTTTGTGACTATTTACCTCAACGGAAATTTAATATTAACTTTTCAGTATGGTAAAGTGGAAGAATATCTATCACATTACCTGTAATATTATTCAGAAAAAGGAATGGAAAGAAAAATGAAAACTGTTTACTGCTCTATTACGTACATAAAATACAATATCTACTATCAAGTACCTTGAAAAAAATGCATTTAATATCTGTATTTTATCGGAGCCCCCTCAAACGTCCCCTTTTTGCTGAAAACGCTGAAAAAGCTGAAAAACACAAACAAATCTAACATTAATCTCTGTGAACAATAATTGCACACGGCTTATTCCACATCAAGTGTCTTAAAATCGAAAATAGTCCCCAATCAACCATGTCAGATTTTGTTCAAAATTTCTGCTTATGTGCACATGCATTTATTATGTTTATGTACAACATATTGACTCGATTGATGTTCGATTGATGCAGTAGCTCCAGAGCTAGGGCCACCTTAGTTGACCTATGCCATGTAATGAAGCACGCAGCGCAAGTAATTTGATCAAGTTTCACACAACCTTGTGCTTCGATTGTACTGTCTATTACTTTGGATTATTTTATACTAGTACAACATTTGACGCTGAATCCAACTATAGTATTCAGTTTGCTTGGAAATTATTGCCACTTTATGGTATTTGGTCTGAATATGTCTTGCAAAGTTAGACGCAGAAGATTTATGCCAAATTTTCACCATCGTTTACTACAAGGCAAAACCAGCTGGGACCTTGATTTTCAGGCTGTGTAACAATCAGATCCACATTATACTGCACCAGTATTACTTTCTGTGAGTTAATAGTGTAGCATTTACTGACACCCCTTCTTAGCATAGAATTAAAAATTTCAAATTGTTAGCACTTTTCTTATTTTTACTGACACCACTGGAAAAAGCACATTTGTTTCTACAACGGACATGAAAAAGTAAAATGATAATTTTTCGTATAAAGTCTTTAAAATAGCTTTAAATTACCCTAGCTGTTCCGCATACCGGTGTGTAATGAACCGAGTCGTCTTGTTTGAGAGAAATAACGACTTTAATAAGGGGAAAAAACTTCTAATTATTGTCAGAAGTAGGTCAAGGTTATACTTACATGAAATAGGATGACGCCAGAAATTCATTAGTAGCATAAACAAAATGATACGTCTGACCATAAAACAAATTCATATGCGATCAGTAAAACTCCAGTACCAGGTGATTAACGTAGGTTATAGACCTCATTCTATACTATTGTAGTCAAACGAACTAGTAAACAGAATACAGTGAAACGGTAAGCCCTTACACAATAAAGAAAAAAGTTTGCAGTTATCTTTGTAAAAAGGAATAACAAGACTAGGCCATTGTTAACATGCAATAACAATGACTAAATCCGAAACTGTGTACAAAGGGCTGGGCAACGGTGAACAAACGGCCGGGTTTTCAAAAAAAACTAGGACGAAAAGTTCTCCTAAAGCATTTTAACCAAAACATGCCAAAGCTCTTTGGGGGGTCCCTTTGTCGGAAAAATAGTGATGCGGACAAACAAAATTGGTTGTATTAAAGATAACTCTCAATTATGAAAATTTAGGTTAAACGCGGGCGCGCCAGCAGTAAGGGTGCTTCGTCTAAATTTCGGCGCTAGCAACTTGAGCGCACATTATATATTGGCGATAGAATTGTCAGTAGGGACAAACTTGCTTGAATCAGTGAAAGCTCACGTGATATACATAATATTACATTAGGTCCTCAGATTATACGGATTTAAAGTCAATTTAGTTAAAGTTAAGAAATAAGTAAGAGCGCACGTAGTTCACGCAAACTGCGTGTATAAATGTTGACATCGGAGTTATAATACGTGTTCCTGCCTAATTAATATACGATAGCGGGCACCTTCACCGTCGTGCCAAATTATCAAATACAACAACGTGTAAAAAATCTGAACGACAAATAAAGCTAAACGTCAAATTCAAGTCATCACTAGTAGTCCACTGTTTTCCCGAGAAAATATTCTCCTTCACGTGTACCTGAAACCAGAATCCTGCTCTACCGAACCTCAACCCAACTAGTCCGGCACACAAAACTGTCCATATACCATATCCTCGGCACCAAATTAAACCATCCCGAATCTGATCCTCTCTCAGTTACAACACAAATTCTGCTTCATATTTGAAGAGAAAAATTATACGCTCAGACTGAAACTCAAACCCAGGACCTTTGGCTTTCTAGGCCAATGTTCTACCGACTGAGCCATCTGGGCGAGTTGAAATCTAAACGCAATTTTTTCTCATGTACTAGGAATTGGCAACTTATATAAGAGAAAAATTGTGTTTAGAATGGAACTCACCCAGATGGCTCAGTCAGTATACCATTGGCCTAGAAAGCCAATGGTCCTGGGTTCGAGTCTCAGTCTGAACGTTTTATATTTCTCTTCTAATATTATTTATCCATCATTGAGATGTATGAAATGAATAATAAAACTATTTTTAAAAACTATATGTGTTTTGAAATGTAATGTAAAATTACCAAACAAACGACTTCTTATAAAGAAGCCGCCATTTGCAAATGTACAAGCAAAGGTTTCGTAGCATATGGTGCGCGGGAATTGACAACGTATATAACAGAAAATCGGCAGCGGTGGACCAGTGCCTCTGGTACCGAGGGTCGCGGGTTCAAACCCGGCCGCAGACGATGGATTTTTTTAGGGCGGAACAATCCAAGGAGCAAGTCCTCCGGGAGGGACTTTAAGCCATCGTCTCCGGTTCTGAAAATTTTCAGGCTCTTAAATGATTCTTGAGTCAGAATGAAAGGTCTCTAAGCAACATTTACCGACTTTTCCCTCCCCAGTACTGCCTTCCTTGGTTTTCTTCATGTCAGTATTAGGCGGAACGCTGACCACGGACCACTCCAACGACATCTATACGAAAACAAGTGTAACTAAATAAGTATGGTTTAAATTCTTCTCTATAGGGGGAGAGCGCCTAAAAATTTGTTATGAAAAAACATGGGCTTACAAGTTGTACAAGATATAAGAGAAAACATTTCGTTTAGATTCGAACTCGCCCAGATGGCTCAATGGGTAGAGCATTGGTCTAGAGAGCCAAAGCTCTTGGATTGTAATTCCAGTCTAAACGTATAATTTTTCTCTTCAAATATGAAGCAAAATGTGTGCTGTAACACACCGGTATGTGGAACAGCTATGGTAATTTAAGGCTATTTTTAAAGACCTTATATGGAAAGTTACTATTTTTCTTTTTCATGCCTCTTGTACAAACAAATGTGCTCTTTCCAGTGGTGTCAGTAAAACTAAGATCAGATATGATGGCTATATTGAAAACTGGCCCCGAATAATGCTAACAATTTGCTATTTTTAATTTTATGCTAAGAAGTCAGTAAAATCTGAACTATTACCTCATAGGAAGTAATACTGGTGCAGTATAATGTGGACCTGATTGTTAGTTGACAGCCTGAAAATCAAGACCCCAGTTGCTTTTGCCTTGTAGTAAACGATGGTTAAAATATGGCATAAATCTTCTATATTAAGCTCTGAAAGGCATTGTTAGACCAAGTACCACAAGTTGTAATAATTGCCAAGCTATTAGAATGCTATAATTGCATGTAGAATGAAACATTGTACGGGTATAAAATAAGTCAAAGTGTTAAATACTAATGTTGAGCACAATATTATATCAAAGTTGATCAACTTTTTTGCGCCGCGTGTTTCATGACATGGAATACGTGCAGTAAAGTAGCCCCAACTCTGGAACCACTGCATCAATCAAGTCAAATTTTGCACAGCAACATAATAAATGCATGAGCATAAATTTTAATCAAAATTTGTAGTGGTCGAGTGGGGACCCCCAAGACACTTGACATGGAATGACCCACACGTAATTCCTTGCTGTGTTATATCCACTAGCAATCTACATATACCTTCTGATCATGAAATTGAACTGTACCACAATTTGTTGTCCTAATCTACATCAGAACACATATATTTCATCAGGTGCTTTAATTACTCGTACATTGTTTACACCTTAATAATAAAATAAAAGTATCCGAACATTGATGAGTCAATTCTACCACTCGAGGTAATCAGTATTGATCGGAGAAACCCAATGTGTCATGTTGAAAATAATTTGGCACCATTTCGTATTGGAGTTATTGTTGAAACTGTAAGTAATTATTTGATATTAATATTCACCCTGTTATCACAATCTGTAGAATTAATATATTTATTTGATAAATACTTAACTTACCTGGCATAAATCAACTTAGCTTCCTTACATGAAAAATATATGATACACATAATGTCCTCCACACTGCAGAGATGTTGCTCAACTAGCATTGACGTTACTAACAATGCTTGAAACATTTTCAGAAGATGCCATTATATGGGATTTGAACTCCATTAAGTGACACATAAGAGACTGTGTTTAGGTTAATTGTAGATAAATGTCTCCGGTGACCCATAATGACTGAATGTGACTTTCTGGGATTTAATTGCAGTCCATATGTAACTTTCCAAGTCTTTAATGAATGAAGATCCTCGTTAATTTTGACAATAGCGTCATTTAGAGAATGTTTGTTTGTGTGGATGTAGATTTGCATGTCGTCCGCAAATAAATTATGTTTGCAATGCTTTAGGGAGTTGGATATGTCATTTATGTAGATTGAAAAAAGCAAAGGTCCAAGCACCGAATCCTGTGGAACTCCAGCTTTACAGAAGGACCAAGAAGAACGTAATATATGATTTCCTACAACATATTTCTGGTGCTCATGAATGTAGGAATTGAACCATTCCGTGGCACTATTGCAGACTAAAAGTTTTTTTAAGTTTATGCAACAATAAGTCCACGTCTGCCGTGCCAAATGCTTTACTGAAGTCCAGTAATATAAGAATGGTATGTTTTCGATTATCAGCTGCTTCGCATATATTTAGTAGAGCATTATTTGTATTGTGTCGTGTCCTGAAGTCTGACTCAAATTGTTCTAAAAGTTTGTATTCATTTAGGCAGTCAGTCAGTTGTTTATTGACTAACCGTTCCAGAGCTTTTGAAAGGGTAGATAAAATGCTAATGAGTCGAACGTTGTTCAAAGTTGAGGGCGCTTTAACTTTATGTTGTGGACGTATGAGGGCTTATTCCCACAATGAGGGACATGTAGAAGTTTGTAGTGAGGAGTTAAAAATATGAGTTATAGCAGGTAGTACAGCGTCGATTATTTCATTCAGTAAATTAATATTTATTCGATCAGTTTCTTCTGCTTTGGTTTTCATTCGCATGGTGATTTTTTTTAAGTCGTAGTCTGTAAGATATGAGAAGTGGAAACGTTCTCTATCGGATTGAATTTTAATTAAAAATTAATTTGTTCTTTGTTCTTTGTTTTTTGGACTAGTTGTTATGCGTGTGTGAAGTGATTATTGAGTCTATCCAGGGAAACAGGTAGTTTGTCTACCCGAATGTCTTTTTCTCCCCATCCCCATTCTATGCACGTTTTTCCAAATTTCTGAAGTATTGGTATCTGTTAGGCTGGTTCTCGGCCAATTGAAGTTATATAAATAAATATAAATAATGTTACTAGCTATCACGTGGCTGATTACGATTTCTGCTATCTTATTACATTTTGGAGATAAATGCATGACATATATTTAAATAGGTCCGCTGTCGTTCGTTATTACAATCGTAATTCTAAAGCGCGATAAATTCACTAAATATATTATTCAAATAGGTCCATTGCTGACCGTGATTACTAAAAGTGTAATTACGAAGTGATATTCCGAAGTATTATTACAAGGCAATACATTCAAACTTCGTACAGAGTGTGCGACAATATTGCAATAGATATGATTGCCTATGTGCGATAGTTGATCAATAAATAGTTAATGGTGATTCTCGTTTATATTGGAAAACTCCTATTGCACTTATATTGCTTGTTTCGTTCATCAGCCTCCCACGACGGAAATCCATACCCTGAGATTAAGAAGCTTATAAGAGCCTACCCCCACTTCCCCGCTACAGTCCACTTCCTCAAAATTTCATAATTAGATTTTGGCTCTCCATTTCCATTATTTAATGCATTTCTATGTGTGACCATATGTTTAGTTTTATTGATGTTTACTTCCAGTCCCAATTTCTTAGTGTTACACAATAGTGTGTGCGTGTTGGACTTTAGTACCTCCTCGGTATCACCCAGTAGTACTACACCATCAGGATAAACTAACAGCTTATTAATACAATTTATATGTAGGCTTTCTTCATCTATTAAAGAGTATTATTGTGTCACATTCAGTACCAGGCACTGAGCTGGGCATTTAATTCCACAGGCCAGCCATTTAAATACCCCAGCTACCCTCTTCGTGGCACTTTAGAAAATGGACCATTATTCACAAACTATTACTGATAAAAAATTCAAATTTTGTACATACCTAAAGGAGATATCCTAGTAGAATTTGATGGTGAAATAACTTGGGTAATTGACATCACATGGTATCTGCGTATCAATTTGAGGAAGTGGAAGTTCATCTTCACTTTCACTTTGTGAATCTTCTAATTCAGGAATCAGTTGATCATCTGAATCATCATTATACAAAATATTCACTAATTCTTCTTCAGTGAGATATTTTTCTTTCGCCATGGTTTCACTCACGCACAAACAACAGCACGATAACGAGAAACATATACGACTGCATTGGAGCCTGGAGGCAAGTTTGGGGGAACGAATTCCATGTGTTGTTTGTTTTAAGAATAAAAGGGGATTCACCAAGGTCAAACGTGTTAAACGGGAATATAAAATGTACATTTACATTGCCATCCATGATCTCCAAGACATACTACGCCAACACATTATTTAGGCGCCGAATATAAACGCGGTTTGTTCGCGCCCGCTCTACAACGAGTTAACTGACCAACGGCCGCATACACGATAGTCTCTTTAAACGCCTTAACTGCTTTACGGTACTGAATGTGTTAATATGCTTATCTAATGCTTTTGATGAAAAATAGTGGTAAGAACTTTGCCTTGTCTGTATTGAAGTATCAGCTCTAAAAACGATCATTATGCGTGTATTAGTCTGCATAGAACAGGCCTTCTTATAATTTTACGTATCATTAAATTTAATAAATATCCGTTTGTTATATCATTGATTGCATTTATAACTCTGTAAATATGTGAATGTTCAATGCTAAAATGTTGTGAGAAAGATGAATGAAACGTGTCGTATGCAGTTATAGTTCTTTCATATATATATCCAAAATTTTGGAATGTTCATTTTTTATCTTCACGATATTTAAAACCGTTCACTAAAATCAAATCTCTTTCTTTCTGGTATGAAATACGTTAATTTAAGTGTCTTCTTCCATACTATAATAAAATCGTCCATACTGTAATGCCGGGGTTAGATGATACAATAAATCGTAAGGTTTGTCTGCAGCGACAAGATGCACAGTTTCATCGAAAATCGGGAGTGCCGTTCACACACCTTCCGTCTTTTTACTCCAACCCGGCTTCTTTATGTCTATATAATTCGCAACTTTTCCGTGCTATTACAACTTCGAAATAAAAATAAATATTTTTGTCAGCCCACCCTGACGCAGAATCTGTGCAATTGACGTGTGGTTTAAAGGTTAACGCGATGGATTTGGGATTCGAACATTGATGATTGAAATTATGACAGGCCACTTTTTTCTGTACTGCGTCTGTACTTTGATACATTGACACTGAAATTTGTTCAGTATAATCCTGCGCAAAATACCTATTCTCGTATTGGTTATTACATTAACATCTGACTAAAAGTTACTTCAGTATCAGTCGCATAACATGAAAGCATCATGGAACATCTTTACAGTTATGCTGAACTTGAAGAAATGCATCTGATTTATGGTGCAGAACAAGGTAATGGTGCAAGGGCGGCTGCCACATCCGAATAGACACCATCCTCACCGAACAACCTTTGAATCTTTTAATTGGCGCTTGCTGGAACATGTGACATTGAAAGAAAACAGGGTAGACGGCGGTGAAAGACGTACAAGCCGCGCTGCAGATTTCGAAGAAAATGTTCTTCATAGGGTGGAGGATGATGTTTCTACTAGTACTCGTGCTCTCGCCCGTGTAATAGGCACGAACCATCAAACGATATGGAGCGTCCTGCACGAAGACCAGCTTTATCCCTTTCTTCTGAAAAAAGTACAAGCCTTATAGCCAGTGGACTTCGTTCAACGGGTAAATTTTGTAATTGGACTTTGCTGCAGCCACCGCTCTTCTTTTCCTCGGTGCTATTCAATGATGAGGCAACATTAAACACGGATGGGCTGGTTCTAAACTCAAAGAACAGTTATGTATGGGATTATGAAAATCCTAATGCCACCTTTGAGAGGGGTTACCAACAGATATTTTGGGAACGTATGGGTTGGCGTAATTTCTAACCACATCATTGATTCCTACCTTCCTCTCCAGAGATTAAATGGTGTTATTTATAAGACTTTTTAGAGCACATCCTAACTAGTTTGCTAGAAGAAATTCCTCTTCACATCAGGCTCCTCCACATTTGTGCCTGGAATGTGCGAATTAATTTGGATGAAGTGTATCCTAGCCGCTCGATATAGGAAGAGGTAGTTCAACTGTAGTGTGGCCAGCTCGCTCTCCAGATCTCTGTGCGCTTGGTTATTTTTTGGGGACACGTGAAAACACTGTTGTATGCGATACCTATTAATAAAGATGAACTGTTACTTGCACGCATAATCGTAGTATGTGATGTGATCCGAGTGACACCTAGCATCTTGAACGGGGTACGAGTATCCTTAGCCGCCGAAGATGTCTGTGTTGTGAGAATGGAGGTGGACAATTTGAACAATTTTTCTAATGAGTCTGCTTTACTTTCTCTCTTGTATATTCAAATGTATCGCTTTTTATTTCCCAATAACATTATGTATGCCATGTGTACATACACTGTACCTCTTCATATTATTACTCTTTTGATCGCTGCAGTAGCATGTATCTAAGTACATAAGTACTGTACAATATAATTGCGCATTTTATTTACGAAACCTATTATACTCTACACTATATGCATCATTATTACAACATTCAAACAATTGTCTGTACAATACGTACGCCGATATTCCGGTACCGTAGTTTGTAAAATAATGAATAAACAATTAAAACAGAAGTAATCTACGTACGTAATTAATTTACAGGACATACATAATAAAGGCAGAAAGGGGAAAAAAACTGTACACATACTATACGTAGTTAGGAACGTGATGCATCGATTTACATTTGCGTCAGTAGTAAGACTGCTATAACCACGAGCTACAGGCGCATGCCTGTTGCAAATTAGAGTCTCTGTAACATATTACTCCCATATTAATTTGAAATAACAGTGGCGTGCTAGCCATTTTACAAATCGAATCATAACTTGGACATTTTTATTCGTAATGGAATATATCAACCGATTTTGATATATCTTTTCTTTTGTTTGTCCATATAATTGGCAACTTTTCCGTGCTATTACAACTCCGAAATAAAAATATGCGTTTTTTCGGCCCACCCTATTCTCCGTGTTTCACTCTGAGATAAGGCTCACATTGTACCGATTCTGTTTTAACCAGTGCAGTGGCGTGCAATCAAATGCTTAGTACGACATTTTAAGGAATTTGATTATCCAATATTTCATAATCGTTGATAATGAATTTATTAGAAATCTGGATTTCGGAATTAATACTAACATCTGAAGTTATTCTAGTATAATTTTTCTCCTACTTTGCCCTCCTGTTGATTTATTTGTTATAATTATAGATTATTTTGAATCCCTCTTACTCGTCCATTTTCCCTCGTAGGCCATTGCTTCCCTACATCAAATTACTTCTATAATACCCCTCTATAAGCAGTTAAATTTGTGCGGTATAATTAATTTACACCTTATATATATTTTATATATATATATATATATATATATATATATATATATATATATATATTCATTTGGAATGACCCTTGAATGCAATATATTTGTATTTTAGTAATAATAATAATAATAAAAATAATAAATATTTATTCGTAAAAGAAGGAATTCCTTTGGTTATTAAGAAACGTATGATTTCATATATGCAGTAAACATGTGTTATTTGGCACAAACAGCTTCATGACTTCTTTCTTCCACTGCAAGAATCCCGAGACCTCTCATGCTCGAGTTCATATTGCCGGTAAACGAGATACTTGTGACTGCACTGCCTTTCAGTCGCTCTCGCTTAAGAGAGCGAATGGAAGTAAGAGAAAGATTGGCCGTCTTTTTTTTAATAATAAATTACAATTAATTGATTCTTCCAGGTAAAACTTTCGAGTCTAAAGAGCAGACTTAAGCTGAATTAAATTGTCTAGTCTTGAATATTAAAATATTTCCTCTGTTGATACTTGGGTTAGAAATACAAATAGGAATAGGAATCTTTTTGTTGAGGGAGTAATCAAGAGGAAAATAGGAAAATTGTTTATCCATTAAGAAGGTAAAAATGCTTGTAGTTTTTAAAACATTAATCATTAATAGGAATCAGTTGCGGCATTTGAAAGTTACATAGATACAGTTTCAAGAAACTAAACCATTTATCTCGAATTTCAAAGAGAAATTTAGACGAATTCCATAAAATATATTTCTTTAAATTTCAAAGAGGAAATATGTAATAAAGTATGTAATCAATAATACAGGAGAGTCTCTACAGGACCACATGTTTCATGATGGCAATCAAATAAAAGGGCGTGGAGATCATCTTCTGTATAATCTTCCTTACATTCATTCGTTTTTAAAAAGCTACTAACATATTATTTTAATTTTGTGTCACTGCTTTCATAATACTAAATTTCTAAAAATTATTTTAAATATTATTCCTATTTTTATTATGATTATTATTAATTTTAATGTCTTTTATTATGGTCTTCGTAAAGTTTGCTAGGTGCGTTTTTCGGGGTTCTTTCACACTAGTAAGACAAATGCCAGGGAAACGTTCAGACCCAAATAATTCTGGCTCATTATAGTCACGCAGTTAGGTGAGAGAACGATACGTCCTTAACGATTGTTATTATCGGTTGGCCCTAAAAAGGCTGTAAGTTAAGATTGCAAAAAGTATAATTTACAGTAAGACTTGTTTTGCCAGTTTATATGATCCAATTTAAAATAATTAAACCTTGTCAGAGAGAGAGAGAGATAGAGAGAGAGAGAGAGAGAGAGAGATAGAGATAGAGAGAGATAGAGATAGAGAGGTGGGGATAGAAATATAATTTTTCAAGAACTCGATTGGCGTATTTCATACCTTCCGTCGGGCGCAATATTCTGACCTTCGAGTTCAGGCGCAATGTGCCTGATCAGCACACGCTTAAAAATTGTATTTAACACACTGTTTGCCAATCTAAACAACAGGAAGTCTAAGAAATGTTGTTAGGAATGTACAATGGATAAAACATTCAAAATTTGCTGCTAGAAAATATTTTGGACATGATATTGATTAATCAAATTTTAAGAAAATTTGTTACAAGCCTCCAAACATGATATAAAAGTAAGAACAAGTTAGGTTCACTTCAAATATACTTGAAAATAGTTCACATTATCAACATCTAGCCTATGTTTTTAGCAAAATTATTCCAGAATATAACATCATTTCGTCTAAATAAGTCAAATAAATAATTTTCTTTTTGCAAATATTTTCAAAATACACATCTTCAATAATGTAACTACTTCGGGCGCAATGAGCTTCTCTGAACAAAATATTTACAACCCGCCGTTGTAACGGTCGAGAGCAAACTGAGTGCGGAGGTTGTTTAGATCAGGTAAAAAGAAACAGCTACTCGGATGCCCAGTCGTCATCGCCGTCTGATGAGAGTGGAATGGGACAAAATTTATAAATCTGTGCCTCTCAGATCAAATGCGCACGACGGAAGGTTAACCAGATTCCATAGCATTGCTAAAAAAAGCTGTTTGTATTAATAACTATATTTTTCCTTTTTTAAACTATTAAGTGTTGAGTTAAAGAACTGTGCACAACGTGAGTACCAGTTTAACATTATTATGTTTAAAATTTGATTTTAATTTCTAGTTGACCAAACCGAAGAAATAGAAACAATTAATTTGAAATGAAGCGTCAATATGTCACATAAGTCTAAATGCGGCTTCAGAGAATTTGAGCTACTAACTCTTTTAAGTCAGAAGGAAGATTTTCATTTTTTTAATGTGGGTATTACGAAAAATGTATTTCTAACTGTTTGCTCTATCTTATTATTCAAACTTAACTTAGAATCAAGATTGAAGCCAACATTTCTACCAGAGGGCTATAACGGAATAGGAATATTATTCAATACGATGATTGTCACATTGTTATTATTTAAAATTAATTTCTACAGTGAGCGGAACGCTGCCCACGGACCACTCAAATGGCATGCATACGAAAACAAGTGTAACTAAATTAGTATGATTCAAATTCTTCCCTGTAGGGGGAGAGCGCCTAAATCTCTCTTAAGGGAAACATGGTCTTACAAGATACAAGAAGATATAAATATTTAATGTTGAATGAAATCTGTGACTATCCTCTCTACGCTAAGCCTAACTTGTAATTGTCTATTCCAAAAATATATGGACAGAAGATCATCATTATCTGTAGCAAATTATTAGGTAAACGCGCAAATAATTTTACGTAAGAATCTGCTGCAAACGGAAGAAACGTGTTTAGATCCTACCAATTTATTAATCCAGAATACGTAACTTGCGGAGATTATGTCAAAACACGGGAAAATATAACAAATATAATAACGGTTTAACTTTTATTATATTACTAAGTAATACGCGGCGTGCGCTGCTATGCCTAATTAAATGAAAATTAATGTGATTTTATGTTTAATTGAATAAGTAAAAGGAAATATGTATATCGTAATTATTTTTGGATACACCGTGTGTTTACCCTCCGTTGTCCGGGAATCTACTCATCCCGATCTTCCTGACATAAATGAGCTGAAATACGAAAAATTAATGTGTTCTATGGTTAGTTAAATAAGCGAAAGGAAATATTTATTTCGTAATTATTTTTAGATATCGCGTGCTGTTTACCCGGCGTTGTCTGGGAATCTGCCCATCCTAATCTTCTTTGCATAAATGAGCTGAAAGCCAAAAATTAATGTATTTCTTATGATTAGTTCAATAAGTGAAATGAAAAATAATTACAAATGTATATCGTAATTATTTTAAGATTGCCGTGCTGATTACCCGGTGTTGCCTGGGAATCTAGTTATCTCGAACTTCTTGGTTTAAATGAGCTAAAAGACAAAATTCGTTATTGTAAGTTATCCGTAAAAGAATACCCGCCATGTGCTGCTAGCTATGCTTGCACACGAATCTACGTACTTGTATTGGCATCAATGAAAGAGAAAAATGGTGATTGTGAATTATCTGTAAGAGAAAAAACATACGCTGTCGCGGGCTTTTTGTAGAGCTTCTTCAGATCTGCCATTCTGTATGCTTTAACTTATTGTATTTGTTATGGCTGAGGCAGCGTAAGCCATTTAAGCGTCCAAGGAACTACTTTTTTCAAGTTTTTCACTACGAAGAGCGATTTTTAAGGGTGTAGGAGTTGAGTATCACAACTCTCTTATAGTCTATGTTTATCCCGGGAATCTCCTGAACATTTTGAAAAAGCCCCAACACAATCGGATCAATGGTATGTCGGCGCATAAAATACGAACAAACAAACATTCAATAATGTATATTAGACTAGCTAATACCCGACGTGCGCTGCTACGCATAAATAAATTAAATTTAATGTGTTTTTATGTTTAGTCGAATAAATTAAAGGAAAAATATATATCGTAATTGTTTTTATATACTCCGTGCTGTTTGCCCGGCGTTGTCCGGGTATCTACTCATCCCGATCTTCTTGGTATCAATGAGCTGAGAGACAAATATTAATGTACTTCTTATGATTAGTTGAATAGGTGAAATGAAAAAATTATTATAAATATATATCGTAATTATTTTATGATTCCCGTGCTGATTATCTGGTGTTGCCCGGGAATCAACTTATCTCGACCTTTTTCGCATAAATGCGCTAAAAGACAAAATTCGTTATTGTGAGTTCTCCATACAAGAATACCCACAATGTACTGCCATGTTTGCACAGTAATCTACGTAGGTAAGGGTGGGGCTTGTTCTTACAGGGGAAGTTGTTAATATTGAATTGTACAAACATCCACAAGGAGCAGCACTTCCTTGAGTGTCTAGAGTTGTGAGGAATGCGCTTACAGTTCACCCAACAAGTTCCCTTTAGTATCTGGTGGCGAGAGCAGGTGTTGTGTAAGTTTGTTTAAAATCTTAAAGTGACAGCTATACATAATTATCGAAATAGAGTGTTTTGGTTCAAAGGCTATTAGAGGCAAGTCTTTCATATTTATCTCGTCAACGTATACGTTTATAAATATAATTCTAAACTGAGAATGTCAGTGTTAGAACACTTCGTTTAATTGTTGTAAACGGTTTCGTGTCATGGCGTCTAATAGGGTTAGTTGTTACACGTAGTGTGGGACATGTTGTTACAACATGCCCCAGTACATGCTCAGAATTAAATACAATACAATTTATGACATTGTTTTAGGAGCTATGATAAACTATAAAAGAAAAGCACAGAGAGAGGAAATGCATCTAAAGACGATATAATTGCTGCAGCTGAGCATGTAAATAGCGGCGATTTGTTGATAAGGAAGGCGGCAGAAACTTGCCATAATGGATTTGTGACATCATATCGCTATGTAAAAAAATTAAAACAGCAAGACAAGCAGGTGTATATGCGAAACCCAGATAGCTGTTCTCTCGGGAACAGGAACAGGAATTGGCAGATAATATTAAACACTCTGCAAAAATATATTTCGGTCTGACAACAATGCACGCTAAATCTCTTGCGTATGAATATGCCTAGGCCAACAATGTAGTTATACCGGAAAAGTGACATGACGGTAAAATAGCATCCAAAGAATATCTTATATATTTTATGAAAAGGATAAAATGACTCAATCTGCAACAAAAAGGACAAGGAAACAACGACACGAAATACCCAAAAAATCATGCATACTTTACAAGAGCAGAAATAAAGTATATATGACTAAACATTTCGGTTATAATACAATATAGTCATGGATAGTGTGGAGTAGCCTGTATTGGTGATTCTGGGATTTTAAGTTCTTAGAAGCTGTTTTTTGAAGTAGTGAGGAGTATTATCTTCTAAACAGTTATTTTAAGGTATTTTGCTTTTATCGTACGTAATGGGTCAAAAGAAAATGAAAACGTGTGACCTGGATTTAGAAAAATGCGTGAAGCGTGTGTGTTACAGAAGTCATGGCGGGAGCCGGCCATGTTGCAGCCGCTAGTCGCTCTGTTGAAGGAAGCGGTAGTGGAAGAATTGAAAACTGTCCTGGAGAAAAACATACAGGTAATTCAGAGACTCGATGTCTCTCTCCAGGAACGCGATAAAATATTGAGAAACTGGAACAAAAATTAATTATTAAAAGTGACGAACTCGAACTATACCAGTGACTTCAGTGTTTGCGAATTTTTGGCGTTCCAGAAGAGAGGGGAGAGGACACTGATATAATAGCAATTGAAGTTGCAAAAAAAAAAAATTGGCGTTGGCCTCTCTCTGGCTGACATAGACAGAAGTCACCGTATAGGTAAAGTCCCAACCGGTTAGAACAAAGTGCGACCAGTTATTGTTAAATTTATAAGCTACAGAAAACGAAGTGAAGTGTTTAGAATTAAAAAACAATTAAAGGGATCAGGCATTACCATCAGGGAAGACCTGACTAAGAGACGGCTTGACCTGCTTCAAATGTGCATACAAAAATATGAAATGAAGAATGTGTGGACATTAGATGGTGCGATACAAGCAAGTGACACTAAACGACGTATCACTACAGTTGGTGATATTATTTAAGCCTCCACCAAATGCTAGCCATACACGTTATATTTCATTTACGGTGTTACTTTTTTTTCGTCTACAATCTATTTTTTTATTAATTTACACTAAGCTAACTAATTTTAATATAAGTTTGTACTTCATAAACTAAACACCAATTGATATTTAATATTTACTGTTTTCTTGTTTTTAGTTAGTTCCATTTAGGTAAGTACCATTTGAACCATAGATTTAAGTAATGCACCTGCAGCCCCTTTTCGGTCTTTGTCAGTTACATTGTCCCCTTGTATCTCAAACCCATCTCAACACACCCCTTCCACCTCAGATCATTTAAATCACGCTTCTCTTCCCACAGCAATACGCTCAAAAAACACACCGTAATGCACTCCGGTCCCACTTCTCAGAATTTCAATATACAGTTTCAACACTAAATCTGCCTGTCATTCTAATTTCTGAAACCTGGCTGAAAAATGCCCGTCCTTCTTCTCTTGTAAACATGCAAAATTACACCTTGATAAGGGATGACAGAACAGGGAAAATGGAGGTGGCGTGGTGACCTATATACGTTCCGATCTTCAACCAAAAATTGTATCCCATTCGCCTAGTGAATACTCGTCTCGACCCGAATATCTATTTATAGAAATCAGAACAAAAAACGCAGAAATGTTTATTAGGAGTAGTTTAGCCCCCAAATGTCGGTCACCTGCATGACATTGAAACAGTTCTCCAAAATCTGTTATCATCTTATGAACTTGTAATTGTACTAGGAGACTTCAACCTATCCTATTAGCCACAAATTCGTATAACACTATACAACTACAGACAATGTTCCAGTCTCGCAATATGACAATATTGCCTTCAGAACCAACCCATCATTCTAACTACTCTGACTTAATTATAACAAATTATCTTCAAAACGTTACAACTAATGGACAGATAGAAGATCCAGGCATCTCTGCACATGATTTAATATACATTGAATATTCACTTCTTTTCCCTAAACGTAGACCTAGACTTGTAACATACAGAGACTTGAAACTCATAAATAATGCTCAATTAATTGATGACGCTGGAAAACTACCTTGGAACAACATATGGACAGTTAGGAGTGTAGACGAGAAAGTTAAAAATTTTAATGACATGATTTTACAATTGTACGACAAGCACGCACATCAAGACTAGACGTATAAACAGACCACCTGCACCCTGGATGTCTGATAATATCCGCTTGCTTATGACTGAGATAGACGCAGCATACAGGAAATACAGGAAGAACTGACAGACTTACAGACATACAAACATCTGAGGAATAAAGACAATCAGACTGTTAGAAATGCAAAACTAAGATATGCCCATACTATTATTACACAGTCCATGTCCTACTCATCTGACATGTGGAAAAATTTAAAATCTATAGGCCTCTGTCAAAATAAACTACAGGTAGAAACAGCTGACCTACCACTAGATGAGTTGAATGACCAATTCACCCGCCTCTATACTGACAACAACTCACAACACAAACAACAGACAATAGATAAACTAGTGTCATATTCCCAAACCACGCGAGACAACTTCTTTCTTTCCTATATCTCATCTGATGACGCCAAAAGAGCAATATTACGTATTAAATCTAAATCACAAGGAATAGACAATATAACAATAACTCTCCTGCAAAAATTAATTGACATTATTCTCCCAACAATAACCCACATTTTCATGCCTCTATAATGACCGGGACCTATCCCAGACTCTGGAAAATAGCTCTAGTTCGTCCTACACCGAAATCAAATGCCCCCACAACACTTGATGATTATAGACCAATTAGTATTCTTCCCTGTTTATCTAAAGCACTGGAACACATAATACGCTCACAGTTAACAGACTACCTAACCACACACGACTTACTTGATGAACATCAGTCTGGTTTCAGAACAGGACATCATACAAGTACTGCACTACTTGGCATTGTAGAGGACATAAGAGACTCAATGGATAAAAGCAAACTCACCGCAATAGTCCTACTCGACTACAGCAAAGCCTTTGACACAGTAGATATAGATTAATGCTAGCGAGACTTAAGACAATACATATGTCGGAAAACTGCCCTGATTCGTTTAGATCTTACCTCACCAATCGTCAGCAATCAGTTTCTGTTAATAATCGCATTTCTTCCTGGCGCTTGGTGAGGAAAGGGGTACCTCAAGGCGGCGTCCTCGCTCCTCTTCTCTCCTCAATTTATATTAATGACGTGACCAAGCAACAAAAAACTGCAAGCATCATCTTTACGCCGACGACTTACAGATTTACACACACTTTAGGCCTGACGAAATTAAGGAATATATTGGGAAAGTAAAACTGACCTCAGACATATATCTTTATGGTCCAGACAATATGGGCTGAAACTAAATGTAAACAAACGCAAGCAATAATTATCGCACATCCAAGACTATTACACTCCATAAACAATGACAATATGCCGGCTGTCATATTAGATAATGAACAATTTCCTTATACCGACGTCGTTAAAAACTTGGCACTTTACTTAGATTCTAATTTAAACTGGCATGTCCAAGTAAAAACAACATCTAAAAATATCTTCTCCATATTACATTCCCTAAAGCGTCTCAAAATTTTCTTCCGACAGATATTAATTAATTTTAATTCAAACCTTAGTGATACCGCATTTTGACTACTGTGACGTTCTACTAACTGACATAAGTGACGGATTGTCGGACAAACTGCAGCGTGTCCATAATATGTGTATCAGATTCATATTTAATGTTCGAAAATACGATCACATTTCTCCATTATTCCACGAATTGTCATGGCTACATCTAAAGGAGAGAAGAAAATCGCATTGTCTAAATCTCGTATTTAAGAACCTACATACGTCGATTCCCAATTATTTGTCATCTCGTTTCCCGTATCTATCCTCAAACCATAACTTAAACACAAGATCACAACATAGTGTCTTGCTTAATGTACCGAAATATAGGACATCACATCACTCCATGTCATATACTATCTTCACTTCTCGCATATGGAATTCCCTATCACAAGAAATAAGGGACTGCCGGACATTGGGAACTTTTAAAATAAATGTACATTCATATTTGCTCTAACCTCGACTTCATCTTTACCCAGTGTAAGGTATACGTATTTGTAGGTGTTTCTCGTATAATTTATCATATTTATACTATTATTATTATTATAATAATATTATTATGATTATTATATTATTATTATCATTATTATTATATTATCATTAATATTATATTATTATTATTATTATTATTATTATTATTATTATTATTATTATTATTATTATTATTACCATCGTAAGTATTATTATTGTTAATATCGTATAAAATGTTGTTCGTAAATGAGATTTACATTGCTACATTTAATGTATATTTAACCGTTTATAATTAGTAACATATAGTGTATATCTATATTTGTCAAGTATTTAATGCATTTGTGTTGGTTGAGTGGAGGAGATGGCCTTATGGCCTTAACTCTGCCAGAATAAATAAAGCATATTATTATTATTATTATTATTATTATTATTATTATTATTATTATTATTATTATTATTATAGTTTACATAATCCAAATTGCAAGCATGATTACATATCCTCAAATTTCCAAAACGATTAACTTAATTCCTCCCCTCATGATCGATACATACTGGTTCACAGAAACCAGCCTGAAACCGAAAAGACAACAAAAACGAAGACGCATGCCCAAAACGTTGGCAATTCCAACATTGCACATGCTACTTATTCATATGAGAATTACTAGAAGAAAAATACTCCGAAGGTCTTCTAGAATCTTCCAATCCATTTCTCAACGTAGCACGGTGAGAACTTCGTTGCTGCTCCACAGCATCACTCCAAATTCTAAGTAGAATTCCTATAGTGCAGAATAACACAAAATTCTCAAAATAATCGTCCTCTACTAGATTCGATGAATGAATGGAAGGAAGTTCCATTAAGAATATGAACACCTGTTCTGATTCACACCCGTCGCAGATATCCAATTTCTTCAACAATTCCATAAATATTCTCTGATTATCCGTTTACATTAGAACAGATGGTTCCAGACGAGTATCATTAGAAGGATTGTCTGCCGAAAGTTCCAGGCTATTCTCATTAGACATACTGCTAGAACTACCTTGGGTTTCAGAATAACCAACAATGAATCGTTTCTTTAAATTCAGCTGCTCAACAATAGGAAGAGAAGCAGGGTTAGACTTTAAATATTTGTCTAACAGTCTCGACGTTCCCAGTTGAATCAATATTGACTTTATATAACTCAGAAATAAATATTTCCTTAGAAATAATGTCGACCCAACTCGGCATGATGCTAAGTATAAACAACGAGTAAATAAATCTGAAAGAAAGCGGATTAGAAATGCATTCAAATACAACCCTAGCTGGAAGAAAAGCACAATAGTATTACCCCTAGCAGTGAGAGAAAATGAAGCGGGTTCTCTTAAATAATTGTATCCAATTACAAATCACACGATACACTTTATATATTAATTACGTAATATAATACTCGCTATAATCACTACCTGTATCATAAACTTTGATACACAATTCACAATAAACTTATATTGAAATATAGTCAACATTGAATCAATTGAATTGAGCAGTAAACTGAGCAAAAAATACTTTGAACGATAAACCAATAGCTCTGCTACCATTTTGTACGGTGTATTTTGAATCTATATCGCCTAAACTGATTGCCATAAATTAGTTTACTCTTATCAATCTTATCACAAGTACGATTATAGCTAAATATAAACAGGAAATAAATAGAACCAATAAAAAATAACTAATTACGGATAGCAGACGTTCTGCGCACTGGGCCCGTATTTACGCAGACTTGCTTCATTCTAAATAAACAACTGCTAGTAATTATATAATAAATAATACTTTGACTATTATACTTAACCTGTTATTTAACGAGACCATGAGAGAGGAGATCAGAGGACACTAAAAACTTGCAATACAATAAATAAATAATCACAGTGTTTAACTAAAATGGACTATCTTTAATGTGAAAGTAGTCAAATGAATGAAATTAACAAAATAAAGACTGTAAATACAAAATTTTCAAAACAATATTGAAGATTAATATAATTAATAATACCTCTCTCCAATAACACTAATGTCAATGACCTCTGTCATACCCAACAACATTTGAACTATACTCTCACACAAAACAATACTTAACGTTCAGTTTCTGTAAACACAGCCTCGACAAACATAAGTATACAATCTTGAGGTGATGACCACATCGCGATAACTAAACAGTTCCCATCTTGGAGAACAAAGTCACTTTCTTTCTTAGGAACACTACCCGTCTATCCGGAGCCAGGTCGCCGATTGCTCATACCGAAGCCAGTCCCAACTGCTTTCACGAAACCAACCCACCAACTGCTTCACGTTCAGTGTCGCTGGGGACGGACCTCCTCTTTCGCGCAGTACGTGCGCAGATGAGTGGGAGAAGGTGAGTTCGCAAACTAGCGGACACAAAAGGGAAAAGGATCGGGGAAACACAAACGTAACAAGTCTCAACGAACGTCGCGGCTACACAAAAGTTCCAAAAATCACGCATACATTTTACGGTGCCATACAATGGTAGAAACACTGTTTTATATTTTCAGTTTAACTATTTTCAGAGAAGTTGAGACGTCGAGAGTCTCTGAAATGCATAATAGCACGGGTTTCCAGAATAGAGCCTATGTTTAATTTATTTTGTGCATCTTTCTCATATTTGTGTATATTGTTCCTAGCTATTTGAATTAGCCACTTCCTTACAGTTTCCCTCATTTGCATTAGCTGTCTATTTCATGATATAATGTATTTCGATGTGTGATCATATATGAAGCAAAATCTTTCACTCAGACTCCTAGATTAATAAATTATGAAATTATGAAATAATCATCGCAGATATATGAAATGTATATGGAATCAAATCGCGTAACACGAGGGATTTGATTTTCATATAATTAAATAAAAATAAATGAAATTAAAGAAGTTGATAGGATCTCGAATAAACGATCAGTTAGTAATTACGGCAACCATTTAACAAGTACATGGTACAGCTTTTGTAAAGCGACAGGGACTTGAAGCGGCGACAAAGAGTTAAAATTTAAGAAAACGTATTGTACAAGCAATTTGAGATCTTAAACGGAGCTTCGCTGACAGGTCATGAACAAAGAATAGATGTATGGCTTGGAAACTACAGCGTGAAGTAAACAACTCATTATAACGAACTCGACAAACCGCGAGAACGCGAAGCCAAGCAAACAAGCTGGAAAAAAAAGTCACCGACCTAAAGAAAGTTAATACTAAATTTAGACTGGAATTCTCCAGTTTACGAACTTTTAGTAGTACTGTATCTTAGAATGGGAGTATTCTTCCAGAAAACATGGTGGATCCTTGTCCAATCGAAAGACGGCGATCCCTTCTTTGGTCCTAAGGAATCGTTGTCAACCAATATAGTAAAGGGTTTTATCACGACAAGGTAATGACCTCATGACGACACGAGTACAAAGAGAGGGTAAACGAAATTTTCCTTTTACCCAACAAAATTAAGTTAAGTTAGTTCGGCGTCCTGAGTCCTGCGTAACTCATCGGGGCGGGAATTCTCCGCAGCCCACAGGTAAAAGTTAGTTCTGCGTAACTCATCGGGCTGGAATTCTCCGCAGCCCACAGATAAAAGATAGTTCTGCGTGACAGACTCACCGACATGATCATCAATTCGCAAAACACAAACATAACTTCACTTAGAAATCATTCATCCGTGATAGATCAGTAGAGATTCCATCTGGAATCTAAATGCGTTCCTGTGGTCAGTACCTTGCCCGACCTTAGTATGTGTACAATTGTATGTGTATCCAGTGTCCATTGATTAATAAAGTATTTTTATTAAAATTCATCTCGCGTAGTCTTGCGCCGGCCAGCTCCTTGTTTATCCCTGTAGAAAAGAACCTCAGCTCTACCGATTTGCGACCTGAGCAACCTACGTTCTCATACATGGAGAATTCCTTTTGATACTCCTGGCGTCCAAACATCCTTTACTAACCATTAAACCCTCTCATGTATTTAGTTTTATTGATATTTACTTGTAGTCCAAATTTCTTAGTGTTACTCAATAATAATAATAATAATAATAATAATAATTCTATTATTACTTATAATAACAATATTTATAAACATTGGAGGTTTAAGATACAGAGTACGCCATCGACCATTGTATCAAAACGCAGTATAGATATATGAAGAGATCTCCTAGTGACTTTGGTCAGTTAAAATATGGTAAGATGAATTAGCATCATCACGTATTGAGGATGCCGCCAGAAAGAATATATTTCGTCTTACTGAACTACACATAAAAAGAAAGACGACCATTGGGAAACTTTGGACTAAATGGAAGGATTTTCCAATAGAATGAATCGGGGCTAACACTGTAAGCTCAGCCCCTGCAGTTGATGATTATATGATGATCAGCAGAGATAAGGCTATGAGAGTTTCTTTTCCATCTTATCAATAAAAATATATTACAACACATATACTAGTAATGTAGTGGAGTGCGATGATCCGAGCAATTACCACAGCTGTACGTCAAAAATGGTTATCCAGGTGAAAGCATTGGCCATGGACAGGTTGAAGATAAGCCACATGAAAATGCCAAGGAGTGACAATCTTTCACCGTAAAAATGCAACCTTCAAGAAATGCAGACACGGGTACCATGGAGTAAAGTTTTCCGGTGGTATAATAATGTCTCATTTTGTTCTCTGGACGCGGCCTACTTCTGGGAATCAATGCAAATTGGAAAACATCAGGTCAGAATAGGTATGTATAGAGAGCTCATATGAGCTCGGCCATGAACCTACGGGTTCGATAGTGACATGTAATTAGTTGGTTAATATGACGAAAATGCGTCTTATTATTTACAATAACTTGTATTTTGTTTATAAAGATTATGAGCATTTATTATTGTAAAGTTTTTCCTCACCAGTAAGACAAATGTCAGGAAAACGTCAAGGCCCAAACGGTCCCCGAAATCATATATATGGCCATCATCATCATTACCCTTATCATCATCATCATCCTTTACCGGTGTGGAAAGCAACGGGAAGCTACCACACCTACAATTGCCTAGTAAAGCTGTAAGACGTAGCATGAGAATGCTATGATTGCAGTGAAAGACCTGCCTTCGGGCAGAATAACTACGGATGGATTATTGTAAACGTGTTTCTATTAATATACCATAATAGTATGGTATATAAATAGATTATCGTTTAGAATCCATATTCACGCATACATAATTCAATTTTATTCTAGTGATACATTAAATTTGAATGCTTTCAAAAGTTGATATCTAGTAGATCGTATACTTCCTTATTGTATGAGGTCATTTTTCTCGTTGAAAGGTCTGCACGAAAATTGTATCTTGTGTTTATTATTGCACAGTCACTCACATTCGTTTCCAGTAAATTATCAAATTACTATTTTCTTCGCATTTTCAAATCCCTTGATATTTCCAAAGATCGGGTATTCTATCTTCCCCACAACATAAATCACTCTAGCTGGCAATAACCATTTAGATAATTTCTGTCCTCTTCATGTTTTTTTTATTATAGGACAGATTTTAGAAAAGAAATGAGAATATAGTGGTACTGTATATAAATTATACGTAGACTTCTAAAAGGCATACGATTCAACTAAGAGGGAGAAGTTATATACACTGCTCAAAAAAATTAGGGGATATTGTAGAATAACCTATTAAGACTATGTTTTTAGGAACAGTATTAGATGCAATCGCTTTCTATTACTCTAAAAGAATGTCAACAAGAGTTTGAAGTCATTACGTAAACCTCTGTACCACACCAGATGTCAAAGAGATCCTGATTAGGAATATGGCAAACAAACAAAGCAACATTAACATGGGTGAAAATGTTTCTTTAGTATGGTGTATGGTCTCCTCGAACGGCCAGCACTGCCTCACACCTGTATGGCATTGAGATGCAATGAGGTTAGCAATGAGTTCTTGGGGGATACGTGGCCACTCTTCCATAAGAGCAATGTGCAGCTCTGGAACAGTTGTGGGAGGTGCTGGTCTGCCGGCAATGCACCTGCCTAATGCATCCCACACATGCTCAATCGGACTTAAGTCCGGGGAGGAAGCTGGTCATTGCATACGCTCGATACCCTCCACTTCCAGCATGGCGTCCACCAAGCCAGCTCTGTGGGGTCGTGCATTATCGTCCATAAAAAGAAAAGAATCACCTATGGCATCAGCATAAGGCACGACAAAAGGTCGGAGAATCTCATCTCTATACTTTACCGCAGTCAAAGTACCACCTCGGATAACGTAGAGGTCCGTACGTCCACCACTACTGACTCCTGCCTACACCATCAATCCACCGCCACCATATTGGGATCTTTCACGTACAAAAGCTGGATTGTTTCGTGTCCCTTTTTCTCTCCAGATGAATACACGCCGACCATCACATTCCATGTTGAATCGCGACTCATCAGAAAAAAGAACTGATCTCCATTCGGCATGCCTCCACCCACGATGTTCCTCCGCCCAGTTTCTGCGATCTCTACGGTGTTGTGGAGTTAACCTGGTACAGCCATGGGCCTACGGGCATAGAGACCACTTCGTTGCAGTCGATTAGGGACAGTTTGAGTTGACACCCTGCGTCCTATTGCTGTTTGAAGTGTATTTCGCAGTTGAGTTGCATTCTGCTGTCTATTCCGACGGAATGTTAACAAGAGGTAACGGTCATCCCTTGCTGTTGTTGCCCTTGGTCGACCTTGTCCGGCTCTTCTGTGAACAGTATGTTATTTGAAAATGATTCCAAAGACTGGAAATCACGCTTTGAGACACCCCAATGGCTTGTGCCACCTCTTGTTGTGTCTGTCCAGCTTCCATCCTTCCTATGGCCCTCCAAGCCATTGGTTCAGATAAATCACGTTGTCGAGGCATCACTGTCCCTAAGGCAAGTCATTCACTAACTGAAAACTGGACTGGATTTAAAAACAGCAACAACACATTCACTCCCACACCACCCTTTCACATCAACAGTAGAGACACTGCCCTCTGGTGTGGTACCGAGGTTACGTAACAACTTCAAACTCTTATTTACATTATCTTGGAATAATAGAAAGTGATTGCATCTAATACTATTCCAAAAAACATAGTCTTAATAGGTTATTCTACAATATCCCCTAATTTTTTTGAGCAGTGTAGTATCCTGCCACAGTTCGGAATCCCTAAAAATTAGTTAGATTTATACGAATGTGTCTAAATGGCACAAGGAATAGGGTGCGTGTAGCCAAACAGTTTTCGGATACTTTCGATATCCACAATGGGTTGAATCAAGGAGATGCACTATCTCCTCTACTATTTAATTTTGTATTAAAGCATACCATCAAATCTTCAGATGATGAAGAAAACCTACAACTCAATGGTAGTAATAAGCAGTTAGTTTATGCTGATGATGTAGTACTATTGGGCGAGGAGATATTAAAGTACAACACGCACACACTGTTAACCCTAAATACCAACGGTGGGGGGTACGTTGTGCCCACCGTCTGTCATTTTAATCATTATGTCTTTTAATTCTCTCACTATAAGCATGAAGTTAATAGTTATTGTCAATCATTGTCTCTAGTATTGAAATACGTAATAGTTTGTAAGTTTTCATTGTTGGTTATTTTATGAAACAATGATATATTATTGTGGTCATGAAGTACCCTCCCCCTCGTTGGTAGTACTTGTGACACAAAACATGTTTTAAATTTCTTTTCTTAGCTTCTTCAATAATGGTTTTTATGTCTCTAATTTCATTTTACTGACAATGTTGTTGGTTTATACAATTTATTCTTTCATTATTGATTGATTTGAAAGTTTGTTCTCTTATAACATCCTTTTTTACTATTTCAATATTCAGTCTGTCTTTTGTGAAGTTATAGTAATTCACACATGTGAGTAACAAAATTATTTCAAAATGCCTCAACGTCCTTTGATAGATAAGGAAATTATGGATACATTTGATAATAAAATAGTTTCAGATTTTGAATTTGATGATAGTGATGAGGATGGGAGTGAAACAGAAGATGAAAATATTGTGCGTAAGCAATTTGACGAAACAATTTTATTGCATTCTTACGATGATGATGAGGATCATAATAATAGTGTAAATCTCAAAATGACTCCAGTGCCAGATATGTTACAGCTATTGGAAAAATTTTCACAACAAATCTCCTCGGCCTACAAGACGTGTAGCACGAAATGTTGTAAAAGAAAGGGAAGGAATAAGAAATGAATGTAAGGTGAAAAACATTAGAGAATCATTTGACAAATTCCTTACACCGGAAGTTGTAAGCATCATCATAAAACACAAATTAAGAAGCAGCAAAAATAAATATTCCTGCAACAAATATATGTTTATAGCTTATCTATATGGAACTAGAAGGTGACATTCGCACCTGTATTTCAGATCGGGTCTAATATTTCTGGCAGATTCATATATAAGCCTACTGCAACTATTAGTAGGACCAGAGTTCTGCAACTAACTAAAATAATTAGATTTGATGATAGAGAAACCCGAAATGAACTCAAGGAACACGATAAATGTGCAGCAATAAGGAAGGTATTTGAAACAATGAACCAAACTTTGCCAACATGTTTTTTTTCTGCTGGGATTCATACTGAAGTTGATGAAATCATTATTCAGTGGAAGATGTCCATTCAAAGTTGAGGTGTACGAAAGAAAAGTATAACAAAAGTAGTAAACAACATTAATTTGTGGCAATCGTCACAGGTATAATTATGGTAGGCATAGTAAGAAAACAGTAATTTGTTCAAATGTGAACATAGTTCTGAGGAGAGTGATGAGTGACACATACATACTCATCAATGATTAGATTGCGGTTTTGTTCTGAAATTATTGTTCCTACAAGTATCAATAATGAATTTGCATAAATATTCAGCTTAAATTAAGACACAGACTAAATACCTAATGTGATTAGTGAAAACAAAATGGAAAACTAAGATAAGTATTGCATAAATAAGCATGAAATTCTATAATATTTAATTTTTAAAAAAATATGTTAAAACGTGTTGAATAAAAAGACTCATACATATTCTTTAAAGTGGTGGTCATAAAGTAGTATAAGTTCTGAAATATGGGTTGTTATTTTTAGGGTCAATTAAAGCAAAGAAATTAGGGCAGGAAGTAAATATCAATAAAACTAAATATACGGTCATACATAGAATTGCGTTATATGTTAGAAATGAACAGTTACTGACAAGTCAGGGAAATTTTGAGGAAGTGGCTGAATTCAAATACCTGGGAACAATAATCACAAATAGGAATGAGATGCACAAAGAAATTAAACATAGGCTCAATTCTGGAAATGCGTGCTATTATTCATTACATAGACTCTTGAAGTCCCAACTCCTTTCAAAAAGCGTTAAACTATAAATACATAAAACTATTATTCTACCAGTTATGTTATACAGATGCGAAACATGGACTCTTACTTTAAGGGAGGAAAGGAGATTACGAGTATTTGAGAATAAAGTTCTTAGAAAAAAATTTGGATCAAAGAGATGAACACACAGGTGAGAGGAAGCCAGATATAATAAGAACAGTTAAGTCCCTTAGAGTCCGATGGCAGAACATGTGGCACGAATGGGGAACGAAAGACGTGCATAGAAGCTTCCTATAGGAAAACCAAAGTGAAAACGCCCAGTTGGTGGACCAAGCATGAGGCGGGCGAATAATATTAACTATGATTTGAGGCAAGTAGATTATACGGGGAATAATTGGAAAACATTAGCTCAGGGTAGGGATATATAGAGAGCTTATGGTCGCGCGGCCATGAACTAACGGGTTCGATAGAGTTAGTTATTATTAAAATATTATTAATAGTAGTGATTATTATTGTTATTTTTAAAACTATTATTATTAAAATTGTTATTATTATTATTGTTATTAATTTATAATTATAACTTTATGGTCATCTGTTATCTACGCCAAGTTTAGAATTCAGTAAATTGTTTTCTTACCTTCCAAGTAGATTAGTGAATTAGGGTACATCAAAGATCAATTAATATACAATGAATTTCATTTTCTGAAAGATCATTGGATGATAATAAAAACGTGTTATTCTTATAATATTACTTAATTAGTGTAATTTGAAATAATTTCTATTTCAGATGGCACAAGAAGCTCTACCACCAGTCAGTGCAGAAATTATCGACGAAGTTAGAAGAAGCGTTAACTTGGATGAACAAAGATTGAAGGATAGACTGAAGATTATTTATGATTGGTTGGAAGTACAGCCTCATCTGCCAAAAGAGGAAGGTAAGAAGATATACACCGTGATCACAAATATAGTATCATATTTTAAACTACTACAACGTCGCTTTGGATCAATAAATCATAGTGTTCTGCCCAAGAGCAGATCTTCCACTGCAAACTCAACAATCTCCACCTCTTTCCTCACTCAGCCTTCCTTTTTGTATCTGCATACAAACCATTTATTTTAACATTGTCTATCATCTGATGTATTTTTCTGACTCTATTTTTTTCCCCCATTAACCATTCCTTCTAGGGCATCCGTCAGCAGGCAGTTTCTTCTTAGCCTGTGGCCATTCCAATTTATTTTTCTCTTCCTTATGAGATCCAGCTTTGTTATTCCTTCACCCACTCTGTCTAGCACATTTTATTTTTTATTTTGTCTGTCCATTTTATACGGTCCATCCTTCTCCATATCCACATCTCAAAAGCTTCCAGTCGCTTTTCCTCATTCAGTCGTAATTTCCAAGTCTCTGCACTATACAATGCTACACTCCACACAAAGCACTTACTACCCACTTTTGTAATTCTTTTGCCAAATGTCCGCAGAAAATGTTTCTCTTCTTGTTAAAGGCTTATTTTTCCATTCCTATCCTCTGCTTTATTTCATCGCCGCAGTTCATGTTACTACTGATAGTACAACCCAAGTATTTGATGCTCTCCACTTGATATATGCCCTCATCTTTAATCCTCACGGTCATCTTCTTACTGTTCTTTCCTATAGGCATGGCCTTTGTCTTATTTATATTTAAATTAATTCCATAATTCTCGCACTTGTCATTTAGCTCCCTCAACATGTTCTTCAGTGTCATTGCATCTTCTGCTAGCAAAGCCATGTCATCAGCAAATCTTATGCACTTAATACTTCTTCCTCCAATGTTTTCGTTTCCCGTATTCCTGAAGCAGTTCTTCATTAGGTATTCCACTTAAATATTGACAAGAGAAGGCGATATGGACATCCTTGCCGTACCTTCCCCCTTCCAAATCGCTGTTTCACATAAATATTACTTATGAGCCTACTCTCCTCCCAGTTCACGACAATGTTCTTCAAGATGCTCATAAGTGTATAGCAATTTACTCTGTCAAAGGCCTTTTCCTGATCAACAAATACTGCATAAACTTCTTTACCATTTTCTGTATATCTATCTCCTAATGTTCGAATCAATCCAATTGCATCTCTCGTACCCTTTCCCTTCCTGAAGCCTAACTGTTGTTCTTCCAATTCTCTTTCCATCGTAGCACAAAAACGTCGATTCAGTATTCGCAGTAGAATCTTTGCAGAGTGTGAAATCAAGCTGATAGTCCTGAACTTCTTACATTTATTAGCATTATTTTTCTTCTGTATTGGTCACTGTCTCAGTCAATTCTTCGGGACATTCACCTTCTTTATATATCTTGTTGTCTAAAACAGAATTTCCTTCTTTCCTTCACCCAAACATTTAACCAATTCACTGTAGATTCCATCTACGCCTGTTGCTATCCAATTTTTCACTTCATTAATTGCTAGTTCAAATTCTTCCTTTAGAATTGAAAATCTTTTTAATCTTCTGATACACTTTCTTCATCTTCTATATCCACGTTAGCTGGATGATTTCTTGTCTCAAGTAGCTCTTCTACATATTTCTCCCACGTATTCATAATTCCCTCTTCGTCTGTTATTTCTTCATTATTTTCGTCCTCAACCAGCCTCATAGTTTTCCTATTCTTCTTTCCTCAGTCGAAGCTTTAAATCGTATTTTCGTTTCCTCTCCAAATTATCTAGTTCATCACATTTCTGCACCATCCAGTCTTTCTTTGCCTTGTCAGTTTCTCTTCTAGGTTCGTTTTTTACTTTCATGTAGTTTCTTTTGGCTTCTTCCGTATTGGAATTTTTCCATTTTCTTCTTTCTTCCATCTTTCTTTCTTTGTATCCTATTGTTTCCACTGCAGCTGTCTGCATAGAGCTTCCGAAATGACTCCAGCGTTCGTTGTTATTGCCGGATGAGATTTCCAGGTTAGAGGCTTAATCTTGAAAATGTTGTTGGAATTTTCTCCTTTCTTCTTCAGATTTAAGTTTAACCAAATCAAACTTCTTTGTTGCCCGTCTTCCTCTTATGTTTTTCAGGCAAATATCTACTTCGTCTCTTAGTAAGACATGGCTTGAATTAATATAATGTGCTCCTGGTAGCGTCTTCGCATTTTTCAAACAATTTCGGAATATTTTTTGTATCAGTATATAGTCGATCTGGTATCCATAGGGCTTATCCATATAGGGGAGCATCGTGTATTTTGGGCCGCTTAACTTAAAATTCGATTAATGACTTTAATTCTGTTTTAAAATTTATAAATGTTATAAATGATGAATAGTACAATATACTGATTGCATTTATGACAACTATGTCTTATAATAATTTCCACAAATTGTTTAAAACTTATGTTTACATAAATAATGATTCCGTATAAGTTGGGCCGAGATCGTGTAATTTTGTCCGGGGAATCGTGTAATTTGAACCGATGTCTTATAGGTTGTACCTGCAAATTTAATTACCCGTATTACTTTTTAAGTGATTTATTTAAAATATATAAGTAAGATAATACATTACAGCACTTCCACTCTTTAGGGATCTATAAATCTGTAATACAGTCTGTCCTCATCTGTGTTTATGAATACAAGACAGGAAACAAAACAAAAAAAAAAGAATCATCGAAACAGAAGAAATAAATACACGTAGATAAATAATGAACATATGTGATTTTTGAGATCACTTCTTGGATTCACAAGGTCAGAACATCAAAGAAATACATTTAAAAAATTGAAAGCCGAAAAAATATCAAATTATATAACAAATAATAATGCAAATTAATAATAATATATTAATAATAATAATTTATTTATATACAGAATTTTAATGTTTACACATCTTACTGTGCCAAAATTTTATTTTTCTTCTCCACTCGTCTCTCTCCATCCAATCCATGTCCTCTAGTCCCCTTGCTCTCATTCCAGGTCTTATTTCCAGCATCCACGAGTTTCGAGGTCTTCCTCTCCTCCTTCTTCCAGGTGGACACCATTCCAATGTTTTCTTGGGTAATCTTTCTTCTTGCATTCGTCGTACGTACTCATACCAATTTAATTGTTTATACTGTATATAATCTACTATTATTAATTTTTTCTCTTATGACAGTATTTCTTATTTTGTCTAATTTTGAACATCTTGCTGCTCTCCTCAAGAAATCCATTTCCATCGACACAAGCTTTTGTTCTAAATTTTTGTTGAAATTCCAACCTTCAGCTCCGTATGTGACAGTATTCTTCTTCTTCTTCTACTACAAGATTTAGGCTATGAAGGCTGTTCCGGCGAAGGTAAAAGTGGAGTCCATCTTCTACGTGGACGACCAACATCTTTTGTTCCTCTGGGATTATACAGAAAGGTTCTTTTTGGTATTCTTTCGTTGTTCATTCTCATTAAGTGTTCTGTCCATTTCTTATTATTTTCGCTTATTTCATCTTCAATTTTATATATATTTAATTCTTCTCTTATAGTTTCATTCCTTATTCTATCCGCTCTTGTGCATCCTTTCACATTACGTAAAAATAGCATTTCCGCAGTCTGTATCCTGCATCCTGCTTTTAACCCCTTAATTTCATTATCCAACTTTCACTTCCATACAGAAACAAAGGAACAACCATTGTTTTATATGATGTAAGCTTCGTATCTTTCCTTGTTTTCCGACCTAAGGTTCTTTTTATGGTTCCACAAATAGCCTGAAATGAATTTACTTTATTTTCTATATCTTTATTTTCTCTATAAGTTATATCACATCCTAAATATTGGAAATGTGATATTAATTCTATTATTTTGTTATCCAGTACAATGTTTGATCCAATTCCATATTTATCAATAAATGCCATTACGTTTGAGTTATTTATTGATATTTTACAATTATATATATTGGCTATTAATTTAAATGAATATGCTAACATTTGGAGCTCATTTTCACATTCTGCTAAAAGTACAACATCGTCAGCGAATAATACAGTATGACCTTTATCTTTATTATTAATTAATATTCCTTCATTAGTTAAAACCTTCTTCCATTCTTTTAGGATATCGTCCATATAAATATTACATAATATAGGTGAGAGTGAACACCCTTGTCGTACTCCTTGGATTATTTGAAAAAAAATGTCTTATTTTTAGTCAACTGTGGGTCAATACAAATATTTGTTCCATAGTACAAGCTCGTAACAGTTTCTATAATCTGAATAGGGAGGCCTTTATCTTTTAGGATATTCCACAATATTTTCCTGTTTACTTGATCAAATGCTTTACCTAAGTCGATAATTAACAATGTGTTTCTAGGTTTTTTCTTGTCTTTTGTTTATTATCTGATTCAGGGCAAATACTACATCGGTACATGATCTTCCTTTTCGGAACCCGTTTTGTTCTTCTGCTAGTGTTACTTCAGTAATTCGTTGTATTTGTTTTGCTAATATTCTAGCATAGATTTTATATCCACTATTTAGGAGGGTAATGCCTCTGTAATTAGATCGTTGGTTTCTTTCTCCTTTCTTGTAAATAGGTTTTACTATACCTTGCCTCCATATTGCTGGTATAATATGATTCTCCCAACACATATTAAGAATATTCAAAAATCGTAATTTAAAGAATATATCTGCACATTTAATTAGTTCTGAATTGATGTCATCTGGTCAGCCAGCTTTTCTATTATTTGGTAATTTGAGTGTTTCTTCCAGTTCTTCCATTTGTATTTTATCTACTTTCAAATTCTCACATTTTGGTTCTTCTTCGTTTTCATTCTCGTTGTACCACAGGTCTCTGAAATATTCTATCAAATGTTCTTCTGATATTGGTGTAGGTATAAATGCAGCTTCTTTTTCTGATTTATTTAAATATTTAATTGTTCTATAAGCAGTCCATTGTCGTCCATGTAGATCATGTCCTAGATTAGATACATATCGATCCCAAATGTCTTGGTGGGATTTCCTAACAATTTTCTTTGCTTCCTTTCTTTTGTTATAATATATTTCTTTTGTTCCTTCAGTTTTCTTTTGTAAATATTGTAAATATGCTTTCTTCTTTTCCTCTATAACTGTTTTAATTTCGTCATTCCATATTCTTCATAGTTAATCTTATGTGACAGTATTTCTCACTATTGAATTACATATTTGTAACTTATTTTTCCTGGTTATATGTCTTTTCCATAAGACTCCATTCATCATTGCTCTTATTGCTCTACCTTTATTTATTCTGTTCTTAATATCACATTCTTGTTTATCCTCTTTATCTAATTTTACTCCCAGATACTGAAATTTTTACATCCTCTAATATACCCCATTTCATCTTCTAATATCAAATCTTCGGTTTCGGCTCCACATCCCATATAAAATGTTTTTTTATAAATTTATTTTCAAACCCCAGTTATCTTATTTGTCCAAATAATTTTCTGAATATAAAGTCCATGTCTTCATATTTTTGAGCAATTATTATCTGGTCATCCGCAAATAACAATGTATATATTGTATCTGTTGATCCATCTCCAATTGGTACTCCCATTCCTGAACATTTTATGCTCCAGTTTTTCAGTGCTTTATGTATAAATATCTTAAATAATGTTGGTGATATGCTACAACCTGGACGAAGGCCTTTTGTTACTTTAATTTCTTCTGATATATATTTTCCAATTTTAATTTTAGATACTGCATTTTTATACAATTTTTTATTGCATTAATAATTGTATAATTTACGGCCATATCTTCTAATGTTTCCCACAACTTTTGTAAAGGTACAGTGTCATGTAATAATAATAATATAATAATAATAATAATAATAATAATCATAATCATAATCATAATAATCATATTAATAATAATAATTACAAAAACAGCAATAACAGTGGGCCATAGTTGAACTTATTGTCGAACACAAAATTAACTGATTAATTTAAATAACCATAAGAGATTATTAACATGCACTAAACAACATAAACATTTTATAATAGTAATTTAATATTGTTAGAAATAGTAGAAATAAAAAGTAGGCCTACTAAAATAATGATTATATTAGTAAAATAACCTTATGTCCGAGCGGCTATGATCCTACGGGTTCTACAGAGCCAGTGCCTTACTTGGTAGTAAAGTAATTTTAATAATAAAAATAAATAAAATAAAATGATTTTAGTTATGTTAATTATATGGTAGTAATAATTTGATTATTATTTTTATTATTACTATAATTATTGTACTAATAATAATAATAATAATAATAATAATAATAATAATAATAATATTATTTTATTATTATTATTATTATTATATTATTATTATTATTACTTATTATTATTATTATTATTATTATTTTATTATAACTATGGGCTGATAACTTTAGTTCTTTACAATATATATAACTAAAAAACATTTAATGCTTTATCTCAGATCCAGATTACGAACTCTAGACGAGGCCCAAATTACACACCATGTATCATTTAATTAAAAAAGTTTGTATCATAAAAATTATAGTAAATACGATATTGAAATATTAATAAAACGTACCTTGAAATATTTTCAGCTGTTTAACTAAAAATACACACACTTGACTTAACCACCAGCTTCCAAAAACTATTTCACTTTGAACTCAAACTTTTTAGTGGAAATGGACAATATAATAATTCGTTAGGTGCCTCGAAACCTTCAGGGATACAATGAAACAAGTTTGAGGCGGTGACGTACTGCTAATAGCTTTGCTAATCCCGTTACAATCAAGGGGTGAACAAACTTGGAAATATCAAAATTTTAAAAAGCCCAAATTACACGTCGACCGAAATTACACGGATGTACTCCATATCTCCTTCTTTTATTCTATTGGAACATTGTATTTCCAATTATCATTGAATTCCTTTTGCCGAATCGCATCAGTGATTCACCTCACTCAATATTTTTTTCTAATTCATATCTTCCAACTGTACATCCATCTTGTCCTTCTCCTACTACAGAATTCCATTCGCCCATTTGGATAACACATGCCTCCTTCTTGTCTCTCTCAACGATCTCTTCTATCTTGTCAGATCTCCTCTACTTCTTCATCTGCTAACCCCCTATGGGGCATGCAAATTTGCACTATCACCGAGTCCACTTTTTTCCCTTGTAACGTCGCCATTATCATCCGATTATCCACATAACGCACTGATAACATTTTTTCTTTCACACGTGGTCCTAATACTACACTGACTCCATGATTTCCTTTAAAATCGCCACTGGAATGAAACATTCTAAATTCATTACTCATCAATTCGCCACTTTGTTCCCACCTCACTTCTTACATTCCCATCACATCCACTCTGTTTCTTCTCATTTCTTTCTTCAAATTTTACAATTTCCCGGCTTGCAGAAGTGTCCTCACATTCCAGGATTCCAGTCCTTAGTCTTCTTTCTTCTGTTATTTTGACTGCATGATATCTCCTTCCGCAATATCCCTCTCCCGGTCCTCCGATGAGAAGATAATTTACGTCCGGTGTCTTTTACCGTGGAAAGACTCATCATGCCATGTTTGTGCAGATTTAATAGAGATATATAGGTGTGGTAGCTCCCTCTTTCTTTCCATCCATACCCCACTCCTCAAAATCTGAAAAGGTTCTAAGAAGACTCCGAGGGACCCCAACTTGGAGGCGAGGAGAGTGTATTTTGCTATGTTAGACTCTCTGGACTTCACCGAAATTCATTCTGAGGTTAAATGTCAGTTCTGGCAGGGTTTTCGACTGGATCAAAGATCCGGAAATCCCAATTAGCCTCAGACCCTGTCGCTTTGAATAATTAAATGTATATGAAATTTATGACAATCAAAAGAGACACTCAAAGCGTTTTTGCTATACCTCATAAACATTGAATGCGGCCCCTACGAATGACGCTGCAGACATAAAGGCGATATTCCTTTTCACGTCATACACCCTCGAACATATATGAAGGAATGGACTGGTTAGCAACAATGATACGAAGCTGGATTTCTTGCAGGTTTTGAGGCAATGGGGGTTCATCTTCACGATCATTTATGTAACCCCATATAAAGAACTCACAGATCGTCAAGGCAGATGACCTCGGTGGACACTTGTAGAAAACATTGTTATTATCTCCGACACGAGCCAAGTCATTTAGATGCTCCCGAACGTGCAAATGCTAATGAGGAGGTGCTACATCTTGCTGGAAAATATATTCATTGCCTTATTTTTGTTGCATTTGTGGAAATAGTCATTCATTGAGCATATGAAGGTAATTTGCACCGTTGGCATTGGTCTTTAGAAAGAAAAATTGACGATAGACTTTACGTTTCGATACCGCAAAAAAAGACATTCACTTTAGGGGAGTCTCTTTGAACTTCCGCAATGATGTTTGGATTCTCACGCCTACAAATCCTAACATTATGCCTGTTCACTTTTCCATTAACGTGGAAAGTTCCCTCATCACTGAAAATTGTTTTTTTCTGACAGTTCTTCATTATCCTCCGTTAGTGCCATGAAATGCTCAGAGATATCTAATCGCTTTGCATGTTCATCAGATTTCAACTTATGCACTAATTGTAATTTGTGGGAGTGGAACTTCAGCCGTGTACGTTGAATCTTAGATACGGTGGATTTAGGGATGTTAAACTGTTGACTAGCTCTACGTACAGGTTTCTTGGGACTACGCACAAATGCCTCCTGCACTTGATCCACAATTCCTGCATCGACAGATGGTCTACCTGAATAACCTTTCCTTTGAATACATGTGCAGCCACGATCCACAAAATTACGGTACCACTTCAAAATTGACTTGTGTGTAGGAGCCTGATGTTGAAATCTTCGCCTAAATACACGCTAGACCAGCACCGGACTCTGCGTGGTGAGATATTCCGAAACACGACAACTACGTTCTTGGGGATACGCCATAACTCCTTAAAACTTATTTCCTAACTTCTTTAAAAACAACACAATTTCAAAAGAACAGCAAACATTCACTAACGTGTCTGCTAAATATCCAGCAATGAACCCATATCGACCACAAAAAAACATGATTAAATTTATTTTAGATTTTGTATTGTTGCCCATTATTTTCCATCGTTGACCTTGTCAACATGCACAAAACCTTTTGAGTTTCTCTTTTGACTGTCACCTATTCCATTTAGATTACCTGAGTGTTACATTATGCCTCAACCACCAACCTGACACAACCATTTGTTTCTGTCTAGTTATAATAATTGAATCTAACAACATGCTCGTCTTTGAGGACTCATTTTCATAGCCGGCCCGTAAATAAATAACTTACTTAAGTTACTGACAATACCTAATCTGGAAGTTCGCGAGGACACCAATTCGGATATTCACCTCCTCCACTGATATCCAGCATTCGGGATAAACCTATTTATAATTTTTATAAGTAATTTATATTGTAAAGTGCTGTGGAATTATAGTTCGTAATTTGAGTGAGTTCTGCTATATGGATCAGGAACGTGGACCATGACACGAAATGATATTAAGAAATTGCAGGGTACAGAAATTATGTTTTTGAGATCAGATAAGCGTTGCACTAGATTATATAAATTTAATAATGTGAATGTAAGAAAATAATTAAATGTTATATCATTACGGAAAAAAATCATCATTGTAGAGATCAGTGGATTGAATACCTAGAAAGAATGAGCTCCAATTGTATTCCTAGAAGAATTCTTGATTATAAACCTCAAGGAAGAAGAGATTTGAGAATATCACGGGAAAGTTGATTGGAGAATATGTAATGTGAAGGCGAAACAGGCTTAAGAGTCTAATCTCTGATTTAAGAAGAAAAAGAAGGATAAAAGAAACTATTTTGTAGTGATGTAAATTTTTGGAACTTCAATTTTTAACTCCAATTCAAATTGTACCTCCTTAGAAATACAACTTTATGAATGCAATTCAAAGTCATGGATCCAATATAAATGCTATGAACTAATATCCTATATTTATAACAAGGGAATATTTATGAATTTAGACCTTACATTTTCAACTTGGGATTTTACATTTACTCTTATCATTGTATTATAAATAAGTTTCTCAATCATATTTGTTTCAGATTTGGGATGATTAGTCCACAGCCTCCTAGATTTAATTTTGGGGGTTTTCTCCCCTAGAGGGATTGGTTTCACCACATCTTCAAGAGCCCTCTCTACCCTTAAGTTTTCTCTCGGAGTTTACTCACTTAGCCTTTCAAGGTTCTGTTTCTCAGCAATGCAGCGGTTTCTCTATTTAATTTTCCCAGTAGAGAAAGAGTTACCCATTCAGCTGACTCTGCCGGGAGAATATGAACAAATACTTACTTACTTACTTACTCAGTAATATGAACAAATAATGAGATAAATCAGTTGAATAAGTTGTAGTAACACAGATACAAACTAAAATAATATAATGTGTGATCAGAATGGTGGTAGAACGATTAAAAAGGAGTTTGATGGAAATCCTGGAGGGAGAAGGTGTAGACGAAGACCAAGTTTGAAGTGGTTGGACTGTCAGGAGGACGACCCTGCGAAGGATGGAAGTTAGAAGATGAAATAAGAAGGCAGAAAATGGAAAAATGGAGGAGAATGGGCTGTACTCGTCAAGGAGGCACTAGCTAAACTCTAAGATCTATATGCCAGTTGAAGAAGAAGAAGAAGAAGAATAAGAAGAAGAAAACTATTATTGTAGATATCAAGCACATCTGGTTATATATCTTCTTCGTCTTCTACACTGCATTAAAATAACAAAAACTTGAAAAGGGGCTCTCTTTTCCTACATTCTATTTTATGTTTTATCCACTTTATCCTCAAATTTTTAATAGGGACTATATTCAGATCCATGTACAGAATTTTGAATTCATTGTTAGACCTTATTCTCCTTTAATTTACTCTAATCCCACCAATCCCTATCAGCAGCAAATTCTAATAATTTCTGCAAATTTAATATTTTTCAAATCGTTGTTAAATTTAATCTCATGTCTCATTGTCAGCCTACTTCCTGAGTATAATTTTAAAAGAAGCCAATTACGAAAACTTTCAGAATGAGAATACATTCAGTGACTGTAACCTTCTGTATAGAATAATGGCCGAAATCAAATAATACCTTAACAGTAGAATATGGAACATTTTCCGAAGCACCCACTACGGAGTTTTTTAATGAATTTTTGCTGAGGACGACTGAAATCGTATGTACAATTTTATAATATTACTGCTTCAGATGTAGTAACCTCGAAGGTGGTTCTGAATCACAAATGAAACTATTGAAACATTTAATGAATTAAAAATTACTGCTTCAGATGTAGTAACCTCGAAGGTGGTTCTGAATCACAAATGAAACTATTGAAACATTTAATGAATTAAAAATTACTGCTTCAGATGTAGTAACCTCGAAGGTGGTTCTGAATCACAAATGAAACTATTGAAACATTTAATGAATTAAAAATTACTGCTTCAGATGTAGTAACCTCGAAGGTGGTTCTGAATCACAAATGAAACTATTGAAACATTTAATGAATTAAAAATTACTGCTTCAGATGTAGTAACCTCGAAGGTGGTTCTGAATCACAAATGAAACTATTGAAACATTTAATGAATTAAAAATTACTGCTTCAGATGTAGTAACCTCGAAGGTGGTTCTGAATCACAAATGAAACTATTGAAACATTTAATGAATTAAAAATTACTGCTTCAGATGTAGTAACCTCGAAGGTGGTTCTGAATCACAAATGAAACTATTGAAAATTTAATGAATTAAAAATTACTGCTTCAGATGTAGTAACCTCGAAGGTGGTTCTGAATCACAAATGAAACTATTGAAACATTTAATGAATTAAAAATTACTGCTTCAGATGTAGTAACCTCGAAGGTGGTTCTGAATCACAAATGAAACTATTGAAACATTTAATGAATTAAAAATATTCTGTCGAGGCTGTGAATAATTACAATTTTATTTACTTATAAGACATTTTTATTTGAGGACATAGAATTTTATCTCGATAAGGCTGCAAATTAAAGTAACTTAGAGCTACGTTTCTTAGCAAACCAACCATTGAACATCAGAATATAATTAGTGTGAATCCTACCTGAATAATTTTATAGAAATAGCATAACTAATACATTCCTTAATATATACAGGATGTTTCAGGATAACTACTAAAGAGTTCTAGGAGTTGTAGAGAGGACTCAGTAGATAAAGTTTTGATAAGGAACCCATGTCCAGAAATATACCATTTCGAAGTAAATAAGATTCAAGATCGAAAAACAATGGGCTGATATCGTATGTCTTATGTTTCAGAATACGAATTACATAATTCTAAGGATTGTATTCTGCGACAGCAGAAATTATTGAGCACACACCATGTCTTGTGGGGCATGCGTATGACAACATGTGCCGCAGGTACACCTAATGCAACAAACAACAGTTCGCCACGTAGAACTACACTTGTAGTACAACCCATAGAATTCTGCATTACGTATTCTAAAAAAAACACACGATATCAGCCCATTGTGTTTCAATCTTCAAATCCATTTTACACTGAAATGGTACGTTTCCGGACATGAGTTCGTCATCAAAACTATATTTACCAAGTCCCCTCTACAGCCCCTAGGAGTCTGTAATACTTATTTTGCAACACCCTAGATATATATATATAATATATATATATATATATATATATATATATACATATATATATCATAATCCAGGGATTAAGCCCGTTGGCTTTTCCGATTTCATGAAAGCTAAAATTGTTAATACCATCTTCTGTGTGGGCGTCCAACATTTTTCCTTCCGTGGGGTTTATAATTTGGAATACTTTGGAATTCTTTCTTCTGGCATTCTATTAAGATGTTCTTTCCAGGCGTTCCTATATTCATTTGGTCTTTAAGTTGGAAAATAGTTCCTTTCTTATATCTTCATTTCTTTTCTTATCCAACAGAGTACATCCTGCTATATTTCTTAAAAATCTCATCTGAGCTGCTCCCAATATTTGTTCTTGTCTTTTAGTAATCGTCCGTCAATCTGATCCATACATCAATACAGGAACAACCATTACTATACAAAATGTCAGTTTTGTTTCTTTTCTTGTGTTTCTTAAGGTTATTTCAATAGTGCCATACATTAGATTAAATTTATTTATTTTTTCATTAATATCTTCAATTGTAACATACGATAAATTGAAACCTAGATGTTTAAAACTGTTCACTTGCTCTAAAAGTTTGTCATAAATTACTATTTTTGCTCTTAAGGTATCATGTCCTTTAAATGCTAAAATTTTACTTTTATTCTTTTAACTTTTTAAAACTGTAATTGGCATTTATTTTTCCCAAATTAAAAATAGCACTTTGTAGATCATCTTCTGAACTGGAAATCACTACTTCATCATCGGCAAATAATATTGTATCCAACAATTTATTATTTATTTTAAAATGTTTGTTTAAATTAATCTGTCACTTTAATAATATATCGTCTATATATAAATTAAAATAAGGGAAGGTGATAAAGGATAACCTTGTCTGACTTCACGATTTATTATTACCATTTTTTTGTTTTGATTTAAAACTCATGTCTATTACAATTTTATTATTGACATATAAACTTTGTATAGCCATAGTCAAATGTTGTGGAATACTTTTATTTCTCATTATATCCTATAATGTATTTCTATTTACCATAGCAACATCTGTTTTATAGTCCATGAATCCTATATATGTTGCGATGTTAATTTCAATATGTTTTTCAAATAATTGAGTCATTGTGAATATACGTCGGAAGAGGATCTTCTCTTCCTGAATCCATTCTGAACAGCCAATATAATATTTTCTATAATTATGTTTAAGCGATTTTTTAAATGTTGGCATACATTTTATAGAACGTATTCAATATACTTAGTACTCTAAAATTAGAACAATCTTGTCTCTTAAATTTTTCATATAATAATAATAATAATAATAATAATAATAATAATAATAAATACTAATAATACTTGATTTATTCTGGCAGAGTTAAGGCCATAAGGCCCTCTCTTCCACTCAACCAGCACAAATACAAATAAATATTTGACAAATATGGATATACACTATACTAAATATAAACAGTTAAAGATACAATAAATGTAGCAATGTAAATTTCATGTACAAACAACATTTTATAGGGTAACAACAATAATGATACGATAATAATGATACGATAATAATAATAATAATAATATGATAAATTATACAAGAAACACCAATTAATATATATACCTTACACTGGGTAATAATGAAGTCGAGGTTAGAGTAAACATAAATTTAGATTTCTTTTAAAAGATTCCAATGTCCGGCAGCCCCTTATTTCTTGTGGTAGGGAATTCCAGTTGCGAGAAGTGAAGATGGTATTAGACAAGGAGTGACGTGATGTCCTATGTTGCGGTATATTAAGCAAGAGACTATGTTGTGATCTTGTGTTTAAGTTATGGCTTTAGGATAGATACTGGAAACGGGATGGTAAATAATTGGGAATCGAGGTATGTAGGATCTTAAATAAGAGAATTAGACAATGCGATTTTCTTCTCTCTTTTAGATGTAGCCATGACAATTCGTGGAATAATGAAGAAATGTGATCGTATTATCGAACATTAAATATCAATCTGATACACATATTATGGACACGCTTCAGTTTGTCCGACAATCCGTCACTTATGTCAGTTGGTAGAACGTCACAGTAGTCAAAATGCGGCATCACTAAGGTTTGGATTAAAATTATTTTAAGAGCTGTAGGAAGAAAATATTTAAGTCGCTTTAGGGAATGCATTATGGAGAAGATCCTTTTAGATGTTTGTTTTACTTGCACATGCCAATTTAAATTAGAATCTAAGTAAAGTTCCAAGTTCTTAACGACGTCGGTATAAGGAATTCGTTCATTATCTAATATGACAGCCGGCATATAGCCATTGTTTATGGAGAGTAATAGTCTTGGATGTCCGATAATTATTGCTTGCGTTTTGTTTACATTTAGTTTCAGCCCATATTGTCTGGATCATAAAGATATATGCCTGAGGTCAGGTTTATTTTGTCAATATTTTCATTAATTTCGTCAGGCCTAAATTGTGTGTAAATCTGTAAGTCGTCGGCATAAAGATGATGCTTGGAGTTTTGTAGTTTTGTAATTTCTTGGTCACGTCATTAATATAAATCGAGAAGATAAGAGGAGCGAGTACGCTGCCTCGAGGTACACCTTTCCTCACCAAGCGCCAGAAAGAAATGCGATTATTAACAGAAACTGATTGCTGACGATTAGTGAGGTGAGATCTAAACCAATCAAGGCAGTTTTCCGACTGATGTAGTGTCTTTAGTCTCGCTAGCATTAAGTCTATATCTACTGTGTCATATGCTTTGCTGTAGTCGAGTAGGACTATTGCGGTGAGTTTGCTTTTGTCCATTGAGTCTCTTATGTCCTCTACAATGTCCAGTAGTGCAGTACTTGTATGATGTCCTGTTCTAAAACCAGACTGATGCTCATCAAGTAAGTCGTGTTGTGATGAGGTAGTCTGTTAACTGTGAGTGTATTATGTGTTCTAGTGCTTTCGTTAAACAGGGAAGAATACTAATTGGTCTATAATCATCGAGTGTTGTGGGAGTGTTTGATTTCGGTGTAGGACGAACTATAGCCATTTTCCAGAGTCTGGGATAAGTCCCAGTCATTATAGAGGCATTAAAAATGTGGGTTATTGTTGGGAGAATAATGTCTATTATTTTTTGCAGGAGAGTTATTGTTATCTTGTCTATTCCTTGTGCTTTAGATTTAATACGTAATACTGCTCTTTTGGCGTCATCAGGTGAGATATAGGAAAAAAAGAATTTGTCTCGGGTAGGTTGGGAATATGACATTAGTTCATCTATTGTCTGTCGTTTGTGTTGTGAGGTGTTGTCAGAAGGGAGGCGGGTAAAATGGTCATTCAACTCATCTAGTGGTAGGTCAGCTGTTTCTACCTGTAGTTTATTTTGACAGAGGCCTATTGATTTTAAATTTTTCCACATGTCAGCTGAGTTGGACATAGATTGTGTAATAATAGTATGGGCATATCTTAGTTTTGCATTGCTTATAGTTTGGTTGACTTTATTCCTCAGATGTTTGTATGTCTGTAAGTCTGTCAGTTCTTTGTTCCTCCTGTATTTCCTGAATGCTACGTCTCTCTCAGTCATAAGCAAGCGGATATTATCAGACATCCAGGGTGCAGGTGTTCTGTTTATATGTCTAGTCTTGATAGGTGCGTGTTTGTCATACAATTGTAAAATCATGCCATTAAAATATTCAACTTTCTCGTCTACTGTCCTAAGTATCCATATGTTGTTCCAAGGTAGTTTTGCAACGTGATCCATTAATTGCGCATAATTTATGTTTCAAGTCTGTGTATGTTACAAGTCTAAGTCTACATTTAGGACATAGGAGTGAATATTCAATGTATATAAAGTCATATGCAGAGATACCTGGAGCTTCTGTCTGTCCACTAGTTATTACTTTTTGAGGATTATTTGTTATAATTAAGTCTAGTAGTGTGTCAGAATAGCTAGTATGATGGGTTGGTTCTGAAGGCAGTATTGTCATATTGCAAGACTGGAACATTATCTGTAGTTGTATAGTGTTGTAGGAATTTGTGGCTAATAGGTTAATATTGAAGTCTCCTAGTACAATTACATGCTCATAAGATGGTATCAGATTTTGGAGAACTGTTTCAATGTCATGCAGGTGACCGACATTGGGGGGCTTATAAACTACTCCAAATAAACTTTTCTGAATTTTTGCTCTAATTTATATAGTTTCTAATTTCTATAAATATATATTAGGGTTAATAAATTCTATCTTCAAGCCACAGTTAGTCCAAAAGCATTCAAGACTGAAAGTGTATAAAACACTGGCTCTTCCAACTCTTTTGTATGGTAGGGAAGTATGGACGTTGAAACAGAAGATATACAGAGACTTAGATCTGCTGAAATGAGATATCTTCGGAGGACTGCAGGATACACACTACTAGATCACAAAAAAATGAAGATATCTTAGAAGAATTACACATGGAATCTTTAGAAAACTAACTTTCTGATATTAAGTCAATATGGATACAACATGTTCATCGAATGGAAGATCACAGAATACCCAAACTAATGTTAAGATATCAACCTGCAGGAAGAAGAAGACCAGGACGTCCACTCAAAAGACTTCTGGATGGTGTTTCTCTTGAGGCCGAAACAGGTCAACAAATGGCCTAAATTCGTGAATGTACTATGATGATGATGACATATTCGGGTCGAGACGAGTATTCACTAGGCGAATCGGATACAATTTTCGGTTGTAGATTGGAACGTATATACATCGCCACTCCTTCTACATTTTCCCTATTCTGTCATTCGTTATCAAGGTGTAATTTTGCATGTTTACAAGAGAAGAAGGAAGGGTATTTTTCAGCCAATTTTCAGAAATTAAAATGGCATGCAGATTTAGTGTTGAAAATATTGTTTGGAATTGTGAGAATTGGGACAGGAGTGACTGTACATTACGGTGTGTTATTTTGTGGGTATTGCTGTTCAAAGAGAAACGTGATTTTAAAAGGTCTGAGGTGGAAGGGGTGTGTTGAGATGGGGACAATGGTACTGCCAAAGATCGAAAAGGGGCTGCAGGTGCATTACTTAAATCTGTGGTTGAAATGTTACTAACCAAAACAAGAAATCGTAAATATTATATATCAATTGATATTTAGTATATGAAGTACAAAATTAAATTAAAATTACTTGGCGTTGTGTATATTAATTAAAAATAATAAAAAATAGATTATACACGAAAAAAGGGAAAAAAATGAACACAGTAAATAATTAAATACTAATGGCAATAACTTACAAAAAATAACGAGTTACAAACGTTTCTGAGTTGATAATTATCACTCTAACCTGAGATTTGATACATGATTTATTCGTTTGTTTCTGTCTCCTACCTTAACAATGACAGAGCCATCTTGGGTCCAGACATTGGTTACGCCATGAATAGCTTCGCGAAGTAGCTGATGCCTAGCACTAGTAAGGTCCTCACGAATCGTAATTCCACTGCCTTTCAAATTCTTTTTATTGCGAAACACCTCACTTCGCTTACGGCAGGACACAAATTTAACAATGACAGCCCTAGGTCGTCCACCATCTGTTTTTCTACCTACACGATGACTACGATCAATGTCACTGATCTGGAGACTAACACCAACTCTCTCTGCTACCTGCAAGACGATGGCATCTGTGCCTTCGTTTTCTTCCTCCGCAATGCCAAAAATACGCACACACTGATGCCTTTGGTATTGTTCTAAGCTATCAACCTTAGATTCCAAAGTCACTATCTTGAATAGACTTCTGGAGTTCACTGATTAAGGCGTGACTTTGCTCTAATGCCACTTTTAATTCAATAACCGCCGCAGCAACAGTCTCCTTTATTACGTTGGCAACACTTGACAGCATGGTAGCATCTTGTAGTGACTCTTGTAAGACGCGCTTCACCACCTCTTGTATTTCCATTGAGTTATTCTTCTTGGGGCCCATCTTATAAATTTATACTTAGCCAAATTGTTTTATATAACACAAACTATCAGTTACGGTGATTTAAGCGACTTAGAATGTGTTCACACCTTCAAAATAATATGTAGGTCACGAGCGATATACAACACGTCTAGTCACTTTCCGCCATTATCTCAATATAGGTTATATTTTGGCGATTTTCCGTTCATCGGGTAAATATCCAAATTTCCAACATATATTTATAAAATCTAGTAGACGAATCTTCAGAAAGAATGATGCATATTTAATGAAACCCATATTTATACAATCAGTAACAGGTGTCTTTTTGTTATGAAAATGATTAATAGAAGTTGTTAATTCCTCTATGGTTATTAAATCCATGTGTTCATCTGTTTGTATTACAATTTCTTCTTCATTTTTTCTGTCCATAATTCTTGGTAGTATTCTATCCATTTTTCTTCTGGAATATTATTTAATTTAAGTCTATCTCTTGTTTCATTATGTAAATGTTTCATACTTTGTATGCCTTTTCTTGTTTTCCATGTACATCGTGTTCGATATCACTTATATATTTATCCCACGTTTTTCTTTTAGTTTTTCTAACTTCTCTACGAACTATTGCACTTTTTATATTCAATTGATGATTTATTTGTTTTTCTGTTTAGATAATTTAGATACGCCTTTTTATTTTCATTTATTAAATGTTTAAAGTCCTCATTCCAAAATTTCATTTCTTTAAATACATGATATCTTTCTCATTCCTAAAGATTCTTTTTCAGCTTGAGTTTTTATTATTTTAATCTGATCCCATTCTTCATTTATATTTCTGCATATAGGATTTTCTGTAATATACTGGTCTAATCTCTTTTGATATATTTATTTTATGGATTCTTGTTGTAATTGTTGTAATTTAAATGTTTCATTATTTTCCATCTTATCATAGTGTAATTTCTTCAATCGGGTTAGAATAGCTATTTTAGACCTCACTAAAAAATGATGAGAATTAATATCGAGCCTTCTGTATACTGTGGTATCATGAACTAGACTTGATTTTTTTTTATTTACAACTTGCTATTACACGGCGTGCTCTGCTCCACCTAAATACATGATAACGTATGTTTGCATTTAGTTGATTAAGTAAAAGGAAAACTAAATATACATTTATATCCTTATTATTTTTAGATATCGCATGTTCATTACTCGGCGTTGCCCGGGAATCTACGTATCTCGATGTACTTGGTATAAATGAGCTGAAAGACAAAATTCGTTTTGAGTTATCCATAAAAGAATACCCGCCGTGCGCTGCTACGCTTGCCCGGGAATCTACTTATCCCGATCATATTGGCATCAATGAAATACAAAAATGGCTATTGTGTGTTATCTGTAAAAGCATATAAAGACATTCTGTCGCCGACTTTTCTGTAGATTTGTTTGAGATATTCAATTCCGTGTACAATAATTTTGTGTATTTGATATGGTTTAGCCAGCGCAGCGTAAGCCAATTTAAGCTTACAAAACGCGACATTTGTTCACGTTTTTTCACTACAAAAGATGATTTTTAAGGGTGAAAGGCGTGAGCATTAAAATTGTTATTACCTATAACATTTCTGGGAAAATCCTGAACATTTTGCAAAAAGTCCCATTACAGTCGGATGAATGGTATGGCAGCATATGCTTGCCCGGGAATTTTTTTATCCCGATCTCCTTGGCATCAATGTAACACAGAAATGGCTATTGTGTATTTCTGTAAAAGCATATAAACTTATGCTGTCGTGGACGTTTTTGTAGAGTTTTTTGAGATATTCATTTCTGTGTACATTAATATTGTGTATTTGTTATGGTTTAGGTAGCGTAAGCCATTTAAGAGTAAAAAGGGACTTTATCAAGTTTTTCACCACAAAGGGTGTTTTTTTATAGTTGTAGGAGTTTAGTATCTCAACTCTCTTATAGCCAGTGTTCTTTCCGGGATAATCCTGAACATTTTGCAAAAACCCCATCACAATCGGATCAACAGTATGATCGCACATAAAGTACGAACAAACAAACAAACCAATAAACAAACAAACATTCATTTTTATATATTAGATTACATAGTCAATTATACTTCTACTTCCTCTGGCGCTGCATGTATATTTGTGAATATTCAAGTGTGTAAAAAACGTATTCGTTACTTTAAAGCTGTTATAGGTGACGAAGTCTATTTAAAGTTGTCCATTATTATTTACAGTTATTTCACCATGTTTACCTATGATTTGTGGCATTGGTGTATTTCCTATACGTGCATTGAAATCTCCAGTTAAATAAGATAATCATTTTTGTTATATTTATAACTTTCTGGAGTTCTTCGTAAAACTCTATTAATTAATCTCTATTTTGCCCTTCATCTGGGCTATATATTCCTATAATTGAAATATTTCCTCTTTTGAATTATGCAATCTTAATTTTATCATTCTTTCATTTATAAATTGGTAGCTATGTGTTCTTCATTTCCATTCCTTTTTAATCAATATTGATATTCCGGTAGAGGCACGTTTCTTTTCAGATACTCCATGATAAATTAATAAGTAATTTCGCAGTTCTATTGATCCTTTTAATTTAATTTTACTTTAGGTAATAACTGCTACATCTATATTCATCTTACTTAATTCGTTTTCTAGTTCTGGGTTATTATTTATAATGCCTCTTCCATTCCAAGTGCCAATTTTCATTATTTCAGATATACCTAAATATTTAGTCCTATTTCTTGCTTTTGTTGTCTTCATATGGGCAGTCCTGTTGCTTTCATAAGAACATTTGGTAATGTAAATTGTCCCCCGAAGATGTTACTGGCACCTCGTAGTGTAAGACGATTGAAGGACCTGCCTTCTTAAGGTTCATGGTCATGAACTCCCATTATATCAGCCCTAGTAGGAGAGTTGCCTCTTCTGCTCTTCTCAGACCGTTGAGGGCTTTCTCCTTGTTACGCCGGAGATGGGTCCTTATATTTTGCTCTATGGAGAGGGTTGCTTCTTCCGCCAATTACAACATTTGAAAGCTTGTTCCATCTTGTTGGTTTTGCCGTTAAGGTCTTCCCTGGGCAGGAGCTCTCGATACCACCGAGGAACTGATTCCCTGCAGAATTTAGTCACTAACATATTAATGTTCACCCCCGTGACGAGAACGCGCCTGTCAGGTATTACTCAGTATTGTAAACAGTTACAGCCTAAGAGAGCTTATATATATATATATATATATATGGTATGATAAGAAAAATAAATGCCTGGGCGGGATTTGAACCCGGAACTCTGAGTCTGTACCTCAGCGTGTTATCCATTACACCATCAGACGAATCCAATTCAAACATTTATTTTTCTTATATATTCTCCAGTATTACTAGATGTCGCGAGAACTCGGTCTTCACTTCCATATAGTAGCTGACTATAACAAGTAAGCAAATTTTACTTTATAGCAGTGAGGTTTTATATATATATATACATAGTAATTCTGCTCGGAGGGAGGTCCTTCACTGCAATCATAGCATTTTCATGCTATGCTTGCAGCTTTACTAGGGAATTGTGTAGGTGTGATAGCTTCCCGTTGCTTTCCACACCGGTGAAAGATGATGGTGATGATGATAATGGTAACGATGATAATGATGATGATGGCCATATAATTTCGGGGACCGTTTGGGCCTTACAGTTTTCCTGACATTTGTCTTACATGTGAGGAAAAACCGCGAGAAAAACCTCACCCAGAAAAACTGCCCCGACCGGGGATCGAACCCGGGCCCCCTGCGTGACAAGGCAGCACGCTACCTCGAGACCACAGCGGTGGACATATATATATATTCCGTATTTTAAACTGACCCAAACCTTCTGGCGACACTATGGCCCTGCGGCGACTCAGCCTTTAACGGAAATGAGTACAAGACACTTGTTCTGGTGTAAATACTGCCGTCACGCAGGGCTGCAACTATAGTTTTTCGCGGTGACCCTGTATGACGTCATTCGGATGAGTGACGTTTCTGCTGTGGTTCATAACTATTCGCCCACGTCTCATGATGATACGTCGTAAGAAGGGCTCTCCTTCTCTCTCGTAGTGCTCCTATTGCGTACGAGTAGCTTCATGTCACATAAATTTCTGCATCTCCGATAACTCATGTGGAACCCATCGTAAAGCAATTTTTCGCATCCTAAAGCGGATCTTAAGGATTCGATGCAGAGTTGATAGTTCCAATCCAGTATCTGCGGCTAACTCTCGAATAGTGTAATTCAGATCTGCTTCCACTAAGGCGGACACTATCTGCACGTCATTCTCACTAACCGGTGGATGACCAGATTAAAGCATAGATGACACATTTTCGCGTCCTCCTTTAAAGGCTTGTACCTTGCCACTGTTCGATTGGGCAATGCATCTGCACCACAAGCCTTTCGCAATCCTTGATGACACTAGTACGTTTCAGCCTCTAGCACATTCAATCTTCAATCAGATACTCTGCCTTGCTTTCAAAACATTGTGCTACGTTATACTGCGACGCCTAGATCAAAACTGATAACGTTCGGCTCATTGTTACGTGAGGAGCGGAGGGGGGAGAGGCGAGTCCATAAGCTTGGACGGACGGGATCCACTAAAATTATACGTGCAATAAACATATTTGTCAACTGTAATTTTATTTTGATTCCACCCTATTCTTGCCAAAACTAAAGAAACAATTCATGTACCTAAATGAACACGAACTTCTTAACACTTACCAATCAGGATTTAGGACTAGTTACAGCATGGCATCCGCATTACTTAACATTACTAAAGACATATGTGAGGCTATGGATCAGAGTAAATTGACATCCTAATTTTAATCGACATTTCCAGTGCTTTTGTCGCGGTTATTACAAACATTTTACTGTCAAAATTTAAGTTACTAAATTTTTCTGAAAATTCGATTCAATGGTTCCACTCCTACCTTACTGGCCGCCAAAAATGCGTTGTTGTAGGTGGTCGGTTTTCTTCATGAAGGTCAGTGGAGTGCGGAGTACCACAGGGATGAATATTAGGTCCAATATTATTTTCTTCATACATTAACGACGTAAGTGACTGCGTTAATATTTGCAAATATCATATCTACGCTGGTGACGTACAAATTTATATACATACTAGAACGGAGCAGATTACCGATAAAACTAAACAACTTAATGAATACCTTAACTCCATAGAAACGTGGACAAAACAAACAGACCTATTATAAATCCTGAGATATCACAATCAATTGTCATCGGCCATTAAAATCTAATAAACAAAATTAATTATTCATCGATAACTTCTGTAAATAAAAATCAATCTGAATTTGCATTTAAACCTTCCGTGATAACTCTTGGTGGATATTTCGACCAAACTCTTAGTTGGCAGATTCATTTAAAATAAACTTGTAAGAAAGCATTCAATCTTCCATTCCTTAAAACGTTTGAAAATTGTCCTCCCTTCTTCATTGAAAAGAGTGTTTGTCCCAGCTTTGATTCTGCCGCATTTCGATTATTGTGACTTAGTCTTAACTGATATGAGTGTCACATTCAGACAAAGACTGCAACGAGTTCATAATGCTTGTGCACGTTATATATGCAACCTCCGTAAATCAGACCACATAACTCCAGTATTTGAAATGTTGTCTTGGCTCCGATTGGAAAACAGGCGGAAGATACATTGCCTCTGCTTCTTATACAACCCTTTGGCCACCTCATCACCCCTTTATATTTTTACTAGCTTCCATTCGCTATCCTCCCACCATAACTCAAACAGATGATCGAGAGAAAATTAAAATCTAACTGTTCCTCTACATCGAAATCTCACTATTCCTCATCCTTCTTTATTTCTGTCACTCGACTCTGGAATTCCCTCCCTTTTTATATCACGGACTGCCCGACTGAAAAATAGTTCAAGAAAAAACTTACTACATATTTTCTTAGACAATATAATATATAATCGTGTTCCATGTATACTTTTATAATTCCTTTATATTTTAATCTTCCTTTCCCAAGCCAAGTACTTAATCAAATTATAGGTTGTTTTTATTATTATTATTATTATTGTTGTTATTATTGCAAATTTTATTTATTTCCATTGTCAACTTTGTATTGTGGAACCTGCCTACATATATTATGTATCATTAATCATGTAGATAATTCATAATCGTTATTATATGCATAATGTAACCTAAATCAAGGAGTTAGACAAGGTAGGTTTTGGGTGAAATTTTAATTTTAATTCATTTCTATATATTTTTGATGAGGTCTATCGCCCACTCTTTTTAATATATATATATATATATATATATATATATATATGTATATATATATATATACATATATATCGACGACATTATGAAACAATGGAAAATTATAATGGACAAAGGCCTTAGATTGAACAATAACTCAAGTATTAATAACTTAATTTTCGCCGATGATTTAGTCTTACTACACCATGATGAAGATCTGTTACAATTGGCTGCTTACAAACTAAATGCAATATGTAGCGATTATAATTTTAAAATTTCAATAATTAAAACAAAAGTAATGACATTTTCTGGAAGAAATACTCTGCGTGCAAAAATAGTAATTAGAGACGAAATTATTGAACAAGTATCCCACTTTAAATATTGACATCAACTATGGGTATGATAAAGATATTGAACACAAAACACATCCGTTTCAAGCTACTTGTGGTTCAATAAATAGAACATTGAATAATAAAGCCCATAAACAAACAAAATTAAAATTTTATAAAACAATGGCTTCCCTGTCCTTTTGTATGGGAGTGAATCTTGAATTACCACTACCAAACAAGAAAGTAAAATCCAAGCAGCCGAGATGAAATTTTGAAAAAGAGTAAAAGGCTGCACTAGAATGGACCAGATAAGAAACGAGGATATCCGTGAAGAACTGCAGATTCTACTCCATAAAAGAAATATATCTAACACCAAGATACAGTGGAAAGAACATGTAGAAAGAATGGAAGAAAGTAGAATACCAAATAAAATATTCCATTATTTTCCAAGAGGAGGAAAAAATGTCGGACGTCCTCGGAAGAGATGGTCTTAGATCTATTAGCGAAGACGGAACAGGCAACTCTTGCCTAAACCAGGAAATGAAGAAGAAGAAGAATTTAACCCTGGTGAAGTGAGAGGGGGACCTTACGGTCTTACCTCCATTAGGTAAAATAAATAAATAAGCAATAAAACTATTATTTTATTTTCATTTCACTGTTTATGAAGTTTGTATTTATTTGTCCTTGTGTTACGGTTACTAAATTATTTCATTTTTATTACCCATTGTGTTTTCTTCGTCCAGAAACCCGGTTGAAATTTTCAGACACGTAGTACGAAGATCCATGCGATAGAAATGTAATGACTCTAGTATTACGTCACGCATATCTTAATCTCGTCAGCTCTTAGATGTACATACATTATAGTACAGGGGGAGGGATCAGGTCTCTCTTGTTTGCTGCAGGAGGCACGGACATTTCTCAAAATTATAGACGATTGCGATATGCGAATATGACCAATATGCGGATATACATATACTAGGGGGTTCTAACTATTTGCAATATTTTTCTAAAGTGGTTTCTAGATTCAAATCTTGATAGATTAGCATGCTACGAGTGAATAGAAAAGAAAGCAAATTGGATATCATGAAGAGATTTCATAAAATGCGGAAAATAAGAACAACACGCATTCGTGAGTAACTAAACAGGTAAACGAAACCTTTTAATATTGCATAATTCTACTTGTTAGCTTCATTGTTTTAATTTACAACGTAATTGTATAATTACATTTTATACAAACTAATAACGATGATTTTGTTCCAACGTATGTATGTCCCAACAATTATATTTCGTTATGTTTCTCAAGAACCAATGATATTACTCTAAGATCAGAAACTTTTCTATATGTACTACCTGTAAAATATCTATCTACAATGGCGTAACAGCCCGATGATGGGTCTTAGATTCTCCTACTGGCATGCGGTCAACATACCGATCTAATGAGACATCTAGTAGGTAACTAAGGTAATACTAGAATGAATAAGGTCGGAAATTTTGCATAGAGGCCTCTTTATTCAGACTTAAGTATATTTTACGAGCTTGAAAATATTCAGGCTAGGGACCCAAAGCGTGAATTCACAAGGACTTGCTCCTTAGATTTTTCCACCCTTAAAAAAATCCATCCGCCCTGACTGAGTTTTGAACCCGCGACTCTCGGGACTGGAGATAAGGAGCATAACCACTTGTCGCACAGCCTATAATACATAACGTAATATTTAAACTATGTCCACCGATGTGGTCTCGAGGTAGCGTACTGCCTTCTCACGCAATGTGCCGGGTTTCGAGTCCCGGTCCGACAAGCTTGCTGGGTGAGGTTTTTTCAGAGATTTTCCTTACCTGTAAGACAAGTGACAGGAAGCTTTGAAGCCCAAACAGTCCCCAGAACATCATCCGGCCATCATCATCTTCATCTCATCTCCGGTGTGGAAAGCAATGGGAAACTACCATAGTAGTATAATTCCATAGTAAAGCCGCAAAAGATGACATGAAAATGTTATGATTACAGTGAAGGACCTGCCATAAGGCTGAAGATTAAAATAAATATATACATTTAAATAAATAAATGCTAATATAATTTGTAATTGGTTAAAAAATTAAAATATTTCTTCTGAAATATTGACACGTGGCTTTTTCCCATGTGACTTTCAAACCTTAATGTCTTAATGATTTAATAGGTGAATATTTTTACTCAGATTTTCAATAATATATGGAATTAATATGTAATCTTACTTGATGAAGAAAGAGTTTGTATTTGTGTTACCTTACGCATTATAAAGACTGAATTGGCTTTAAATTATCAAAATATCGTAGGATAACTCTTGTGATGGAAAATGTTTCAGATCATGGCATAATAGAACGTCTGTTGGTAAGATGTAAGAATAGCATGGAAAAGACAAAGACCACACTAGATTATTACTACACGCTGAGAAATCTAGTGCCGGAAATAATGTGTGGCTGGAACATCAATGAACCTTGGTTTGAAAATGCAATCAGAAATACGTAAGTTAAAAAACGAGCTATATGTTACACTAATACTGAGCTCAGTTCCAGTTGAATTATAAACAAAGTAGATGCATGAATGCATTCGTATTGGTCGAATAACGGTTTTACATTTGAGTGTGTAAGGAAATGTGTTTCGCTCTCCAACACTCGAAATAAACAAAATAGAAATAATATAAATATATATTATCAAGAATGTGTTTATATATGTTATATGTGAGAGTCTTGAAATATGTAATATTACTATATTTATATGTATATATGTAGTGTGTAGAACTGTAGTGTGTATGTCACTAAACTACTCCTAAACGCCCGGACCTATTTTGATTTTCCTTGGGTGTCTTTTAGTGGGTCCCTGGATGGTTTAGATTCACAATTAGACCCGCTAGGTGGTGCAGCTATCGCGTTATAGGATTTCTGTACGGCTTTGATGATTTTTACACGCTTTATATTAGCTTGACCTGTATCTATGTAACGGAATCTTTCAACGCGATTTTCACCCACTTAAAATCATTGGATCGACTTGAAACTTCGTATACTTGTAAAAGACCCGTGGCAATAAAATAATTTCATATTTTGTTTCTAAAATCATGGCCAGAATCGTCAGAAAATCAGAAAAAGTGTCTTTGTAACTATGTAACGGAATTTTTGAACATCATTTTCACCCACTTAGAAACATTGGATCGACTTGAAACTTTGTATACGTGTAAAGGACCCGTGACAATATAATAATGTCATATTTGTTTTCTAAAATCCTTGCCAGAATCATCGGAAAAAAAAAAAAGAGTCTTTGTATCTGTGTAACGGAATTTTCGAACACGATTTTCACCCACTTAGAGACATTGGATCGACTTGAAACTTTGTATACTTATAAAGGACCTGTGCAATACAATAATTTCATATTTTGTTTCTAAAATCCTGATCAGAATCATCAGAAAATCAAAAAAAGAAAAGTGGTATAATAGGTTGCGGACTTGTCGACTTTTTAGTCAATCGTTGTAAGAGCTCAGTTGGTAGCGCGGTGAACTGTAGTGGTATATAATATCAGTAACCCGTAGATCGCTGGTTCAAATCCGGCTGGGAGATTTTTTTAGAAGAGCATTACTTTTAGCTCATGCTACAATAGTATCGAATTTGAAGATATTTACATTTTTATCTTATTCTGTAAAATATTAAAACTAAAAAATAAAAAATAAATAATAGTTTTAAAAAACTAAAACAACACGCTTTATTAGAAAACGGAACTAAAAAAATGAATAATAATTTTAATTTCCAACACGCTTGGGATAAATAATTTTACCATCAAAGCGTGGGGTGCTCTTTATCAATTAATATATTTGATATAAACAGATATTGGTAAAGTAAAGTCTCTAAGAAGAAAATGTAAACATCATAAAAAGCACCCCACGCTTTTGATGGTAAAATTATTTATCCCAAGCGTGTTGGAAATTAAAATAATATTCATTTTTTTAGTTCCGTTTTCTAATAAAGCGTGTTGTTTTAGTTTTTTAAAACTATTATTTATATTTTTAAGATATTTCGCATATCAGAACATATAACCCAAAAGTCCACCCCACTCCTATGTTTTTTAAATTGAAAAAATGGTTGACCATTAAAACCGTCTGAGAAGTTCGTGAATAATTGACCTTCCAATATTAATTCTGGCAGGACAACGTCCGACACGTCCGCGCTAGTTTTATGTATTGTTCATCAGAATTTAATTATTTAGGTGTATTAATAACAAACACTAAACATTTAATACATCTTCCTCCGAGGAATGATTTTGGAAATAAAGAGGATGAAAATTCTACAAATTATGTTTAAGAAGAAAAAGAAGAAGATTGTATTGTTCTGTTTTGACGCATATGGAGTAATTGTAGAAAATGATGTTAACTCCTTTCGAGTACGTGTTTGTGGAAAAATCAGGGTGAATATATGCCTACGTGGAAGCACGCCGTAGCGTAATTTGTTAACTGGAAGGTCGTGGCTTCGAGCCACGGAGGGGTCAGGATATTTTAACTGATCCAAACTTTCTAGTGGCACGATGACCCCGGAGTCGACTTAGCCTCTGAGTACCGGACACTTATTCTGGGGGCAAAAGCGTCCGTCACGCAGGGCTGATAACCCGGCTGATAAGTGCTGATTGTCTAGAAAAAATGAGAGCATTGAACTCCTTGTTACCTCAAGGGTATCCTACGGCATGTAGTGAGATCACTTTTCAGATGCCTACCTGCAGAATTGAAAAATAAACTTAATACATTAAGTGTATTCATAAGAAAGGGCGAGATTTTTCTTCAGTTCTGTAAGGATACGCGTCTAGTCAACATTATTTCTACGGTAGACGATTCGTCAGTGATTGATATTCGGAATGAATCTGTAAAGAAATAGCCTTTATGTGTGTCTGAGCACAATATTTTCATGAAAATGTTGAAAGAGTAGAAAAAACACCAAGAATAATTATGGACCCACTATACATTTCATAACTAATGCACTATTATGGGCACATTTATGAAAGTCTATACGTATTCGATTGCTCAATCCATGGACAAACCGTGAACTTGCATTTATGGCTTCAAAATTGTACTCTTTCTAACTCATTTAGAGTTAATTAAAAAAACTTAACCCTACACAAACGATCAAATATAAAGAAGACTTTTTTTCTGCAAGTAGAAGAAAAAACTGGGCTACAGATAATATGGCGAAAATGTCGGACTCGGACCGGACTCAGCACACCCTCAAGCTCCACGTAGACGTCAAGGCGACTCTTCTGGAGACAGTCGTGTGATGTGCTTGAGAAAATTGTTGGTAGGAAACAAAGGAAAAGAAAATATTCTGACATAAGGAGTCATATTTACGCTTACTCACAAAAAAAGGAGGAAACCCTTTGTGAAGTGGAAAGGGTACGTGAAATTTTGAGTACCGCGGGTTCAAACCCTACCAAACCCCATATTGGACCAACTTGCATGGCAAAATGTCAGAAATTGGGAGCAATAATTAACAAAATAGCGAAACGTTCGTTTAATGAACAAAGCAATAAATGTGCCAATGTAATATCTTGGCAAGACCTCTTCTGGGTTATGTCAGTGAGCATGTAGTACATTGAGACGAATGGAGGAAAGTAGAATAATGACTAATAAAATTAGATTTTTAAGACCCATTGCAGGTTATGCAAAATTGGACCATAAGAGTAAACGTAATGAGGACATCATGAAAGTACTTGGTCTGAACCCACTGCTCCATTTTATGCCTCATTATAAAAACATTTGAATGAGGCACTTATGGCGGATGATATACCAACAAAACAATACCACACTACCAATCCCATTTGAAAACATTTCTTGGGAGTCCCAGAAAGCGATGGAAGAAACATTCCTCCTTTATGAGATCGAAACGGCCTAAAATTTGTTTGGATGACGTTAATTTAATTACTATTAGGCCCTAAGCTAAATTTTCTTGAACAATTATCAGTTGTGATTTTAATCAAAGCAATATTAGCCTTCGATTTACTATTGCCTACTTAACTTAATTATTATAGTATTGCGTGGTTGGGCCACGTGAATGATCAGCGCACGCCACTGGAGCAAGTGTAAAGAGTAAGCCAGAACAAAAGTGACCATACTATTTTTGTTAAAATGGGACAGATAATAAACTAGGAAAATTCCTAATTAAGTTGTAGATAATGAAAATATTTATACAAGAGAAAAAATGAGTAATTGCAAACACTAAATCCTACTGTAAACAGTAACAGTCCTTTCTAATCTTAGTTTAATATCTCAGTTTGTAGGAACGTTTACGTATCCCACGCCAAGCGGCGTTTTACAGGGACACATCCTGTTGAAAAAGGATTTTCAACTATTGATCATTCACATACTTTTTTGACACCACAATGACATAAGGGACCTTATTCGATAATTTATCACATCAATTCCAGGGCCACTTCGGAAACAACACACACTATCCACTCATATATATACAATAAACAAGAAGAATTTGATATGGATGATTGTAATGGTCAGATGGAGTTCTGGAGTATTTGGGCCTTCACGTTTCCTGACATGAAATGTGTCTTACAATTGTACAAAAATCCCTTCCCGCAAAAAAAAAAAACCTCATCCAGGAAACTTGTTCCAACTGGAAATCTAAGACGGGCCTGCAACTTGTGAGGCAACGACGTAACTACACTAGAATACAACGGTGAACCAAATACCCAAAAGCCACAACAAATAGCATTAAAATTATAAGATAATTAAGCACTTTACAATAACAGTAGATGTTACTATAAATATAAAGCAAGAGCAAGGTTTACTATATTATTTTGTTCTGCTTCTTTGGCTTATTAAGAAGATAATATTCAGTATGATATAAACATTTCTATTATTTGAGAGAAAAGCATACTTTATGCTTTATGGTATAATGTTTTTTTTTTTCCCCCTTTTGACTCAGCACACTTTTAATAAAACCTGTAGTGATTCCAAACCTCATTATTTTACCGCAGTGTATCTGCAGAATATGAGCGTTTTTACGATTAACTTGTGTTTGTCAGAAAGAAGTCTGTATGGAACATCGAAAAGCGACTACTTGAGTCTGAGGTTAGTTTATAACAGACAAATGCAGGGCAACAGACAAACATAACGGAATATATCCGGTAATATATGAGTAATATTCCACCACTGTGGTCTCAAGGTAGGGTGCTACCTTGTCACGCAGCGGGCCCGGGTTCGATCTCCAGTCGGGACAGTTTCCCTGGTGAGGTTTTTATCGGGGTTTTTCCTCACCTGTAAGACAAATCTCAGGAAACGTTACGGCCCAAACGGTTCCCGAACATCACATCGCCATCGCAATCATCAGCATTCATATTTGTTTTCGATTAAGTTTAGGATTAAGGACTCTCGTGGCGCACCGTTATCATCATCATCACCCGTCATATCATCGGGGCAATGTAACCCCGCCTTCCGGGCGCCCCGGCCTCAGAAGTGGGTTACAATTACGCCAATGCCAGGAGAGAACATCATAAATGTCGAAAATGCTAATCTGGGGCGTTAAAAAATATATTTGAGTAATATTGCGCATTCACAAAATCATATACATAACCATGGCCATTTATTATAGAAGAGTCATAGTTGTGTTTACTTAAAAAAATTGTGATAAAAATATAGCATTTCAAGTAATGATACAAATGAATGGATATATTAACTTTTTTTTCTTCTTTGGGTTAGCTAAAGGCTATAGTGTAGAAGTTAATTAACTGGGGTCTTGGTGACCCCACACATATTTCTATTCATCTGAACATTCGTAATTTCGGATTCATTTTTTCAGAGCTTTGTGCGATTTCTGTTCTAACATTGTTCTTTACGTGGTGAGAGTTTTGCGAGTTTTCATAAAAGAGTTTACAAAGGGAGAGTCAAATATTTGTTGTGGTAGTAATTGGGGTCATACAAACCTCACCGTCAGGTAAAAATGTGTGTTTTTCTTCAGCCTATAGGCTGTCAAGTGTTTCAATTATATAGTAATTATCTATGTTAGTGAAACAGTAATTTCTTACTTTTTATGTTATTTTATTTTTATAATGGCATTTTCAAGTAAATGGCTCACAAGTGATGAAATAAGTGAACTCGTAAACAGAAGTGATAGTAAAGTGAAGTAAAGTAAAGTGATCCCACTACAGGCCTCAAGAGACCCTTGGGATATTAGGAGGTTAAGGCTCCCACTTTTTATGGACAATATGCACTTGTCAGCCGGGTTGTAAGCCCTACATGCGGCGCCTTTATCCCCAGAGCAAGCGTCTGGTACTCATTTCCGTTAGAGACGAGTTAACGTCTGGGCCACAGTGCCGCCAGAAGGTTTCGGTCAGTTTAAAAATCGTGGGGTCCAACAGAAACAGGTGCACAACAACATGACAGAAGGTGAAGCTTCAGTGGAAGAAAAATGTACAATTTCTGTCCTAGAAAAAATATAAGAAGTTAGCTATGGAATATGTGGACTGCAATAATACCATGCACAGGCCCCTCCTTTGTGCTTCATGTAGTGAACTGTCAAAATAACATTTCATTGGTCTGGCGTGTGATTACAATGTGAGATAGTTATATAGTTAATTAGTTATGTATTCCCTCATCCTCAATAATCTGCTTCATGGTATTAAATATAAACGTTTAATTTACTAGAATGCATAATATGATAAATAGAAAACCTTATACAAAACACGTTTTAAAACTAATAATTATGTGAGAGGTCACTGTGATCCCACAATCAGGAATATTGAGCAACGTTTAGCCGTCAGGTTCCAGGGTTTAAACAATGTAAATGGAGATGGAAATTAAAAATTTCGTCTGAAATTTAATGCGCATCAATTGAAGACATCCTGAAAGAAATGATAAAATTCTGAGCAAAGTAATAACGAATATTTATTATTTATTCATGTAAGCACTCTGTATATTCAACTTTTATAAGATTCATGATGTGTTCCGTTGAGGTTTATTCAAAATTAATATAAAATTATAGAATATTCACCTGAAAGGTCCGTCTCCTCAACTTAATTAATCATTTAACTGTAGCGCTTTCGGGACTTGTCCCATCATCGGCAGGATTCAAAAACTGGTGTTTCACTGAAGGTCTGGTAGAGGGGGGGTTGCATGTATTGGGTTGGTTTTCGTTTATCAGGCTGTCGTTGTTGTGAGCTGCTTTCATGATTTCCATCTCTTCGAGTACGTTTATCTTCGCTGGATTATTTTCTCTGTGCATTACTGTTAGGGTGTTTTCAATATTTAACATGCGATGTCCTTCATGGATAACGTGTTTTGCATAGCTTGATTTCCCTTCTGCGTGAATGAAGTCTCGAAAATGTTCTTTGAATCTGATGTTAAAACTCCTGTTTGTCCTTCCTATATAAAATTTGTTGCAGTCCTTACATGTCAGTTTATAAACTCCTTTGCTGTTGAAAATGTTATTTTCTTCAATGTTATTGTTTATTATGTTGTTTAATTTGTTATTGGTTCTGTATGCTATTTTTACGTTTTTATCGGCTTTCTTTAGTGCATTGGCTAATTTTCTCGTTTCTTTTCCTGTGTATGTAAGTGTTATCCATGTTTTCTTGTTGTTGTCAGATTCTTGTTCTAGTTTAGTTATGTTCGTTCTCTTGTTCTTTTTTTTTTGTTTTTTACGAGCTTATCTATGAATTCTTAATTCTTCATTATTAGCCATTGGTTTTTTTCCCATATACTTAATGTAGTTGAGTTCTTGGATATAATTGTCTTTGCTTAATGGGAGTTTCAACATTCTACTAACTAAGTTATTAAATGTACTAATTTTCTGTTGAAAAGGGTGTGTAGAATTTTTGTTTATGGCCAGAGCATTGTTTGTGGGTTTCCGGTAGATACCGATTTCTAGTTTATTGTTGTGTAGATTTTTGGTTATAGACAAATCTAAGTAGTTTATGCTGTTATTAACTTCTATTTCTTCGGTGAAAGTGATTTTTTCATGCATGTTGTTTAAGTCTTGTAGTATTTCTTTTTCTTTTCTGTTTTCATATTCATATATTACTAGTACATCATCGACATATCGTGTTATTAGTTTTATGTTGAAATTTGTGTATTAGTTCCTCAAAGTGTTTATTTTCCAGTTCTTGTAGGAAGATTTCTGCCATTATTCCAGATGTAGGACTCCCCATCGGGATCCCGTCTTTCTTGAATAAATAGTTCATTGTTAAATTGGAAGTAATTTTGCTTTATTGTTGTTGTTATTAGTTTGTTTAACTGATTGATATAGTTATCTTCAAGTTTACTGTCTGTTAGTTTTTGTTTTATTATGTTTGCTGTTTCGTTTATCGGGATATTAGTGTAGAGGTTTTTTTTATGTCGAATGACGTCATTTTAGTGTTCCTATTGATTTCTAAAAGCTGTAGTTGTCTGCTGCTAGTTCAAATGAGTTCTTAATTGTGTAACGATTTTCAAGTTTGACATCATTTTTCATTTTCTGAGCGACTAATTTGGAAATTTTATAGTTAGGAGCATTCATGCAATTAACAACTGGTCTTATGGGAATGATGTCTTTATGGATTTTTGGAAGGGCTTTCATTACTGGTGGTGAGGGAGTGGGTAAGTAATACTCCCTCACCAGCAGTAATGAAAGCCCTTCCAAAAATCCATAAAGACAACATTCCCATAAGACCAGTTGTTAATTGCATGAATGCTCCTAACTATAAAATTTCCAAATTAGTCGCTCAGAAAATGAAAAATGAAGTCAAACTTGAAAATCGTTACACAATTAAGAACTCATTTGAACTATCAGACAAACTATAGCATATAGAAATCAATAGGAATACTAAAATGACGTCATTCGACATAAAAAACCTCTACACTAATATCCCGATAAACGAAACAGCAATCATAATAAAACAAAACCTAACAGACAATAAACTTGAAGATAACTATATCAATCAGTTAAACAAACTAATAACAACAACAATAAAGCAAAATTACTTCCAATTTAACAATGAACTATTTTTTCAAGAAGACGGGATCCCGATGGGGAGTCCTACATCTGGAATAATGGCAGAAATCTTCCTACAAGAACTGGAAAATAAACATTTTGAGGAACTAATACACAAATTCAACATAAAACTAATAACGCGATATGTCGATGATGTACTAGTAATATATGAAAATGAAAACAGAAAAGAAAAAGAAATACTACAAGACTTAAACAACATGCATGAAAAATCACTTTTACCGAAGAAATAGAAGTTAATAAAAGCATAAACTACTTAGATTTGTCTATAACCAAAAATCTACACAACAATAAACAAGAAATCGGTATCTACCGGAAACCCACAAACAATGCTCTGGCCATAAACAAAAATTCTACACACCCTTTTCAACAGAAAATTAGTACATTTAATAGCTTAGTCAGTAGAATGTTGAAACTCCCATTAAGCAAAGACAATTATATCCAAGAACTCAACTACATTAAGTATATGGCAAAAACCAATTGCTAAAAATGAAGAATTCATAGATAAGGTCGTAAAAAAACAAAAAAGGAAGAACAACATAACCAACATAACTAAACTAGAAAAAGAATGTGACAACAACAAGAAAACATGGATAACACTTACATACACAGGAAAAGAAACGACAAAATTAGCCAATGCACTAAAGAAAGCCGATAAAAACTTAAAATAGCATACAGAACCAATAACAAATTAAACAACATAATAAACAATAACATTGAAGAAAATAACATTTTCAACAGCAAAGGAGTTTATAAACTGACATGTAAGGACTGCAACAAATTTTATATAGGAAGGTCAAACAGGAGTTTTTACATCAGATTCAAAGAACATTTTCGAGACTTCATTCACGCAGAAGGGAAATCAAGCTATGCAAAACACGTTATCCATGAAGGACATCGCATGTTAAATATTGAAAATACCCTAACAGTAATGCACAGAGAAAATAATCCAGCGAAGATAAACGTACTCGAAGAGATGGAAATCATGAAAGCAGCTCACAACGACAGCCTGATAAACGAAAACGAACCCAATACATGCAACCCCCTCTACCAGATCTTCAGTGAAACACCAGTTTTGAATCCTGCCGATGATGGGACAAGTCCCGAAAGCGCTACAGTTAATGATTAATTAAGTTGAGGAGACGGACCTTACAGGTGAATATTCTATAATTTTATATTAATTCACTCTGTATATGTAATTAAGAAAGATCATTGTAAATTTCAATGACGAAGGTTAAAAGTAAATATCCTATTACATTCCTACAGCCAGGTTAAGCTATCCACTACAGGATCCTCAGAACTCATTTTATGAAGAGCTGACGAGCCTCGAGATTTAAGAAATGTGCCCAAATACTTTGTACTCCACAAGAATCTTGAATTCCTCCCCTCTGAGTAGTGACTGAATGTATTACTCGTCCCAAATACAATCCAAACCAAGTTATAACTTGTTTTCTATTATTTTTACAGCTCTTTTGTGGCTATGCCTGAACTGACTAAGAACTTGGAGAGGGTTAGTGTTTGGAGATATAACGAGAATAGAAGTAACTACGATTTTTCATCTGATATCAAGCTCATTCTACAAGTGGCTGAGTTACGGATGAAATATGATTACTGTGTTAAGGAATTCATAGTCATAGATATGTTAAATTTCAAACTTTCAGATATAAAGAAGGTCTCACTACCACTGATGAAAAAATTGGAAGTGTGTTTACTGGTGAGAATTTGATTAAATTTCTATTATTTATTTGCATAATAATATCAATAATAATAATAATAATAATAATAATAATAATAATAATAATAATAATAATAATATTATTATTATTATTATTATCATTAATATTATTATTATTATCATTATTATTATTATTAACATTATTATTATTATATTATTATTATTATCATTATTATTATTATTATTATTATTATTATTATATTATTATTATTATTATTATTATTATTATTATTATTACTATCATTATTATATCATTATTACTGCTTTCGTCATCGATGGTCTAGGGGTCAAACTATTTGCTTTTTTTCGTGAAGGTCGCCGGTTTAAACCCGGCCGCCGCTCAAGGATTTTTAGGAGCGAATATCCAAGGGATGTCCCGCGCCGTATCCGAGCGGTTAAGGTAGGAAGCCTTGGCGCAAAGCTGCGGGACTTGCGCTGGTTCGAGTCTCCATGGGAGAAGAAATTTTCTCATGGTATTTCGGTCAGTATGGGACCGGTGCCCACCCAGCATCGTGAGGCAATTGGGTAGCCACAATAAGTAGCGGCTCCAGGTTGGGGACCAGCTATAAAGGCTGGAGGACTTGACATGCTAACCACATGTCACCCCTACACTGGCTGTTTATCATCTACCTCTGTGATTGACACATGTGGATGTGAAGGGCCAGCAGCCGGCAGGTAAAAGGACAACCGCTGAAAAGTTGGAAAGACCCTCAATCGGATCTGATATCCAAGGGATAACTCGTGCCGATGGAAATTAAAGCCATGGTCCCTGAATGTGAAGCTCGTAAAGGAATCTGAAGTCTAAATTAGATATTTTTGAGCAAAAGTTAATAGACCTTTCCTATACAATTAATGCCTCACTTCAATATAGTTGTCTGCTTTTAGGCGGCAAGGTAACCACTTGTCATTCGTTGATATATGTAAGAAAATAAGCGCAATTAAATTGGCATGGTTAAATAACTCCAACAACTGATTAACTGGCACCACGTGAGGATAGACGAGTATAGACATACAATGGCCTGTTTATTATTATTATTATTATTATTATTATTATTATTATTATTATTATTATTATTATTATTATAAGTCTATGAGATTTATAAGGTCCTTGTCCTATCAGCCGGTTGATGGCTTCACATCCACCCGTGTTAATCAAAGAGATGGAAGATCATTCAGCAAGTACACGAGGTACCATGTGGTTATCATGTCGGATCCCCTAGTCGTTATAGCTGGTTTTATCAACAGTACAGTATGTATGTATACATCCCATAGGTCTGCGTAAGGACATGGGTACTCTATAACGAAAATTTCTTAACCAAGCTAATTTAATTACACTTAATTACCTAAAGATTTCAACGAGTGACATGTGGTTAGAATATCTAGTAGGCAACTAAGATATTACTTGGACAGATGAAGGTCGATTAAATCCAGCACATAGATCTTTTTATTAAGGCTTGCGGTTCTTATACGAGCCTGATAATTTTCAGACTCGGGACGCACGGCTTAAAGTCCCTTCCGGAAGACTTGTCCCTTTGTTTCTCATCCTAAAAATCCACCGATCCCGATCGGGTTGAACTCGCATCCTTCGGAACTAGAGGCAAGGAAACATAGAGCCTAACCACTAGACGATCGCCAAAAATGTCTCAACCTGTAGCCGCTACGTATTTTCCCAAGTACCTACAATGTTGGGTGAACAGCAATCCCATGTAGATGATCTAGAAATTATGTTTGAATTTGGTGAATTTAAGTTTTGTTATTAATAACGATATACTTGGATGGGATGCAGAGCAGTCCGTCGCCGTGGTGTAGTCGGTGGAGTCCTACCTTCCATTCCGGCGATCCGGGTTCGATTCCTGGCGGGGTACGGGATTTTAAATCTCCACCTTGTGTCTGGGTGTGTGTGTCCTGTCCTTGTGTCTATGTGAATATTAAAGAAAGTTAACAAACAAGTAAAACACAAAAATAAAAAGTAAAACAAGACTGAAAACCAGTATAAACGAGGAAATATGAATTGGTAAACAACATAATTATTATATCAGCTAGCTGTTCCATGGATTGAAACTGGGGCCCTGAAAATGCACTAGAATGCCAATGTCTTTAAATGTGTTGCACTAGAATTTCTGAACATCACTATTTATTCGTAATGCAGAGTAAAAAATATGTATGTTTGTAGTACAGTTAGTGATAATGTGAACAAATTACAAACTCGCGGCTATATTAAGCTGCTACAATGTTTGTACATTCGACTTTGTTCGAAACTCAAGAGAATAAAAAAAACAATATTAGTCCTTTGCTAATAGTAAAAACATAGTAATAGTGTTATTATTATTTTTTTTATTATTTATCTATTTAGTAGGTTTCAAAATCTTTCATATTATCTTCCTACGTCAAATTAATTTTCTGTCATTCTCCTATAATCTCTTAGTCATTCGAATCTCTATCGTCCAATCCTTATTCCATCAAGTTTCTCAATACACCGTCAATCCGCGTTATGTGTGACCGTCCTCTTCTTCTTCCAATATTATTATTATTATTATTATTATTATTATTATTATTATTATTATTATTATTACCTAACGTAGTCTAACGTTCTGGTGTAAGTGTAACGTTGTTGCCTCCTTCGATCCCGGGACAAGTTTCCTCGGTGAGATTTATTGGGTTATTTCCTCACCTGTGTGACAAATGTCGGGAAACGTCAAGGCTCAAATTGCCCCCGAATACTTCTTGGTCATTATAATCATCCTATGTCATAGTCATTATTTAGTACGAATGTGTGAGTGAATGGTGTGTCTTGCGTTAAATGTTATAGCATTCTCGGAGGTGGCATTAAGTAGATCTCTCATTCGGAGACCCCGTCCACATTTTTTTATCAAAAAAGTATGTAGCTTCTATGTTCAAGAGTCTTGTCACTGTACGTCCCGGGTGGGATGGGATACTTAAAATACCCAAAAGGGAGAGGATAAACTAACAAGGGAACTGTCAACAATTGCTAGCGGAAACCTACCCTAAAATTTCTTCCAGAGAACCGTTGTGATGTACCATTTCTGTGTCCAAAAAAAATGTGTGTAATATATGCCGTTTAACGGTCCAATGTACTGAAATCGATGCCAGAATTCAGCAGTGACAGCCCATTATAAGGAGCAGATATACATTATACATCCCTGCAAGAGTGGAATGAGACAGGATGCAGCACGGACGGCGCGGCGGGTAGTGAGGGTTTTCCAGTCTGCCAAAACAGGAGTTGTACTACTTTCCTACAGTTTAAATTAGAGATTTGGTGCTTGATATTAGTGTCTTACAGTTAAAAACGGCCGATATGTTTTTGGACACGGCCTTTGTACAACACCACGCTTCTCTGAATGAAATTTAAATGGTTGAGAGGTCCCTTGTAAGAATAAAATCAAACTATCTAACGTAACATAATCTTGTATTATGTAAACTAACCCAACGTTCTGTTAATATGTTGAAACGTATGAAGTTAAATGCTCACAAAGCTTAAATAATGATTACAATTTTATAAACTATTTAACTCATGTCCAAATGGGAGTCAATGACCAATCACATTTTAATGATTTTTAATTTCAACCATTCACAGTCGTGTTTCGCCTAGAATTTACCAACTAAAGTTTATCGTAATAAAGAAAGCACCTCCTTTTTAACATTGTGAATAGGTCATAGCATTATTTTGCAGTGACCTACCCCCTAAGGGATGCGGCTACCAGATTGTATATATAGTGCATGAATGTCAACAGAAAGAGATAATAGAAAACATTTGTAACTATTGATTATAAAAAAGCACTGTTTGCACTTTCTAAATCGAATTATGTTCCAGGAAATGACGTTGCAGAAAAATATAAATGACATATTTACATCATAGAACATCGGAAATGAATTAATACATTTTAAGTTGGTTATAAATTTCTCCACTAGGGTGCATTCTTACAACATTGCGATCCTTTGGCAATAAATAATATGATCTGGTTGCAGTGACGAACAAAAGAAGCAAATGTTGTGTACCAATCGTTTCTCATGTGTTTTCAAACATCGCCGTTTACATTAAATATATAAATATTTTAAAATAAGTATAGTTAAATAATGATTTGTGTGGAAACAGCTTAATTTTATTCGTTAAACAGTCCTAACAAATGCCACTCTTGATTTCCAAATTATCTAGATAAATTAACTCCTCACTTCGTGAATCGTGAATTTATCGATAATTTAGAAATCACTCGTGTAATTAATTCTGATAACTATCAAGTACACGGCGTGCGCTGCTACGCCCAAATAAATGGAATGCATTATGTTTAAATTAATTTCTGACAGAGAGGACAGACTACAAAAAACAGTCTATCAGTTAAATAATCTATATGTAAGAAATATAATATAATAATTTCAAAATAAAACAACTAAATTAATGGCGTTCCATGGAAAGTACCCAGTAAGAACAAAAAGAGTAATTGGAGATAAAATGTTGGAACAGGTTTGACACTTCCAGTAGTATTTGAGCTGCGATGTAACTTATGAAGAAGAACAAGATATAAATAAGAACATGCAGAAATTTCAACAAATTTGTGGAACAATCAGACGAACACTGAGGAACAAAGTAAGAAAGGATATGCAGCTAAGATTTTACTCAACGAAGTCCCTACCGGTGGTGGTGTATGGAAGTGAGGCCTGGATCCTGAAGGAAAAAGAAACAAAGTAAAATTCAGGCAGCGAAAATGAGATTCCTACGGGTGTGAGAGTTTGTATAAGATAAGAATATATTAGAAATGAAAATGTTAGAGAATAACTGAAAGTACAACCACTTCTTCGACAAATAGAAGAACACAGGTATAATTTGATAGAACATCTGCAGAGAATGAGAAAGGAGAGGATAACAAAGATGACACTGATGTATAATCCAGGAGGACGAAGATCGATAGGAAGACCAAGACATCGCTGGGCTGAACAGATGTGAGATCGAAACAGGAAAATACCTAATCCGTGAAATCGATGATGATGATGATGATATGTTTAGAAGAAAGAAAAAATAATTATAACTTTATATTGTTTTTAGTTACCCGTGCTTATTACCCGGCGTTGCCTTAGATTCTCTTATCCTGATCCTCTTGACATATATGAGCTGAAAGGCAAAAATTGTTATTGAGAGTTATCCGTAAAAGAAATGCTCTCCATGCGCTACTACACTTGTCCGGGACCTAGTCATTCCAATCTCCTATGCATCAATCAGCTGAAAGATAAAAATGATCATTATGAGTTATCCGTAAAAGATACACATATGCTGTCGTACACTTTTTTGTATTTTTTTATATATTCAATTCTCTGTATATTAACTTGGTGTATATGTTATGGGTTAGGCAGCGTAAGCCATTTAAGCACTCAAAAAGTTCCAAAAGATATTTTTTTCACTACATAGAGTTTTTTTTAAGGGTGAAGGGGTTGAGTATTACAACTCTCTTATGTCCTAGAACCTTCCTGGGAATATCCTGAAAATTTTGCAGAAAGCCTCATCACAATCGGATGAACGGTGTAGTAATGCATAAAGGACAAACACAGACAGTAATATATTAGTTTTTATATATTATGTAGATTTGACGAACGTCATGTTTATAAAGAACCATTATTTTTTGAACACTTATACCTTTGGGAGAGTGATAAGCTGAATCCCAGCCCACCATCAACATTTAATGCAAGATAACACTTCTCATTCATTCATTTTAATAAAAATGGCGAATACCATATAAGTGATACTGAAGGCACGGACTTTAACGTATCTTGAATTTTGCTGTGTTAACAGATGGGAACCAAATATGGGCCTTTTGTGTCCAAGGTCACGAAGTTACCCCTAAACCATAAAGTACATTAATATATTCTGAAATATGTTAATATACTATAATCGTATGTTTCTTTTTCAGAAAGGATATAAAGTAAGATTAGGGGGTTTGTTTTTTGTCAATATGCTCCCACACGGACTGTATATATCGAACTTCGTCAAGACTATTTTAAAGAAGAAGCTAGCAGAAAGGGTAAGTTACCAAAATTTTATTCTTCAGAATTTCTATGTGTATTTAAATGAAAGTTTAGCAAATTTATTTAAATTCCTATTATTAGCATCTTTATCATCATGACATAAATTCTACCAAAGGATATTCTCGATGGGCCCACCGTTGTTTTGATATTTTTCAGCTTCTCAATCAATTAGATTGAAAAAACCAAATTGGTAATCGCTTTGGATCCATTCTCTGCAAATGATCATTCCATTTACTCTGACTATTTAACTCATTCCCCAAATGGCAATCAATGACGAATTATATTTCAATGATTTCTTAATTACAACCAATCACAATTGTGTTTCACCTCGAATGTATCAAACAGTTTATCATATTAAAGAAAGCTCCTCCTTTTTAACATTCTGAAAAGGTCATAGCAATATTTTGCGGTGACTGACTCTCTAAGAAATACAGCTATCAGAGTGTATAAATATATTGTGCACGAATGTCAGCTGATCGCGCATGCGGGGGATTATATAAAAATATCTGTAGCAATTGATTATACCACAAAAAACACTCTTTGCATTTTCTTAAACGAATTAAGTTCCAGAAAATGACGTTGCACAAAAATATGATTGACATATTTACATCACAGAACATCAAAAATTAATTAATACCTATACTGTTGTTTATACATTTCTCCACTAGAGTGCATTCTTACAATATTGCGATCCTATGGCAATAAATAATATGATCTGGTTGCAGGGATGAACAAAAGAAGCAAACGAAGCGTAACAGACCTTTCTCATTTGTTTTCAAACATCGCTGTTTACATTAAATATATAAATATTTAAAAATAACTGTAGTTAAATAATGATTTGTGAGTAAACAGCTTAATTTTATTCGTTAAATAGTCCTAACAAATGCCACTCTTGATTTTCAAATTCTCTAGATAAATTGGAAATCACTCCTGGCATTACTTATGAAAAATCTGAATGTTGTCTATAACAGTTCCGATTCTATATGTTGCTCATTATTCTGTGTTTATTTTTTCCGTAATCTAATTGAATCTAACAGTGCAATGTAAAAATCAAAATAAGACTAATTGCAGTCTGAATTTATACTTGAAATATAAAACCCAGTTTTCGCTGTTTTTTAAAGTTGATTTTCTATTTTTTAGCATACGGATATATTTTTATTCAAAAATAAATTTTGTACACAGTATTGACTCCCGAATGAGCAGTGCTCGCGCTCAGGTGAAGTTCAGGTACAGAAATAACAAATATAGGATATATAGGATGTAGCTAAATTCTCAATACACAGAGGGAACCAAGACGGTTATGTTTAGAGCAGGAGCTCATGTCCAGTAAAGCATCGTTTTTCCGCTATATGCAAAAAACCACAAAACACTTTGCTGTCTCTTACGCCTGGACTAGTCTGGATCCACTTACAAGAAGGACTCAATGTGACGACCATCGACGTCAACACGATACGGTACCTACATAATATGTTCAGGTACATACAATCACTAATCCTTGTTCCTTGTAGTAATTTTTAATTTTTTAAGTGCCAGAATGTATTTTATATCATGATTTATGCTCAAAAAATAAAATTCATACATACTTTTCCTCCCTCTCCCTTTAATTAAAACTTTGTTTTTTAGAGCTATACAGGGTGAATCTAAATTCCCATTAAAGACCTTGAGGACGTTTAGTGGGGACCAAAAATGAGTCATCCTACCGTGGTTGTGCAGAGTGTGTGGCCCCGAAAATGCGGGAGAATTGAACGTTGTGGTGTGGTATATAGCGTGTCGCGGGAAAACGTACCTTTCTGAATGAGTTTCTATGTTAAATCTAATTGTCTATATATACATAATGTTACTGAACCTCATTGACAAACTTTTAGGAATGTTAAGTAATGCAGAGAAAATAACTTTTTGTTAGGGAATATAATACCCCAGCTATAATTTAACATCGACCATCTCACTATTCCTCATTCTTCCTTGTTTCGGCAACTCGTCTCTACAATTCCCTCCCCTCTTATATCAAGGACTGCCCAACTCAAAAGTTCAATAATAATGTTACCAAATGTATTGACTTAGGATTTCACGGCCGGAGGTGCTATGATGATCTTGAAGAAGATTTCCAGACTGTAGGCCGTGGTCTCGAGGCTTGAGACAACCCTTGAGGATGCCAGACGCAGTCTCTGCCGAAACGTCGGAGAAATTCAAGCCTCGAGACCACGGCCTACAGCCTGGAAATCTTCTTCAATATCATCATAATCCTACCAAAAGTTTTCCTACAAAATATAATATGTAATAGTGTTATAAGTACATTTTTGCTATTTTATATAATTTGCATTTTTAGTACCAACATGATAATCTAACCAATTAAAAGGTTATTATTATTATTATTATTATTATTATTATTATTATTATTATTATTACTATTATTATTATTATTATTATTATTATTATTACTCTTATTAATACCGTATTAAAATGTTAATATTTTTTTTATTTTCGTTCATAATCATCTACTGCTCAAAACAATTAGAGGAACACTATGAAATATGTAAATATTTTTTCATTGGATAAAGGTACAAACATGAAATTAATAAAGTACATTATTTATGGTTATTTATTTATTTATTTATTGCTCATGTCAGTAAAAACAAATGAATAACGCTGGCAATTAACTTTTCAAATAATTCCGCTATGTAAGCAATTGAATCTTGTGCTTATTTTTCAAAGTTAAACACTCGTTATATAGAGTTAGTATCGTGTATGGCCTCCATGACATTCGATGACACTTTGGCACCTTCGTGGCATGCTCCCAATAAGATTCTGGATTTCCTCTTGCGGGATATTCTCCCATTCCTCCTTCAGAGCATCTCCAAGTTGCTGCAGAGTTTATGGAGCTTGATGTCGGTTCCTGGCCTTCCTGTCTAGAAGATCACACAAGTGTTCAATAGGGTTGAGGTCTGGGCTGACCGCTGACCACTCCATTGCCTCAATTTAATTCCTCCTCAGGAAATCCTGGTGACAGCGCAGAATGTGCCCTGGCATTATCCTGCATAAACAGAAATCCAGGGCCTACTCCAATGGCAGCAGGTACTACATGCTCTTCCAGAAAGTGCTCGATATACCGGAGAGCATTCAGTCGCTGGGGAACAAGTACAAGGTCCGTACAATTGTTGTACATAACTCCGGCCCACACCATTATGGAACCTCCTCCGAATCTATCAATTTCCTGTACAGCCTCTGCAGAAAATCTTTCTCCTGGCACCCTCAATCGACCATCACAACGTGTAAGACGATATCTGGATTCGTCCGAGTAGAGCACAGACTCCCACTGGTTCAGGTTCCAATCACGATGGTTTTCAGCATACGTACGTCTTGCTGCCTTATGCCCATTTGTTAAGCGTGTTTTTTTAACGGCTATTTTTTGACGAATATTCTCTTTCCGTAATCTGTTCCTTATGGTTTGGTCTGAAACCCGGATTCCGGAAGCCATATGAACGTCATTCTGCAGGTCTTTTGCAGTTTTTGTACGCTGTCGAAGAGCAGAAAGAACAACGTATCTGTCATCCTGGGGGCTTGTTTTAAATTTACGGCCCTGGCCAAGTCTTCTACTGTCTCTCTGTGCCTGTTGCGTAACCTGGACACCACGGAAGGAGAAACCCCAAGCTCTCTAGCGACTTGTCGCAGAGATTGACCTTGTCGTAAAAGATGTAGAGCATGATACACTTCAAACTCATTTAAATGCCTCATTTTGTCGGAGACTTCAATAAACAAGGCAATAATCAACATTCGTCACTATCGCAACATCAGGAAGCTTACCAATTAGAAGTGGCCAGTGCCTTCCAAAATAAAAAAATTCTCTATATTTGTTATTTGAGGTAATTTCTCTGTATTTAGGCCATGGATCTTTAAAATTTGTATCCAATGATAAAATGAATAATTCAATTTACATATTGTCTAACTTTCAGCATCACAGCTTTAAAAAACAATTACTTATTCAATTTATTACAAGTGTTCCTTTAATTGTTTTGAGCAGTGTATTTTGAATGTCTTTTATGTATTGTTAATTTAACTGTAAAACATACCTGTAGAATTTAACCGTTAGTGAAGTGGAAAAGAAAACCTTACTGTCCTAACTCCATGAGGTAAAATAAACCAATATTAATAGACTATGTATTATTATTATTATTGTTATTATTATGCTATTATTATTATTATATATGCTATTATTATTATTATATATGTTATTATTATTATTATTATTATTATTATTATTATTATTATTATTATTATATTATTATTATTATTATTACTATTATTATTGCACCGTTTTTGTTTGGTGATATAAATCCTCCAAGGTTTCTCTTCATTGTCGGTTATACAATTTCCTTTATAAGTAAGAAGACACAATTTTCCAATAAGAAAAACAATCCAAGTAAATATGTAGAACCTGACACTACTCCTAATCGAATCTTGTGGAACACACAAGCAAACGCGCAGTCTATAGCCGGGCCCAAATATAGATTCAATTCATCTTTCCTTAAATATAACACCTGTAGTGTTTTGTTATTCGTAATGACTGTTGAAATATAAACATATATATATATATATATATATATATATGAATCTGGATATAAATATTTCTTAGGAAAACATGACAGGAAATGGAAACTCCAATACTTTACAGAGAACTAAACTTAGGTTTAAAATTTCGGTGTAATAGCTAATCATTGTGCCAATTGAAAGACATATAAGTTTAATTAAAGTAAACATAATCAAGATAATCAGAATTTAAATTAATACAGTAATTAGCTGTTGCTTTTACATAAACCATAACTAAACGTAAGTATGAACACAGATATGGAATATGAACAGTCGAAAAAAAAACTTAAGCAAGAATGTAATTCTACTAACCCATACCAAATAAACCACACATTCCAAAACAAAAATATACTTCTTCGTGAACAGCTATATTCAACAAATTTAGTCACTTTTTCGATCCTTTTCCGTATTCAGGAACCAAACCATAGCTTGGACTTTTAAACCTTGAATCTTCGTGTCAGGGACTTTATTCATCGCGCATCATTTCAGCGCACTACATGTAATCAGAAAAAAGGGGACTAGGAGAGGATAAACAAGGAGATGTGGAGCACAGATAATAAGAATGGCAGAGAGTCTACTGAAATTACGTCACTGCAGCCATAATTTACTTCATAACGGTTCATTATTAATACAACTATAATAAATAATTATTTTAATAACTTTTATTATTATTATTATTATTATTATTATTATTATTATTATATTCCCAAACATTTGATTTTGAGTTCTGTATATTCGTCAAAATGCTCGCACGTGACTATGAATAACAACAATTTTGCATGTAATACTCTTTAATTAAATATGTTATCGGACAGTTTACAATGTGTGTTCACATAGTCTGTCCCATGCCTATACTTTCGCAACACTGACCTTAGAAATCCGTGGAATATAGCAGGATTTTGTTTGATGTGATTAAACGTTTCATTGATTTGTGACAATCAGCTAAGTTCTGGTGGCGCTCAGTTTTATACATCACACTTTTTACATGTCACCAATCAAATTACCTCAATTAGAATTTGGTCAGGCAATCGCGCTGGTCACGAAAATGTTCCTGCTTCTCCAGAACAAAGTTCGCTCATCTATACAAAAGAGTGTGTTTTGATAGAACAAGAAAGTGTTTCCGAGGACAAGCGGTACATTGTCCTGCAGGTCCGAAATTATAGTCTGCAGTGACTTCCTCTAGTTAAGCTTACTGATAAATGTATCTGACTAAATCTTTCATCTACGTCATCTTCAATGTCCGGTATTTTCAAATCATGCCTCCCATCGCCAATATGCTGAGGACGAAGGTTTCCCGTTTCTCAAGGACATCAAAAAATGGCAGCAAAGAAAATGTGGCAATGTATCCTGTTTGGATACTGTTCCTGACAGATGCGACGAGCTTCTCTTCCATTCCCCATCTATCACCAGAACACATTAACATTCCAGTTAGTTTAGAGAACTTGCATATTTATTCATATCCTCACAACAACAAACTGATGTGCTGGTGAGGTACAGTGAACGCATACGGCACAGAATAAAAGTAATCGTGACTTGGTTACATGAGATTGCGCACAATGTGATCTATGAGGAATAAATTATAAACGTATATGGGAGTGATCCCTGTTTGGTTCGTCTTCCGGACTAAATGACCGTGGTCCGGATTTCTTGAAACTACACGTTTCGTCTACTACTACGGTACACATCTTCAGGAGATTATGTGTGCTCTCTGCGGACCCCTCAAAAGTCGGCGGAATATGTCTACAGCAGTAGTAGACGAAATGTTTGAGTTTCAAGAAAACCGGACCACGACCTGTTAGGCCGGAAGACGAACCAATGAGGGATCAAGACACCGGCCGTGAAAGCCTACAATTTTACGTATTTAGGAGTGTATTTTCCGTAACAAAAATTGTTCTCCGTGCATGACATAACGTTCCTAAATAATTTAGAAGTGGAGTCCCGAAAAAATGAATTCGTTTGTTTATTTGTTTCATTTACTTACTTAATACTTAATACAGGCTTTCCACGTTATAGCAGTACGCCCTTGATTCCTGCTTTTCAGAGATTCCTATCTTCCCATTGTCCTTCTTCCGCACCCCTCTGTTTTTGCAGGAAACGTAACAATTATTTTTTATGGAATGGGTTGTCAGCCCTTCGCCAACCCCCGCATTTGTTTAATACTAATATAAATATTTAAATATAATTATTTCAAAGCAGTCCATTTCATAGATAAATCATCGGTTGATTAATGTCTTTCATATCGTCCGATTTCTATTGGCCAATTTTGTCGATCCATCCAATCTCCTTCATGTATAAATAAATATATTCCCTGACTCCAGAAGATTTTAGGCCTTCCTCTGCCTCATCTTCCCTGAGGTTTCCATTCCAAAACAGATTTTGGTAGCCGATCCTCTTCCATTAGCTGGACATATCCGTACTATCTTAATTGCTGAGTTTTGATGTAATCTAAAATAGTGTCTTCAATCTTCATTTTGTACCTTATAACTGAGATCCTACTTTTTTCTCTTCCTGAAATTCTTGCTGCCCTTTGTATAAAATCCATTTCCGTTGCCAAAATATATTTATTTGTTTTTGATCATAATGGCCAAAGTTAAGCCCCCTAAGTAATGATGCTTTTAACAATTGTATAATATATATATATATATATATGTTCATTTTATTTTTATTACTTATATTTTTATCACACAATATTCCATTGAGTCAAGCAATTGCAAATATCCCTTTATTATTTCTATTTCTTATTTCCTCTTCACAAGTCCGTTTTATAATACAAATAAAAAGAATATATGAGCATGATTATTATGAAAGTATGTAGATTTAATTATTGTTTACTACTTGTTTTCAGATTCATGTTTATGGTTCAGATCTATCGGAATTCCATAAAAAAGTTCCAAAGGAAACACTTCTAACTGAATTAGGAGGAACTGCTGGAAGCATACATGTCCACATGGGTAAATCAATCTTAATTCAATATATATATATATAGGAAATATGTTGAGGGATTAGATGTAGTGTAAATAAAAAATAGTGCTATATATGTTCTTACATTATTTTATTATACTACGATGTACATCACCTTATTATTTTTGTCAAATTACCAATGGGGCAACACGTTTGAGCTATATTAATTTTGAGCTGTAAAGCTTATGCGGTGAAAACATGCTTTATTTTGTGTTTCAACTTAGGTTAGCAATAGTTCAGGTAATACCAATCGTAAGCCGTATTTCCTGTTAAGCTTATCCACAACATAGGACATGAACGAAGCATCTCCAGCGCACCCTATTCCGAGCTAAAACCGTCAACTCTCTCTCTCTCTCTCTCTCTCTCTCTCTCTCTCTCTCTCTCTCTCTCTCTCCTCCTTTATGTCTTCCCTTCCCTTTTGGCTTCCTCTTCAACGATTCTTCTCTAAAGTCTTGATCTGTGTCTTTCTCTCTGCACTTGAAGATTCCGAAACAGATTTTTCGAATGGTCTAATTAGAGCATAATATTGTACTACGCTTAATATTGTCACCATAGGCAATAGTGATAGAAAACTGTCTAATATATTTAATTTAATTTTACAGATGCTTACATAAAATATATAAAACTTGTTTAATTATATTCCAATGGTTCACCTGTACGCATGTGTGATTTTCTGCTAAAGAATCTGTTACAAACACAGCTATTTGTAGATCACTTTTGTAGACATTTTTACTTATAAAATTCTCTTCCTGGAGATCACAAGACACTGGTTGTCTTCTGACTCAAAGACTCACTCTCGCGACTTATTTAACTCAAAACTGACTGGTTACAACCTGTGGAATCTCTTTATATATATATGCGAATTGTAGGAATAATCAAGTCCCCAGTCTCGACTTCACGCGTATGGGAAATCAGAGAAGCAGATTATTCTAGAATCGATGTATCCGGAAAATGATTCCTCCAGAAAGCACATGTGGAGAGGTCGTTTGCAAGCTGTATGACACAGAATCTAACTCCTATTGCCTTACAAGTAGTCCTGCCGCTGCCAAAGAAAATAATGACGGGAATTTGAGCAATGGATCAATCATGTGTCACGGAATGCAAAGTATTGTATAAATACTGAAACGGGGCCTCGACTGCCATCTAATATACTAATAAACACAACTGATATTCATTAATATGGTGTAGTTAATAATTATGTTGTTTATAAATATGAATTTTATAAATTTATTCCGTAAAAAGTTTAGTTTGCCATTATTGAAGTTTTAGGTGCTATTTTTGTCATACTAATTGAATGTTGTTTTACGTTATGCTAGGTACATTTTGGATCCGATTACGTTAAATAAAGTTATAATAACAGTTACATCACTATTACTACATCTACTACTATAATCAAAAAAGTAATGTTTTCTTATGATGGACGTTTCCAATATAATTTAAATAATGATAATGATGATGATGATGATGATGATTAATGCCGTAGCCCATTGTTGAGCCATAGCCTCTCCTTTGTCAGGAGTTAATAGACGAAGTTCATTTTAATTACCTTATTTTCCCAGAGAATCGGCCGCGGTGGACTAGTGGTTATGCTCCTGGCCTCTGGTCCCGAGGGTCGCGGGTTCAAACGCGGCCGGGGTCGATGGATCTTTTAGGATGGAAAAATCCTAGGAGCAAGTCCTCCAGGAGGGACTTTAAGCCGTGGGTCCCGAGTCTGAAGATTATCAGGCTCGTAAAAATCCTTAAGCCTGAATAAAAAGGCCTCTAAACAAAATATTCCGAAATTTCCCATCCTAATACTACCTTGGTTTCCTAGATGTCAGTATGAGGCAGAACGCTGACCACGGACCACTCAAAATTACATCTATACGAAAACAAGTGTAACTAAATTAGTATGGTTCAAATTCTTCCCTGTAGGGGGGGGCGTCTAAATCTCTGTAAAGGGAAAACATGGGCTTACAAGTACAAGTACAAATTTTCCCAGAGACATCATGAGTAGCTTGCGGTCAATGGGACATCTAGAAGGCAAATATGGTATTACTAGGATATTTGAGATTGGTAATTTAAATATTAGTGAATGATAATGTGAGTAGTACTGTAGATGTCCCGCGCTCTAACATGCGTTAGGTTGTAATTTCATCACTCTCATTTTAAGGGAGGATAGTAGATCACGAGTATTCGAGAATAAAGTTCTTTGGAAAACTTTGGATCAAATGGAGATGAACAGACAGATAAATGGAGAAAACTGCTTAAATGTGAATTACATGTTCCTTATAGAACGCCAGATATAATAGGAAGAGTTAAGTCTCGTACACAGGGAGCTTATGTCCACGTGGCCGTGAACCTACTGGTTCCATAGAGCCAATGGTTAGATAGTTAGAAGTAATTAGCAGTTGACAGTATCATTATCATTGAATCAGTGAACTTCATACAACTAACTATAAGAATTTAGGCTAGATTGTTACAACATTTACAGTATAAACATAAATGAAAAATCCATTTTACTTCATACCATATCAAACGTTTCTTTTCGTCTACGCGTCTATGTATTCATATATCTGGTTGCATTAGTTAACTCCTTCTTAGGTGGTTCTTTTATACCTTTACTCACACCGGACATTGCGGGCCATACAGATGTACGACATATCTGGAACATTTTTAATAGCTCTGAATCACGTAGGTCTACGTACACGTATTTAACACCCAAGGTCTTGGAGGAATTCATAGTTTCCTTCCAGAAAAACACATAAAAACCAAACTTAAATAAATTAGCCTACTAAATATTTGAAAATACTTATAGGCCTTACCAAAAAAATTATATTTACTTTAAAACTGTCATTTTCAAATAATGCAGTTTTCATGTTATTTTTATAGCAAGTAAGCATGTCTCTGATAACATTAATGATGGGTCTTATCGGTTTCACGAGTCTCAATGCACTCTGTATCCTTGACCTAAGAAACCAAAGACGATGATATAATCGTATCCACTTATGCATAACAAAAATTGGCATTATTTTTGGTTGCGTAGCTTAGTCCTATTAAAATATTCTTGTTCCTATTTTTATTTGAATTATTTTACTTTTTAATGTTCTGGTTTCCACGTAACGATGCTCTCTCGTACTGATCTATGTTCAACCCCTAGTCGGGACTTATTTGCTCGATCATTTTTTCGGGATTTTTTCTCACCTATAAGACAAATGTCAGGAAACCATATGTCCAAACGGTGCCCGAAATTCAACAGACCATCATAATCATAATTATCATATTCGCCATATTTTGTATTAACGAGTGTGAACTGTGTGTTTCGTGTTGTTCTTGGAGGAGGACCGGACATTGAGCTGATCACTCATTAGGGGAGGCCCTCAATGTGCTTGTGTGGTCTGGTATGTATATAATCCATTGTTAAAATCTCTCTCCCGACTGTAACGCCCGGATGGCGTATAGCACGTAACAGCAGGAGATTAAACTGTTTTAATGGAATGGAATTTGTATGCCAGCAGTTTGGTTATTTTATATTCTTGAACTGTAAACCTGAATCTCGAATAGCGCTAGGATTGGCATTGAATCGAATATATTTTGCATTCTACACCGTTGTTCTCTCTATTTATATTCTCTACTACATTATTTCAAGTCTAATGTCGTTTTAGTAAATTATTTCGTACTCGAAAAATACATAAACATAATATTGAATTGCGTTTACAAATTGTAAAAATGTAATATTTGTATAGATATAGGCCTTAAATAAAATGTGTTGAACCCACTTCTCTTTTAGAATACTGTCCATTATTTTTTCTTTGCTACTACATCTTCCAACTTCCTTCATGAAGCGTCATATTTCCCATCATCCACTGCGTTCTCTTATAACAGTGCAAAAAGCAATAAATTATAATGGTTAAAACTAATTACATTTAGTCAAATTATAATGGTTAAAACTAATTACATTTAGTCTGGCTTTCTATTCTTGTCTAAATAAATATTTCTCTCTTCGATGTATTAATTGTGTTGTATTATTACTTGCTTTTGTTATCATTTCAGTAGCAATAAAACCGATTTAGTTCATATGAAGATTAATTTCATATTTAATAATGTTTAAAAGTGAATACGTCTTTAAATTTGCGTCCATAGTGGAAGGCAATTCATAAAACGTATGATAAAGTCGGGGGATAGAGTTTGATGTTGCAGCTACATATCTACGTGGTACGGTCATTCAGTTTAGAGACTGAGCGCAGAGTGGCGCTGTTATGCACTATAGCGAACATGCGGCGCCGTGGTATGGTACCTTGTCATCGCTCGTCCGAGCAAGAGACAGTTGAGTGCATGCACTGCAAGCAGAACTCCGGTCTTGGTTGTGACGCTGATTTGAATGCGCATGTCGGAACTCGAGATGTCACAGTTAGAGTAACATCAAGTTCTGTCAGAAATTCTGAAAGACCGCCGACGAAACGTTTTAAATGATGTATCAAGTTTACGGTGAGTACGCATTGAGTCGCAATGTTATGTTTAGGTGGCACCGACGTTTTTTGAAAGGAAGAGACAGTTTGGAAAATGATGTGTGTACTGGACGGCAACAAATAATTTGAACTGAACGCAAGATGGAAATAGCAGTAACGTTGATACTTTCTAACTGCTCGCAAACAGTAGACTATCTGGCATCAGCGGCAGGGGTCAGCCATGGTACCTGCTACATAATTCTGTCTCATGACCTGAGCATGTTCGTGTTACCCAGCATAGTGTGCCACGAATCCTGTCACAAGACCAACGTCATGACCGCATGAGGATGTGTGGTGACTTCATCAGTAGTGCTGACGATGATCCGACGTTTCTCAACCGGATAAAAACTGGAGACAAAACAAGGTGTTTCCTTTACAATACGCAACTGAAACGATAATCCGCCATCTGGAAAACGCCATTATCACCTTGACAGAAAAAACCGTGGCAAGACAGATCAAAAGGCAACTGTTTTTTATTCAAATGGAATTATTCACATGGAAATCATATCGAAGGTGCAACTGTAAACAAAACCCGCTACAAAGAGATCCTTGGCCATTTACGTGGTTCAATTCGCCGTAAGCGACTTCAGTTTTGGCGTACAAAGAATTGGCTGTTGCTACACGACAACGCCCCTGCACATCGGTCTATCGTCGTCCAAGAGGAACTTGCAAGGCAACAGGTGACAGTTATGCCATCCCGTCCGTACACACCTGATCAAGCGTCATGTGATTTTTTTCTCTTTCCTCGCATGAAAGCATTCTACATGCGCGTATATTTCATTCTTCCGAAGAAGTCATTGCTGCCACAAGAGAAGTCATATGGGACCTTCCGGCCAACATGTTTCAGCGGCGCTTCCATCATCTATACCAACGTAGGAAAGCGCGCATAACGGCTAACTGCGACTATTGATGTGGTTTTCTTTAAGTGTACGCCGAGTTATAGGCGTCTTGTTAGACATCCTAATTCTTGTGGGTGCCTGCCCTCCAGGCGTAACGTCTCAGAACTTAATGACTAGTAGAATAATCTAAGTTCAACATTTAATTACACCACTCGATAGTTAAAAGATCGAAGAATTCGTTACATTGAGTGTGGAATGTGACGAATCGCGCGCGGCGGAGGGTGAAGCGTCGTCATTTCGAGGTCGTTTCGCTGCGTCACATAATTTTCGTTTAGCAAAAGTTTTGACTTGGAGAATTTACGACATTCGTTTGAGTTTCAATCGTCAGTTCTCGTAATGATATGTACAACATTAGTGTGAAATAGTTACAGTGAATATATATGGTGTTAAAGAAAGAAATTAAAATAAATAATGTAATATCGGCCTATACTCTTCAAAGAGCAAAATCAAAATATATCGTATACGGTTGGAAATGGTTTCTCAAGAACAATCCAGTGATACCCATAAAACACCATATGACAGAGTGAAGAGGTGCCAGGTGCGTAAAGGAGTAAAGGCGTCCCAGAGAATCAATGACGGCGCCATTATATCTGTAGCTGGGACGGGTACATATAATACGCTCAAAGAATATATTACCCGTTACTTGTACGTATTCACGTAAAACACACGGCCGTGAACACGACACAGCCACACTACGATTTTTATCTTCCGTAGTCTGTTATTTCATTTGTCACTTTTTGTGTTAGTCATTTATATATGAGCAATTTTGTTTACAAAACTGCAGATGCCCGAAATAAAACATGCAACGAATGGAGAATTGAAGGGGCATTGAAACTTCTTGTATCAACCAAAGAGAAAGCGCTTGGTCGGTAGGCCAGGAATAAGATGGGGAATAATATTAACCATTATTAGACGGAGGTCCACCGCTGTGGTCTCGAGGTAGCGTGCTGCCTTGTCACGCAGCGTACCCGGGTTCGATCCCCAGACGGGGCAGTTTTTCTGAGTGAGGTTTTTATCGGGGTTTTTCCTCACCTGTAAGATAAATGTCAAGAAAACTTTAAGGCCCAAATGGTCCTCAAAATCATATGGTCATCATCATCATCCTTCACCGGTGTGGAAAGAAACGGGAAGCTACCACACCTACAATTCCCTAGTAAAGCTGTAAGCATAGCATGAAAAATGCTATGATTGCAGTGAAGGACCTGCCGTCGGGCAGAATTACTATGGATGGATTAGACGGAGGCGAATTGTACAGGACTGGATTGAAAAATATTAGCTCATAATTAAGATGTATAGATCCGTGTGTCCACCCATCGGTTGCCACAGTGCCATTCAAGTAGTCTAACCTGAGAGTAAAAAAATGGGGTGTTAATTCACTCTTTCCTTGATTGTACATCTCTCACTACCCAGACCGGTCTTCCATCTAACTAACCCGTCATCGTCAATACCAATATCACCTGCACAGCAATCATTCGCAATCATCAATATAAATGATTACGATCATGATGTAATTGAACTCTTCCCAATCTTACAATTACATCACGGGATTACGGGAAATTCCCAATGCAACGTGATTGGAAAGGGAGCAATACGTCATAGAAATTTAACGCTTGCGCAATGTAACCTCATTTTGTTCCCTACCGAGCTATAGTTATCATTTAGAAAAACATTCAGTGGTTTAAATTATCATTCTTCTCTAACATCAGCATTATAAATTTGATATATTATTTACTTTCCTGTGACTTTGTTGAAACGTTCGTATGTGTTGTTTCATTTATTTTATTTTATTTGTTTTAATTCCTGTACCAACATTCAAAACCACAACAATACGGATTTTACAACAAAAATATAAAAAATAAATATGTTTATTAATGTTTATTCTTTCCCAAATTGTGCTATTGTAATATATTATGTTTCTTATTCCCATTTTCATACATAATTCTAAAAAGAAAAAAACTGAAGACATTTTAAAAAGTATTTAAAAATATTGAAAAGAGACTATTGCTCATAATACTAGTAATTAGAGTTATCTTACTGCTCTACATTTGCTAGTGTTTTTATTTTATTGTTTTAATCTTATAGTAATGTTGATTTTTTTAATTTGTTCATAGAAACATTTAAACTATGAAAACTATTGGTTGCAATTAACGACCGTGAATTGTTAGGTTTCAATAACTGCCATTGAAACCATATCTGTTCCAAAATTGTGATTATTTTTAGTTTTATTTTCGTATACTTTTATAGGTTGTGTTTTTTGTCAGGAAGCGTTTGTTAATATAGTATATTACAAATATAATGGAGGTCTTATCTTTTTTTCAGAACGATGGAAAAATATGCTATGGAGCAACAGAGAATGGCTGTTGTCGAGAGAGCAGATGAAATCAGACGAATCCAAGAGACAAAACAATAAAGTGAATGGTAGTGAACTCTTCGGCTTTGAAGGTTCATTTAGGAAACTTGATATAGACTAGAAAGTCACTTTTTCAATACAAAATAGATACGTTATATGAAATAGGAAATAGGCAAAAAAATTGAAGGATACATGATATATATTCTTTAAAAAAGTATAGGCAAATGTGACACATGACTGAACAATAGGTTGTATTTTTATTTGTATCCGAATATTGATTAATTTGTTGCTAGAATAAGAATGTTATGGATTCTAAAGAGTTTAGTAACATATTTTCAAAATGTTTTATAATATGCTATGCCGAATAAGCTGACTGGTAGTTCGTACCGCAAGGGACATAAGCTCTCCGTACATTCACATCCTTAGCTGATTTTTTTATTTTCCTCTATAATTCAATACCTTAAATCAAGGTTAATATTACTCCTCTATCTCATTTTTGGCCCATATACTGGGCCGTTTGTTTCCAACAAGAATAAAATTAACCATGCCTCTCTTCCATTCTCCATTCGAGTCACATACATGACGTATCACAATATAGAGACATAATGTTTCTTATTATATCTGTTTTCCCCACATAGATCAAGCACCTTACTGCTATTAGTTTTCTCAATTCACCTATCTGTTCATCTCTCTTTGATGAAAAAACGTATTCTGAAACACTAGTAATTTTTTTTTAAACTTCTTTATATTATGTCCATGTTACTCATCCATATAATATAACTAAAAATATAAAAAATTTGTACACTGCCGAGGAAAAAATGAAACATTCTTAAGGACTGTATTTATTGGCACCTGGGTATAATATGTGCATACTGACGAGTTGTAGTGTTAGTCATTATTCATTTTTCATGACAATTGGCGATCAGATGGCGCTCATCGGGCCTGGCTTTGTGCCCCCTGTTTTGACTCAGTAGGCTGTAACTATGGTGCTTAGTGTTAGAAAACTCACTCTAGGGTACAACCAAGTCCCGACGAAGAGTACGTACTCCTGTTGATCAACTTCTGGCATTTGAACAGAGTCACATTGTAGGCCTGAGGGAAGCGGATGGACATATCGACAGATTGCCGCACATGTTGGTCACAATGTTTCGGTGGTGTATTGCTGCTTTCAGTAGTGGTCTGTGTGACTCACACACCCGTATATAAGGTTTGTGCACGGCTGCGTAGCATAGACGTATGTATAGATTGACACACTGTGAAAGCAGGGGTGCCAGTCCGTACAGCATCCAGGGAAGAAATCCGGGCATAGGTTACACCTGCTGTGTCGCTAAGGACCATTGCTAGCAATATGATTTAGATCATGAGTGCCTCTGGCGAGGCTACCACTGCCTGCATTAAAAATTGTAAATATCATATCTAGCTCTACAACTATACATGTTGGGCCAACATTTACTACTCATTTAGTAGCAGACGTAGCTTTGACCCACCTTGTATATAGGCCTACATACTAGAAAATAACTGATTAACGAAGCAATAAAACAACTTAATGAAGATATTCTTTCTATTGGCAATATGGACGAAAAAAATTAAAATTATTATAAATCCTGAGCTTTCGTTAACGGTCATCAAAGTCTATTAAACAAAATTGATTAGTCATTTATTGTTCTTGTAAATGTAAATCAAACTAATATTCCATTCTAACCTTCCGTGGAAAAAACTCTGTGTATATTTCGACCAAATACTTAATTGGCAGGTACATTTAAGAGAAACTTGTAAAAAAGAAATACACTCAATCTTTCATTCACTAAAAATTAAAAAACATCCTTCCTTCTTCCTTGAAAAAGTGATTGTCTGAAATAATATTATGCCGCATATCGATTATTATGACTTATCCTTATCCGACATGAGTTTCACATTCGGATCGAATGGATCCAGTTCATAATTATTGTGCACATTACATATATGCAACCTCTAAATTAGATCACATAACCCCATACTTTGATTTTTTTACTCCGATTGGAAGAAATATATATTGCCTATTCTTCTTATACAATATTTTGTCCACCTCATCACCCCTCTTATATGTATACCTTCCCATCATAACTAAAACACGACCGAGAGATCATTTAACTCTAGTTACACCTTAACATAAAAACATCTCTCTATTCCTCATCCTCCGTTGTTTCAGTCACCCGAATCCTTAATTCCCTCCTTCTCTTAGGCCGGGCACACACATTGTGGTATTCCTGTAAGGTAAAACACACAGGTAAACCAGAAAGGTATACCTGTGCAGGTTAGAGCACACACATGCTACGGTAAACCGGAAAGGTATACCTGTGCAGGTTAGAACACACACATGCTACGGTATACTAGAAGATTTTAACTCAGTCGAGAGTTCGCGAGCAACAAGTAGACAGTTCTCTACTCAAGGAAGTAGCCACAACTAAACTAATATCTAAGGCTAGGATTTGTATGTAATCGCATATTCTTTCCCTTTGCTTATACATGGGTAAAATTGATAAATGTCCATGAATTCGAAACTTACAATCATATATGAAAATTTATCATTACATATTTTTACATATTTGATCATAATTACATAGTATTAGATAGATATTTTAAAGATTTTTATGTAAATTTACGTATTATGTCTCTTAATTTAAAACATATTTCCATAAGTGGAAAATAATTTAAAACAATATTTGTTTACATTAAAAAACTCAGATATCTGATTGTACACTGAAACTGTTCTTTCAAACCCATTCAAAATCTGGTTAGAAATGGTCAAAAATTTTCATTTAATAAACAGGAAAAAATATAGATACAGGAAGAAGCTGAAGACTTTGGTAGGATCACAGCGTTCCACATAGCAAGATCTCTTTTAAAACATGAACGATCTATTCTGTTTATGAATGAAATAGTAGAAATATATAGGGAGCACACCTTGATACAGTGATACCACTGGATGAATCCAGCTATAATTGCAAATACCGCTCCCATTGAAAGAACATAATGAAAATGTGCTACTACATAATGCGTGTCGTAGAGGACAATATCAAATGATGAATTAGGAAGAACAACCGATTAAGACAATATCCTACAAGCTGGAAAATCGAGGGTCGAGACCCATTGGCGTCAGGATTTTAAAACTGCTTAATATTCTAACGGCATCATGACCCTGGGGTCGACTCAGCCTTTAAAAACTTATTACCATGCTTTGTTGTGGGGTATAGACTGCTATCGCATAAGAGTGAAATCTCTTACCGATTATCTAGTAATATCCCTAAAACTTGTAGTGGAATCATTTTGTAATAGAAACATAACAATATCCTTCTTACCAATTTGTCAAATATTAAACTGTCCCATTCATTCAAATCTGATCTATCTTAAAATTAATGTTTAACCCTTTAATTGGCAAACCACTAAATATTCGAACCAGCTATTTAAATGTTGTGGACCGCACTGAAAACAAAATCACGAATAACTGTTATTAGGTTATTCAACACACATTTATGTTATTACTACTCGTTCGTTTTCTTCTGTTTCATTAATAATATTAAATACATCGAACCAATTGATATATCCTATAGGATACACTGCCAATTTAAAGGCTTAATATAAACATAGGCTATACATAATTAAATTTTAAAAGAGTGAATATTTGAGAGAGAAGATTAATGATCTTGAAATTAACGCACAAAATAGGAACAGTAGAGAATTATATCAGGGAATTAGTATAGAGAAGGAAGGGTTTCAGGCTAGAACAAACATAATTCGGAATGAAAATGGGGATATGATTGCAGATTCCAGGAGTATATTAAATAGATGGAAAAGTTACTTTAATCAGCTATTAAATGTACATAGAGAATAGGACATTGAGGAGGATAAGTTACAGACAGCTGAAATGCTAGTCGCAGAGCCAAGTGCATTAGAGGTTGAGATGGCGATTGAAATATTAAAGATGTATAAAGCATCAGGTTCAGATCAAGATCCCAGATAACTGATAAAATCAGGGGGAGAAAAATTGATGGACAAGATACGCTGGTTGCTTAGTATGATTTGGGAAAAAAACGCTCTTCCAGATGAATAGAAATAATAAATTATCGTACCAATTTATAAGAAAGGCGATAAAACTCATTGCAACATCTACAGGGGCATCTCCTTCCTTTCAACTTCTTACATAATTCTAACAAATATATTAGTCAGCAGACTTACTCCCTATATTGATGACATTCTAGGAGATCATCATTGTGCATTTAGAAGAATCAGGTCTACAACAGTTCAAATGTTTAGTATAAGAGAGATTTTAGAAAGGAAATGGGGATATAATGGTACTGTACATCAACTATACGTAGACTTCAAAAACGCATATGTTTCAATGAAGAGGGAGAAGTTATATAGTATCCTGTTGGAGTTTGGAATTCCTAAAAGGTAGTTAGACTTATACGAATGTGTCTAAATGGCACAAAGTGTAGGGTGCGTGCAGGCAAACCATTTTTGGATACTTTTGAAATCCAGAATCAGTTGAAGCAAGGAGATACATAATCTCCTCTACTATTTAAGTTTGTACTAGAGCATGCCAACAAATCTTTAGAGGATGAAGAAGGTCTACGACCCGATGGTATTAATAAGCTGTTAGTTTATGCTGATGATGTAGTGATATTGGGCGATAGCGAGGAGAAACTAAAGGACAACACGCACACACTATTGAGTAACACTAAGAAATTAGGACTGGAAGTAAATATCAATAAAACTAAATATATGGTCACACATAGAAATACATTATATAATCGAAGTGGACAGCTAATGACAAATGAAGGAAATTTTGAGGAAGTGGCTGAATTCAAATATCTAGGAACAATAATCACAAACAGGAATGAGATGCACAAGGAAATTAAACATAGGCTCAATTCTGAAAATGCATGTTATTATGCATTACAGAGACTCTTGACTTCCCAACTCCTTTCAAAAAACGTTAAACTGAAAATATATAAAATTATTATTCTACCAGTTATATTATATGGGTACGAAACATGGACTCTTACTTTAAGGGAGGAAAGGAGATTACAAGTATTTGAGAATAAAGTACTTAGGAAAATATGTGGACCTAGGAGAGATGAACAAACACGTGAATGGAGAAGACTACATAACAATGAGCTACATGGTCTTTACAGGAAGCCAGATATAATAAGAACAGTTAAGTCTCGTAGACTGCGATGGGTAGGACATGTTGCACGTATGGGGAATGAAAGACTTGCATGGAAGCTTCTTGTAGGAAAGCCTGAGGGAAAATGCCCAGTTGGTAGACCAAGAATGAGGTGGGAGAATAACATTAACTATGATTTGAGGGAAGTAGATTATACACGGAATGATTGGAAAGCATTAGCTCAGGATAGGAATGTAGGGAGTGCTTATGTCTGCGTGACCATGAATCTACGGGTTCGATAGTGCCAGTCAGTAAGTAAGTAATGATTAAATTTTAACGTATTTAATATAAGTATGTTTTAAGGAATTTTTATGTGGTCTTACATATTTTACATAATGTTATTACATAAATATGTACATATGTTGCATGTTAATATTACATAAAATCCTAGCCTTACTAATTACTGTACAGGCGTGCCGGAGCCTGACCATACACATGCTCAGGTCTACAAGTCTGCACAGGTAGAAATAATTTAATTTCGATTCTTCTCCGGTCGCCTGGGCAGGTCGCTATGCATGTGCAGTTTGACCTGCAGCGGCTGGCACACACGCTTCGGTTTACCCGTAGAGGTAAACCTTTCCGGTATACCGAAATATGTGTGCCGGGCCTTAAATCAAGGACTATCCAACTCATAAACAGTTTAATATAACAAAAAATAGAAATGTAAAAAATGCTCAGTAAATACGTGTTTCCAGATAATATAGTAAATAATCCTGTTCATTGTATGTTTTTGTTTTAATTTTATACTTTGCACTTTCATTACCAACCCATTATTTAATCTAATTACAGGTTATTATTGTTATAGATATTACTATTATGATTATTATTATCAATACTAGTATTATTATTATTATCAATACTATTATTATTATTATTATTATTATTATTATTATTTAATTCATTTTGTTCTTTCCTTGTCATTTATAAAGTTATGTTAAAATAATATGAAGCGTTTAAGCTGCATTCAGGTTAAATCTTGTCTCACAGCAACTAATAATATAGAACATATTCTTTTGTGAATCAGTGTTACATTTTAACAGAATGAATGTAACAAAATACATTTTATAAAGCTTTATTTCCCTACCAAGAGTCTTATTAATATTATTTATGTCTTCTGCATCTATCAAACAGTCGTTAAAGTGTTGACTTTGCGCTTAATTTATGGAAATGTTTATACATATTATAAGAGAACAATCAGCTTATCATAGAGTCCGCTATTTTATCTTCTTATATAATCTTTAAACAAGACGGAAGACATGTATGACGATTTCCATGTAACTTTGTACACCTATTATACACAGACAGCTAATACAGTGTTTATTAGTAAGAATGTTCAACTGAGATCTGTACAAACCTTGTATAAAAGTTGTATATGGATAATTAGTAAGAGGATTAATATAAACGGCGAAGTTTGAAAATAAATCAGAAATGTTTGGTTATATTTTATTTGTTTATCCACTGAAACTCGATCATATTTATGTATTGTCAAATGGGATCGCAGTAGTGTAAGAATGCACTCTATTGAAAAAATGAAACACATCAAATGGGATCACAATATTGTAAGAATGCACCCTACTTAAAAAATAAACACATCAAACTGTATATTATAAAAAACATTATAGGTAATTAATTTATGTTTTAGTAAACAGCGCAGTAAAATCATTATTTTAAAACGCAATTATTGAATACGCAATTATCAAAAGTGTAGTTCGAAGGAATAAGTTCATTATTTGCTATATTTTGCTATACTTGTTGGAGAGTCAGTCAATGCAAAATAATGCTCCGACCTGTTCAGCGTATTAAAAAAGGGAGGAATTTTATTTGTCACAAAAGCAGGAGGTGATACAGATAATTTGATAAAGAATAAATTGAACACGATTGTCGTTGGTTGTAAAACAAAATTAATTGAAACGTGAGTGGTCTTTGACTCCCATTTTGAGCATGAGTTAAATAATCATTATAAGAGTATAGGTTAACAAATCAAGACCAAATGAAACACACGTGTCACAGTAAGCGTTACCCAAACAGACGCATTAATACACAAAGTGGCTGTAACGCAGGGGTGTACTCCCGCAAGCAAACCGTCATATAGGTGCCGAATGACATACAGCGATAGATTGTCTCGAGCTTTTTGCACACAATTCGGCAGTGGTTGTAGTAAGTTTCCGCTTCATCATGTCCCGCACGTGAGAGATCTGGAGTTTGTGTTGACCAGGGCGGTTGCTGTATCATCACTAAGAGCACGTTTATGTGGACGTGTTTTGTTCTGCTGTTAAGTACATCACGTTCCTGTCAAAAAAATGGCAATGGCACGGGGTGAACAACCCATGTAATATAGCGGCCTCTGTTTACTTTACCGTGCAGAATCATCAAATGTCATGGGCAAATGCACGACACAAGATGACACTCACTAGATCTACGCCATGCACGTGTACGCCGATAATTCGCTTACTCTCATCACATTGAAGAGAATTCCTAATTTTGCCATGAATACGTTTTGGTTACACACATATATTTAATTTTTAACCTCAATCAGATTCTCTTCCTCATTTTTGTAATAACTTTAATTTATTTTAGGCAAACAATCACATTCCCATAACCTATAAAATTGCAGACGATTTTTAAAAATTTCGCCATATTTCACAATATCATATGGATTATTTCTCTATGAATTTTTAAAATCATTGCCAACATACGAATTTTTCCATCTCGCCTGGGATAGAGACGAGATGGTTTCATGAAAACCGTCTCCGACTCATGTGCTCAGACTCAACTTACGGAAGTTAGAGAGGAGAGTATGGTTTCTGAATACCGGCCTAAGAATTTATTCTTAAGGGGCATGCAGGCGATGCGGATCTCAGAACTGGAACAAGTTCATAAAATGTCGAGACTGAGGTAGGTAGATATGAAGACTTTACATTATATACAATTTTATTGCAGGGCAATTCAAGACCCCATACGGCAGTAATAACAGTCAAACAATTCAGCAATTGATAGGAACCAAACAACTATCATACCCAGCATTACTAGTCCTGATCTTCCGCCTTCAGATTACGATATGGTTAGACTCATGACCCATTTCCTACGTGAAATTACGAAAACATTAAAATTGTGGAAATGGATCTCAACGAATTCTTCGCATAAAAAACCAGAGACTGTTATCATCGCGAGATAATAGACCTCGTTCAAAGATGGCTCATGGCCTTACAATCTGATGGTATCTACTTTTAAGAGTTAATTCTAATTTTTTGTCACCAATTATTTGAATTAAAATGTTGTTTAAAAATAAAGAAATTACTAATAGATAGTATCTGTCATTTTCTCTTAATGATAGTTATATGTGGTATATATTTGAAACCATAAACAATATTTTTCAATCTATCTTACAGTTCTGGCATATATTTTATATTCCTAAGTTTCCATTCTCAGAGCCTAATTATTCGAAGTTTACTTATCCAAAATGCTTAAACGAATTACCTGTTAAATTTAGGAATTTATCTGGCTAATCTTATAATATTGCTTCATAACTATGATTAATAGAAATCATCATCATCATCATCATCATAGTACATTCACGAATTTAGGCCATTTGTTGACCTGTTTCGGCCTCAAGAGAAACACCATCCAGAAGTCTTTTGAGTGGACGTCCTGGTCTTCTTCTTCCTGCAGGTTGATATCTTAACATTTGTTTGGGTATTCTGTGATCTTCCATTCGATGAACATGTTGCATCCATCTTGACTTATAATCAGAAATTTTGTTTTCTAAAGGTTCCATGTGTAACTCTTCTAAGATGTCTTCATTTTTTTGTGATCTAGTAGTGTGAGTCCTGCAGTCCTCCGAAGATATCTCATTTCAGCAGATCTAAGTCTCTGTATATCCTTCTGTTTCAACGTCCATACTTCGCTACCATACAAAAGAGTTGGAAGAGCCAGTGTTTTATACACTTTCAGTCTTGAATGCTTTTGGACTAACTGTGGCTTGAAGATAGAATTTATTAACCCTAAAATTCTTAAAAATTTAGATATTTTTGCATTTACATCCTTTTCTTCTTCATATGAGATATTGCATCCTAGATATGTAAAATTATTCACCTGCTCCAAAATTTTATTGTCCAGTACAATTTTACTTCTGACAGGATCTACACCTTGAAATGCCATAATTTTTGTCTTTTCTGTAGATATCTTTAATCCATATTCTTCTGTAATTTTGTTAAGTTCATACAGACCTTTCTGTAGATTATCTTCGGAATTTGCTATTATTATTTGGTCATCTGCAAACAGTAGGGTGTTTAATTTTCTATTTTCTGATATTCTTATTCCAAATTTATATGTTTTGTTCCAGCAACATATTACTTCATTGATATAAATTGCAAACAGTGTTGGGGATAGGGGGCAGCCTTGTCTCACACCACGATTTATAATTCCTTCTTCAGAAAATCTGTTATTTAATTTAATCTTTATGGTGTTGTCTTTGTAAATATTTTGTATGTTCTGCCGAAGTAAATTTGGTATTTTTCTGTCTTCCAATATATTTAAGAGTTTTGATCTCTTGACTGTGTCGAATGCTTTTTCAAAATCTATGAAAGCAAAATGTGTTTCTAAGTTGAATTCTCTTCTTTTTTCAAGCAATAGTTTAACAGAAAATGCTGAATCAATACAAGATCGTCCTTTCCTAAATCCATTTTGACATTCCATAAGGAATGTTTCACTGAAACTTTTCAATTTTCCATTTAAAATGTCTGCATAAATTTTGTAGCATGTGTTTAACAAACTGATTCCCCTATAGTTGTCCATTTTTCTCTTGTCTCCTTTCTTGAACAGGGGTATAACAATGCTTGTCTTCCATTCTTGTGGTATATCTGCATTTTTGAATACATTATTAAAGAAGGACAAACAACAGTCTTTCATGGAACTGTTTGCCTGCATATTTGTACAATTCAGAATTCAAGCCATCTGTGCCAGTTGCCTTCCCATTTTTTAATTTCTTTAAACTATTGTTCAATTCTTCCAATGATATTATGGAATCTGTCTCATTATTATTTCGGAAAATTGTATCTTCATAGCTATTGTCAGTCCAAAGACTTTTATAATAATTGAAAAAATCTTCTTTTGTTACTCCGCAATTAATTTTGGTAGATTCTTTAATATCTTTATTCAAATGTTTTAATATTTTGAAGGCATTAGGTTGGAGCTTATGCAAATCTGATTCTAAATGTGTAACAAAATTTAACCATGTTTTCCTATGTCTCTTTCTTATTTCCCTCTTAACAATAGCTCTACAGCGTTTGAATTCTATTTCATTTTCTACTGTCTTTGTGTTCAAATATTTTTTATAAGCTGCATTTTTTTCTTCAATCAATTGTTTTATTTGATCATCCCAGATTTTTAGAGTTCTATTTCTTCTTTGTTATATATTCACTTTTCCTAAAGTTTCATTAGCTGCATTTTGAATTATCATTTTAATGTTTTTCCATTCTTCTTCGACATCTTTACTTTCTGGAGTTGTAGCCATATATTGCTGAATTCTTCTCGAATAAAGCCATTTAATGCTGTCATCATAACATAATTTTACCTTGTACTTCTGTTCTATGCTCTGTTGTTGTTTCTTCTTTTTTAACCATCTTGGTGGAAATCTTATTTTTGCTTCTACTAGGTAGTGATCTGAACCGATATCATATCCTCTGTAGACTCTGACATCGAGAAACAATTTAAAAATCTTATTATTTGCAATGAAATAATCAATGATTGATTTTGAGTCCTGATAATGCCAGGTATACTTATGTATGTTTCTATGATTATAAAAGGTATTCGTTATTCTTAGTTCATTGTAGTTAGCAAAATCAGTTAATCTTGTCCCATTCCTATTGCTGGTTGGTTCGCCAAATGTTCCAATATTATTGTTGACTTGAGCATTGCCCACTCTGGCATTTAAATCTCCTATTATGAGAATGTAATCATTTCTATTAATTTTGCTATAAATTTCTTGTAATATTTTATAAAATTATTCATTGTCTTCTTCACGGCCTTCCTCTGGTGCATATACACCATGAACTGTGAAATTACCTCTATTTATTTTCAGTCGAAGCTCTAATATTCTTTCATTCCAGTAAGTGTAGTGTTGAATTTTATTTCTTATGGTTTTATTAATCCAAATCATTACTCCAGCTTGTCCATGGGTTTTCCTGTTGACACCGCTATATATTTGTACATAATTTTATGTTTCTTTCGTTCCTTTAAGTTTCTTCTTAGTTTCTGTAGTTACTGCAATATCAATGTTTCTATTTTTAAATATACTGTCTAGTTCCTCTTCTATTTCATGGATGCTTCGGACATTCCAGGTTGCGTATCTTATAATATCATTGTGCCCTTTTCTTTTAATCATATTTCTTTGCTGTGGGCCGTCATATTTCAATTCCTTCTGACTTTTTTCGTGTTGAGACTTGAAAGTAATTTTGAAGTTCCTTAGGACAGGTTACTGGCCTGACGCTAAGTATTCCAGTGATAGGGCTGCTACCTTTTAGTCTCTGGACAGACATTAGGATACCGCATTTAGTCCGTACCTGATGGAACGGTTATACCACCGTGACTCGGTCCTCAGAGCCTCGTTTGTGAAAACGGGTTGTACCACTAGAAATAAAACATTTTTCTCGTAAACAAGACATCAGCGTACAATGATATATTACGTAATAGTGAGAGATAGGAAGAAAAGTTTTTTCTACCGTCCGATTACAGCAACAGTTACACATTTTACATATATCTTCAAATGTGCCGAATAGGCAATGAGTAACTTTTACTTTTCTCCTGATTACATTTTGTATGCCTGAATAGAGAATTGTTTTCATGCGACTACTCGCAGTGCAAAGGCCAGCATCCCTACTCAGTATGATTGACCTTGCGTCCAACGCAGCAGAGGTTTAATAACTTGTGATAAAATGTATTACAAATTCGTTTCACAACAAACTTATTCTACTATTACACTGCTGCGCTGGTTCAATGTCCCTCAGATATAAGATCCCTATCCTCAGCTAATATTTTTCCATCCATCGCCTATGTAATTAATAATAATAATAATAATAATAATATTAGTAATAATAACTATAATAATATAACGTAATCATCTTCCGTGCAAGTATTGGGCTATGTGGCCTCTTACGGTCTCAAAGAGGAATTTTTCTTAGAGTGTTTTTTTTGAGGTCTCAGCGATCTGTTGCCTTGGGAGCAGTAACGAAGTTTGGCGTTTGGAATTCTATGAGTTAGCATTTGTTGAAAATGGACTTTTCACTTGTTCTGATAGATTTATATATGGTGTAGAATAGGTTCTACATCCACTCTTCCATAATTTCCACATTTCTTTTATGGTCCCACATAGCCTGCTGTACGGCGCATAAATCACGTCTCATTTGCTGTCATTCGGCTTCTATCTCTTCATCGTAATGTTCATGCTTCACTACGATATCTTAATACTGGTCTTGCGAGAACCTTATGAAGCCGTAATCTTGTGTTATTTTCTACCAGAGATGGTTTCATTATACTATTAATCAACCCCATTTTTTCTGAAATTTGTGATTTTCTTTAATATATCAGTTTCATCTTGAAATGTTAAATTATAACCCAAATAATTAACTTAATATACTCGTTCTAAAATTTCATCGTTTAAAACTATTTTACTAGGTATAGACTATCTCCCACAAAAAGCGATCACTTTAGTTTTCTTTGTATTGATTTCCATATTGTACCTTCTTGCAATCATATTAAAATTGTGTATAGAATATTGCAAATCTGTTTCAGTTGGAGCTATTAATACCAAATCATCTTGCAAAAATCAGGGAGTCTATTTCTAGGTTTCTATTAATTTGAATAGAACCTTGTCTCATCTGTCACCAATCTTGAAGTATTCTATCCGTGTATAGGATAAAGAGAGGCGATAGGCCACATTATTGTTTTACGTCCCTATTAATTTCGGTCCATTTCGTTTGTGTGTTATTGATTCGAACTGAAATCGAATTTGTTTCATAGATATTTTATACATTTAAAATATGCTGTTGTGGTAGAATGTTTTCAGGTAAAATTAATAATAATAGTAATAATAATAATAATAATAATAACAAAGATAATAATAATAATAATAATAATAATAATAATAATAATAATAGTAATAATAATACTCATAATCATAATTCATTCACTAATTTAGATAATTTTGTTGACTTGTTTCGGCCGCAAAAAAAAAACACCATCCAAAAGTGCTTTTAATGGACATACTGATCTTCTTCTTCCTGTAGGTTGATAGCTTAACATATGTTTGGGTATTCTGTGATCTTCCATTCGATGAACATGTTTCATCCATCTTGACTTACAATCAGAAATTTTGTTTTCTAAAGGTTCCATGTGTAATACTTCTAAGAAGTCTTAAATACTTTTATGATCTAGTAGTGTCTATCCTGCAGTCCATCTAAGATATTTCACTTCACAGAACTAAGTATCTGTATATCCTTCTACTTTAATGTCCATATTTCGCTCCCATACGAAAGAGTAGGAAGAGCCAGCATTTAATACATGTTTAGTCTTAAATGTTTTTGGACTGACTGTGGCTTGAACACAGAATTTATTAACCTTAAATCCTTAAAAAGTTTATATATATGCGTCTACATGATATTTGGCTTCATATGAGACATGTAAAATTATTCACCTGCTCCAAAATATTATTGTCATGTACAATTTCACTTCTTACAGGGTCTACACCTTGAAATGCCATAATTTTCGTTTTCTCTGTAGATACCTTCAATCCATATTATTCTATAATTTTGTGAAGTCCATACAGATCTTTCTGTAAGTTACCTTCTAACTTTGCAATTATTATTTGATCATCTACAAATAATAAGGTGTCACCTCCCTTAAATTATGGTTAATGCAATTTTCCCACCTCAATCCTGGCCTATCTAATGCGCGCTTCTCCACTGGTTTTCCTGCAAGGTGTTTCCATGCCCCTCTTTAATTCCCAATTCATACCACAGATGTTCATCATAGCCTACTAGAGTTAAATGCTCTTACTACATTTGGTTTCCCATGAGATATCGTAAACAATTGTTATGCAAATTGATAATAAAATGTATCCATCAGTGGAGAAATATGATAAATTATTCAAAGTAAAAAAAATTAGAGAAGTAATAATTAAGATAAACAAAATACTGAAACATGGGTAAATTTTCGTCGGCAGCATAATTACACTGCATGAAGTCATGCATCTCTGGAAAGTCGAACTTAAAATTTCTTCTATTGTCGGATAGGGTGTTTTATATCTAAATAAATAGTGACCGACAACACACTAAGTTATAGGAGCAAATTTGAAATGTGTATTTTCATCAGGAGAAAATTCTGACTCAATGGATTTAAAATATTGCATATGTCCACAAAGAAGAACACATGGTTTTGGATTGGTGGAATAACTTATATTTTTCGTCAACAAACTTTGCAGTTTCGCAATAATATTTCAGACAGTCCTACATTTTCAACAGGGAGAGCTACACTTGATACTCTATCAGATTGAGGAGGTAGAGGTTTTTACAGTGGGTTAAAGTGCGCTATCTCCTCTACTATTTTGTAATAGAAAATGCCATCAAACTTTTAGAGAACGAAGAAGACCTACAACTATATGGTATTAAGAAGCTGCTAGTCTATGCTTATTATGTGGTATTATTAGGCGTTAGCGAGGAGATACAATGGTCAAACATACATATTACATAGAGTAACACGAAGAAATTGGGACTGGAACAAAAAAATATACACCAATAAAACTAACTCAATGGTCACACATAGAAATACATTATATAATGGAAATAGTTAATGACAAATGAGAGAAATTGTGAAGACGTGACTGAATTAAAATACATAGAAACAATAATTGCATACAGAAATAAGATTCACAGAGAAATTAAACATAGCTCAACATTGGAGAAGCTTGCTATTATCCGTTGGAGGAACTCATATCTCCCCAACTTCTCTATAGAACATTAAACTGAAAATACATAAAACTGTTTTTCTCCCAGTAATATTAGCATCATCATCCATTAAAATATTAGGTTATGTGGCCTGCTACGGTCTCAAACAGGAATATTCCATTTAGCGCTTTTTTGGACGTTCCAGCGTTCCAGCATGGCTATTGGGATTCAAAGAGATGACATTCCTCGCAGATGAGATTTCTAGTTGTTCTGGTTGTTTTGTATATGGTGGAGAATGGGTTTTACATACAAATCATCCATTATGCCCTCATTTATCTCATGTTCCCACTTTGTATATTTCTGTTTTACATAAAGGCTGGAAAATTAAACATACTACCATAACATTCACAAAAACGGACTCAACTTAGGCCAACATATCAAAAAATGTAATAAATGTGTAACTAGACACCCTAGTAGCTAATAGATATTGTATGGGCATGAATAGTAGTTCATATTATCTTATGTATAAAAATTAATGTTTGTTTGTTTGTTTCTTTGTATGTTCGTTTGTTTGTTCATACTTTATGCGCGGCCATACCATTGATCGGATTGGGATGGGGTTTTTTGCAAAATATTCAGGAGATTCCCGGGATGAACATAGGCTATAAGAGAGTTGTGACACTCAAATCCTACACCCTTAAAAATCGTCTTTTGAAGTGGAAAATGTGAAAAAAGTAGTTTTTTGGACTTTTAAATGGCTTATGCTACCTACACCATAAGAAATACACAAAATTAATGTACACAGAATTGAATATGTCAAAAAGCTCTACAAAAAAAGTCCGTGACAGCATATGTTTATCTCTTACGGATAACTCAAAATAACAATTTTTGTATTTCATTGATACCAAGAGAATAATGCCCATTCGGGTGAACCTTTCAGCTTTATTATTAATATGAAGAGTCCTGCGCCGTAGACGAGTGGTTAAGGCAAGAAGTCTTGGTGCATAACTACGGGACTTACACTGGTTCGAGTCTCCATGGGGGAAATTTTTTTTCTCGTGGAATTTGGCCAGTATGGAACTGGTGCACAGTGGGCCAGAAATGAAATCAAGCTGGAAAAGTACTATTTTCAGTCATCCTCATCCATTTTTTTTTTTCACTCTAATATCATTGTTATATGACGATTCTTAACTTATCTGCAAAGGAAAGTACAATTCTAATGTGAAAACAAAGTAGCTCTTTGGACGCTTAAATGGTTTACGCTGCCTAAAACCATAAGAAATACACAAGATTAATGTACATAGAATTGAATATCTCAAAAAGCTCTACAAAAATGTCAGCGACAGCATATGTTTATCTCTTACAGATAACTCACAATAACCATTTTTATCTTTCATTAACACCAAGAGTCCCACGCCGTAGTAGAGTGGTTAAGGCAATAAGTCTTGGCGCAGAAGTACGGGACTTATGTTGGTTCAAGTCTCCATGGCGGAAGAAATTTTTCTCATGGAATTTTGGCCAGTATGGGATCGGTGTACAGTGGGTCAGAAATGAAATCTAGCTGGAAAAAAAACTATTTTCACTCACCCTCATAAATTAACCTTTTATTTTTTTCACTCTAATATAAATAATTGTAATATGATCGTTCTTAATTTATCTGCAAAGGAAGGTAAAATTCTAATGTTTATGAAGGCAATATAAACATCGGAAGTTGCCGATGGTTAAGAACTCATCTGGTCTATATCCTAGTTGTGTTATTAGCGTTGTGTGTTCAAGTTCAGTGAGCTATTCTTTTTATTCTATATGGAGACTTCACCTCAAGGTTTGTAATTTTATTGATATATTTAATGTTTTTCTATATAACCAGATATTATGTTAAATGCATGTGGAATCATACCTTCCGTGCACTAAAAATTTACACAATCATCTTATTTTAAATTGAGCTATAAAGAAAACAGTTCTGAACAGTAGTACAAATTTTAGTTATAATATAGAGTGATTTATGGACTTTAATTCCCACACAATAACATGTGTGCAAATTATTACGTTTCTTTAATTAGCTTTCTCATTACAGGAGGTAGCCAACAACTGAGGTCTACCGTTGCGCACAGAGAATAATTGTTTGATTTAATATGGAAAAAAATATTACATAGATGCAATATGTTATCACTTAATAAACAAATTAGGGGTAGGGGGTGTTAGCAGAATGTTTCAAATGATATTAAAAATCAATATTTTTTTTGAAAAGCGATTTTCTCAAACGTACAAAGTTGTGTGTGAGAAAAAAGAATTCTAATGAAATATTCTGAATGGCTAGGAGTGGATGTTAACTTTCCTGTTATTAAGAATTAATTTAGAACAATGACAGTCATTGGAAAATTCTGTTCCATCTGCTTATGGAATTGGAAGACCCAAAATAACTTTCGAAGAGGCTGGAATTAAAGAAATGTTTACTTAAGCAGGAATTCTCTCGCGATGAACTTGCTCAGAAATATCACTTTGGTCATATGGTAAACAGGATGCTGCTGATATTTTACAGACATTACTCAAAAAACCACAAAAATAGCTTCAATATAATAGTAAACATTACAAATTACCCCGTTCCACCCCCCTATCTTCTATGTCGGACGAAGCATTGTATTTTTGACAATTAAATGTCAATATGTCGATATATTAACATGAGACTAAGTGTCAAAAAGAGAGGTTGTGATATTTTATCCACCCTATAACGCTTCTAGGGAAGCAAATTTGTTATGCTACCATTCCCAGCAGAAATAAGACTTTTTTTTTGTTTTTATTCCAGCCTCTTCGAAAGATATTTTGGGTCTTACAATTCCATAAGCAGATGGAAAAGGATTTTCCGACTATCAGTGTTCTAAATTCTTAATAACGTGAAAGTTTACATTTACTTTTAGCCAATCAGAATATTTCAGTAGAAATCTATTATTTTTTCTCTCGCACAACTTCCTATTTTTTAGAACGTCGCTTTTAAAAAAAATTGTTTTTAAAAATATTTTTAAAACATTCTCCGAACAGCCCTAACTGTAATTTATTAATAGAGGATCACTTATTGTCTCTATCAATCACTTTTCTTCATATATTAAATCAAACAATTCTCTGCGCACGAAGATACGCCTCAGCTGCTGGCCGCCTCCTCTAATAAAAAAGCTAATTACAAAAAACGCAATAATTTGCACACATGTTATTGTGCGAGAATTGAGGTCCATAAATCACTCTACATTCTAACAAAATTTGTACTATTGTTCAGAACTGTTTTTTTCGTAGCTCAATTTAAAGTAAAACGATTGTGTAATTTTTTTTTGGTGTTCCGAAGGTGTGATTCCACATGTATTTAACACAATATCTGGTTATATAGAAACATGTTAAATATATCAATGAAAAGTACAAACTTTGAGGTAAAGTATCCATACAGAATAAGAAGAATAACTCACTGAACTTTAATGCAAAAAGTATTTATTTCTAAAGCTCGGTACACAACTGGGATGCGGACCAGATGTGTTCTTAACTATCGGCAACTTCAGATGTTTATATTGTTTACATACATTTTAGAATTCTACCCTCCTTTGCAGATAAGTAAAACCAGTCATCTAGCAATAATTTTAGAGTGAAGGAAGATGAATTGGCGAGAGTTAGTAAAGTACTTCTTTCCAGCTTGATTTCTTATCTGGCTCACTGTGCGGTGCCCACCCAGTATAGTGAGGCATTTGGGTAGCTAAAATAAGTAGCGACTCCAGGTTGAGAATACCAGTTATAATGGCTGGAGGATCCGACATGCTGACCACATGTCAGCCTACACTGGCTAGATGATCGTCTACCTCTGTGATTAACACATGTGGATGTGAGGCCAACAGCCGGCTGGTCAGCCAAAAGTCTTCTAAGCCAGTCGCACTAAGAATTTTTTATACCACGAATATCGGAATAAGTAGATTCCCGGGCAAGCGTGCTCTGCCATACCTTTCATCTGATTGATATGGGGCTTTTTGGAAACTTTTCAGGAGATTCCGGGAATGAACATAAGCTATAAGAGATTTGTTATACTCAACCACTTCACCCCTAAAAATACCCTTTGTAGTGAAAAACGTGAAATAAAGTCCCTATTTTGACGCATAAATGGCTTACGCTACCTAAATCATAACAACTACGCTAATTGATGTACACAGAATTGAACATCTAAATAAAACTCTACAAAAAAATTGCGTTAACAGCGCACGGCTGGTGGTAAAAACACATTAGTAGTAGCAGCGCACGCCGGGCATTAGCTGGTCACTACTAATTTCCTTTTAAGGGTAAATATAAATTAATTTTTCCTCCTTGAAAACTATATGTTATCTAAATGCGATACAATTTACATTTAATGTTGCCACTTATTCGCAGGACTGATTGAAATAAACTTTTATTTGTCCATAATTACGAATATTAATGATAGTATTTGAATCACATTCATAACTATAAGTTCATGCAACGGTTAACTTTTATTGTATGAGTAACAACATTCAAAAAATATCTAAGCCTACAGTAACTAACTCACTGGCACTATCGAAATCGTTGGTTCATGGCCGCGCGACATAAGCTCTCCATACATCCCTATCCTGAGCAAATATTTTCCAATTATTCACTGTGTAATCTACTTCCCTCAAATCATGGATAATGCTATTATCCCATCTCATTCCTGGTCTACTACCATTTATATTTTTAACAATTGTATTTTCAATAGCCGCCCAGAACTAGGTTCTAATCCTAGTTTCGTCCCCCAAATTAAGTTTTAGTTAGAAAAAAGGTTCTTAATGGTATAAGGGGCTTTCTGTTCACGTAAAAATGAACTTGAAAATAAAAAAAGAGCATTACAACATCATTCTGCGCGGCTCTTCAAAATGCATATCATTTTATAAAATATTAATAATAACAATAATACTAATAATAATAATAATACTTTATTTATTCTGGCAGAGTTAAGGCCATAAGGCCCTCTCTTCCACTCAACCAGCACAAATACAAATAAATATTTGACAAATATAGATATACACTATACTAATTATAAACAGTTAAATATACAATAAATGTATCAAAGTAAATTTCATGTACAAACAACATTTTATAGGGTAATAACAATAATGATAGGATAATAATAATAAAAATATGATAAATTATACGATAAACACCAATTAATATATATATATACCTTACACTGGATAATAATGAAGTCGAGGTTAGAGCAAATAAAAATCTAGATTTCTTTTAAAAGATGCCAATGTCCGGTAGCCCCTTATTTCTTGTGGTAGAGAATTCCAGTTGCGAGAAGTGAAGATGTTATATAACATGGAGTGATGTGATGTCCTATGTTGCGGTATATTAAGCAAGAGACTATGTTGTGATCTTGTGTTTAAGTTATGGTTTGAGGATGGATACTGGAAACGGGATGATACATAATTGGGGAATCGACGTATGTAGGATCTTAAATAAGAGAATTAGACAATGCGATTTTCTTCTCTCTTGTAGATGTAGCCATGACAATTCGTGGAATAATGGAGAAATGTGATCGTATTATCGAACATTAAATATCAATCTGATACACACATTATGGACACGCTGCACTTTGTCCGACAATCCGTCACTTATGTCAGTTAGTAGAACGTCACAATAGTCAAAATGCGGTATCACTAAGGTTTGGATTACAATTCTTTTAAGAGCTGTAGGGAATGCATTATGGAGAAGATCCTTTTAGATGTTTGTTACTTGCACATGCCAATTTAAATTAGAATCTAAGTAAAGTCCCAAGTTCTTAACGACGTCGGTATAAGGAATTTGTTCATTATCTAATATGACAGCCGGCATATTACCATTGTTTATGGAGTGTCATAGTTTTGGATGTCCGATAATTATTGCTTGCGTTTTGTTTACATTTAGTTTTAGGCCATATTGTCTGGACCATAAAGATATATGCCTGAGGTCAGTGTTTACTTTGTCAATATATTCATTAATTTCGTCAGGCCTAAAGTGTGTGTAGATCTGTAAGTCGTCGGCGTAAAGATGATGCTTGTAGTTTTGTAGTTTCTTAGTCACGTCATTAATATAAATCGAGAAGAGAAGAAGGAGCGAGGAAGCCGCCTTGAGGTACCCCTTTCCTCACCAAGCGCCAGGAAGAAATGCGATTATTAACAGAAACTGATTGCTGACGATTAGTGAGGTAAGATGTAAACCAATCAAGGCAGTTTTCCGACAGATGTAGTGTCTTTAGTCTCGCTAGCATTAAGTCTATATCTACTGTGTCAAAGGCTTTGCTGTAGTCGACTAGGACTATTGCGGTGAAGTTGCATTTGTCTATTGAGTCTCTTATGTCCTCTACAATGTCAAGTAGTGCAGTACTTGTATGGTGTCCTGTTCTAAAACCAGACTGATTCTCATCAAGTAAGTCATGTGTGATGAGGTAGTCTGTTAACTGTGAGTTTATTATGTGTTCCAGTGCTTCAGATAAGCAGGGAAGAATGCTAATTGGTCTATAACCATCGAGTGTTGTGGGAGTGCTTGATTTCGGTGTAGGACGAACTAGAGCCATTTTCCTGATTCTGGGATACGTCCCTGTCATTATAGAGGCATTAAAAATGTGGGTTATTGTTGGGAGAATAATGTCAATTATATATGATTGAAAGAAAAAAATTAATTACATTTTTACAGACTACACGGTTAAAATAAACTCTCCCTACACCCCTATCCTGAGTTAATATTTTCCATTCATCCCCTGTAAAATTATTTCCCATAAATCACGGTTAATTTTATAAAATATTATAAATAAATTGTAAGTGTTAAACTGAAATGATTTAAAACAATGTTTCATCCAGTTATACAACCTGCATGTGATACATGGTTCGTTACTTCGATTGTGATTATTACGATGATAATAATAATAATAATAATAATAATAATAATAATAATAATAATAATCCGTGTGGAGTTGCCAGTCTCCCATCGGACGCCTCCCCAGGTGGCGGATAGGGGAATGCTCACCAGATATGGCGGGTACTGGGGAAATAAATTACCCAGGGCGGACCAAAACTACCGCTGCTGCCTTGCAGTAAGATACTGGACTATCAAAGGCTAGAGGAAGAAAACCTTGAACAAAAATGACCCGTCCCCCAGGATGGGGGTTAAGCATCGGTCCAGCTCCTCGTCCATCATAAAAAGAAAAAAATGCTAAAAAACCAAACAACATGCCTCTGAAAAACACTCTAGGACGATTAAAGCTAAGATAAAAGGACTTTGAAAATTGGCACATGGAATATTCAAGGCTGCAGAAATAAAATGGAGGAAGTAATTAAAGAAATAGATTCAATGGAACTAGATTTGGCAATTTTAACTGAAACAAAGAATAAAGGCACAGGAAATGAAACATTAGGCAATTATATACACCTCTACAGTAGAGTAGATAAACATAAAAGAGCAAGAAGAGGTGTTTCTATGTTGATTAATAAGAAATGGAAAGGCAATATAAGAAATTGGGAAGCCATTGATGACAGAATTTTAAAATTAGATTTGAATATATAGGGCTATAAATTAACAGTTTTTGGAATATACGCACCAATTAACGATAATGGAATGACAAATCTAGAAAATGATTTATTTTTTGACGAAGTTAATGAAGAAATAGGAAAAATTAGCGCTGGGAAACAATTTATATTATTGGGAGACATGAATGGAAGAACAGGAAGTAAATTTGGAGACCCAGTATTAGGAAAGTTTGGAGAAAACATTTTAAATGAAAATGGAGAAAGGTAAATTGAATTATGTAGACAATCATCTTTAAAAGTATGGAATGGCTTTTTCGATCATAAAGATATCCATAAATACACATGGGAACGTTCAACACTAAATCAAAAATCCATTATCGATTACATAATTACAAAACTAAATTCAAAAATGAAAATACAAGATGACAGAACTTATAGAGGACCAACTTGTGGGACAGATCATAAATTAGTAATTGGAAAATTTGTATTTCCTTGCATTCTTAATAAATAAAACAACCACGCTGAAAAAGAAGAAAATGTTAGAACAGAAACGAAAAGAAAATATAATGTTGAAAGCCTAAAAAACGAAAGTGTAAAGCATTAATATCAACAGAGATTGAATAAAACATTAACACAGAATGAATTCAGAGATAGAGAAGAAATGTATCAGTACCTAAAAAGGTGCATCCATGAAGCCGCCTATGAAGCATTGGGTGAGAAAGACGACTATAGAGGAAGGACAGCACTGTTTTGGAACAATGAAATAGATAAAGAAAGACATAATAAGAAACAGTTATTTTTAAAATGGCTTAGTACAAAGAACCAGAATGACAAAATACAATATCAAAAAGCACAAAAAAACTGAGAAGAATGGTTACTAAACACACAAACGAGATTTGGGATAAGAAATGTACAGAAATACAAGAGGACCGAGAATAATTTTTGGGAAAAATGACTATTTATCAGAGATGGAAACAGGAAACATAATCGAAATTGATATAAATACTGTAAGAAAGGAAATTATGAGAACGAAAAATGGTAGTAATGCCGGCCCAGGAAATATTGCTATAAAATTGATTAAAAATGGCAGTCAGAAGTTATTGGAAATGATCACTGTACTGTTTAATAAAATAATAAATGGCGAAGAAGTGCCAGAAGAGTGGAAAGTCGCTATTATAACATCGATACATAAGAAGGGAGACAAGAGAAAGTGTGAAAATTATAGAGGCATATCAGTAACGAGTACATTAAGTAGAATATGTGGATGTATACTAAGTAAAATGGTTGATATAGAATATCAGGATAAAGAAATGGAAGAACAGTCTGGTTTTAGAAGTAGGTCATGCACAGATAATATATTTTGCAGAACAGAAATGATAGAAAAAAAAGAGCAACTAACAGAGATTTATATTTGCTTTGTGTCGATTTAACCAAAGCATATGATAGTATTCCCCAGAAAATGTTATGGGAAACTTTAGACGATTCCAACTTTACCAAAAAATTAGTAGAAGCTATAAAAGCATAATACAAAGGATCTATTTCGAAAATAAAAGTTGGAAATCATATAACAAAGGGATTTACTATTACAAAAGGTTTAAGGCAAGGTTGCAGTTTATCTCCAACTCTATTTAAAATTTATCTCGAAAGAGTGCTAAGAGACTGGAGGAAAAAATGTCAAAAAAATGGGCATACCTATCCAAAATACACATGTATATTCATTAAATTTTGCAGATGACCAGGTATTAATAGCACAGGACCACCACGATGACACAGAATATATGGCTAAAAACTAAAAGAATAATATGAAAAATGGGCACTTTATATAAACATTGAGAAAAGTAAATATCTGTGTATAGGAGAATAAATGGAAAATATAAATTTCAACAATGGAGAAGAACTGAAACCTAGTATTGAATGCACTTATTTAGGAACAAAATTAGACCATTCAGGCGATAACACAGTGGAAATTAAAAATAGAATCGCACAAACAAAACAAGCAATAAATGCTTTAAACTCTGTTTGGTGGAGCAAAAATATTACAAAAAATAGAAAATTACAAATATACCAAACCATAATTCAGAGCATTTTAACATATGGTGCTGAAGTCTGGCTAATTCCTACCAGGGAAATGAAAATAATTTTAAGTACAGAAATGGATGTTTTAAGAAGATCAGCTGGAAAATCTAGAATGGATAGAATACGAAATAAAGAAATAAGGGAAATTATGGGTGTACTAGAGGAGCCGGACATCATAGACATCATAGAAAAGAAATGATTGCAGTGGTATTGTCATGTCAAACGAATGCCAGAGCAAAGGTTGCCAAAAATTGTTATGGAATGGATCCCAATGGAAAGGAGGAAGAGAGGAAGACCGAAGAAAACTTGGATAGAAGGGGTACAAGCAGCTATGAATATCAGAGGAATGGAGGAATATCTATGGATCGATAGAGAGGAATGGCATTTGGTTTCCGGAAGACGGCGACAGCTGCCATGATACCGGATGAATAATAATAATAATAATAATAATAATAATAATAATAATAATAATTATAATAATAATAATTATTATTATTATCATTTTGAGAACTTTCCTCCGCATCGAGGGTTTTCTCCAAACAATCTTAGTAATTAACGTGAGTTTTTTTTATAAATATACAAGAATGACCACGAACTTACAGACTATCAGTTTGTAACAAACGTATAATAATATAGGGAAGTTCGGGTAATGTGATCCCTTCTGTTTGAGTGGTCCTGTTAATTTCTTCTTTAATGCATGCTGTCCTCGAACAGAAAATATTTTAACTTCTTCCCCTCATCAACTTTGACGAGTTCAAGGCAATTTCTAATATTCTTTGTGCGAAGAAGAGTTTATTTGTGAAATTACCACTTTAAAAGTTTTTCAAGCTAAGAATGAATTCTTAATTTCTGTTATTGAATATTAAAAATGTTGAAAAATATATTATATGTGGAAGCCGTTTTAATATATTGACGGTAATGGGCGCCACTTTACACGAATAGGTATATTTTATCAATGGGGATGCTATCAGTAAAAAGTATTCACTTAACTAATTTTATTTAATATCCTTGTAATTTTACTAAACCCAATGACCGTCGCCTTCTGCAGTTAAATGATATGTGAATGTTATAATCAACAAATATTTGTCAATAAATATCAACGATTCTTTATTATTAGTCATACATATTTTCAGGTTAATCTGTGCCTGTATGTATAAATTAATAGGGTAAATAAACAAAAAGATCTAAAAGCTAAGGTCGACTCTGGGGTCCAGTTTATTCGAATATGGAAGTTAAAGCGGACCTTCCTTGTAATGTTAAGTAGTTTATAAATTATGTAGATATTCTCATATTTGAATAAAATAACAAAGCTCTTTCATAGTTACTACTGATAATCATTGTAACTAAATAACTCTAACTAACTCACCGGCACTATCGAACCCATAGGTTTATGGCCGCGCGGACATAAGCTCTCCATACATCCCTATCCTAGGCTAATGTTTTGTAATCGTCCCCTACAATCTACTTCCCACAAATCAGAGTAATTTTTATGCTCCCACCTCATTCTTGGTCTACCAACTGGGCGTTTTCCCTCTGAGTTTCCTACAAGAATCTTCCATGCACGTATTTCATTCCCCATTCGTGGCATATGTCCTGCCCATCGCAGTCTACGAGACTTATCTGTTCTTATTATATCTGTCTTCCTATAAATACCATATTGTTCACTGGTATATAGTCATATCCATTCACTTGTCTGTTCATCTCCCTTTCATCCTAAAATTGTCCTAAGAATGTATGGTAATCACAGTTATTAAACAAAACTAAAATCCCTTAATAGAAGAAGAAAAACAACAAATTCAAAACAGGGTCCAAGTGACCCGACATTCCTCTAATAATAATGATAATCAATTTACCTATCCTTGCAGTGTTAAAGCCATAAGACACTATGTATCATTAAACTAGTGCAGTTAGATCTTATCTGATAAGCGACGATGACTGGCACCGTACAGTGCTGCCTTCTGGAGCCTATTTAGGATTCTGGGAAGTAAATATCTGTGTGCTATCAAGATGGGGTTTTAGGAATACAGCCGTAGCCACTTAGCGACAAGATGTGTTCTACGTACGGGTAAATGTGGGTGTTGTAATTCTAGAACTGAGCGTCAGAAACTGACTGTCGGCAAGCAGCGGTTCCGAAAATCAACAGCGCAGAATGAACATCACTATAGTAGGCGAGCGAAAGCCTCAAAAGTCACTTTGTAGTCAATCCAGGGGGAAATCACCCTATGCCAAGACTTAAGTTGATATTTTTTTTCAAAAGATCCTAAGGATTGCCTCTGACCGACACTAAGTGTTGATGCCGAAATTGGCAGGTCCTCGGTTGAACAGTACTGTTCTCGTTATGGTTTGAGAACAGATGCCATTTCTTAAGGCTTGGTAAGGAATACATTAGGATTTACCTTCACCGAACTGAAGGTACCGGTTTTAGAGTTTTTGGAACAGGTTGGGTAGGAAGAGGTTTCTGAACCTTTTGGTAAGTTTATTTGTCTGCCACAAAAACAGGGCAGCCATGATAGGATACGAATTACCAGATCCCCCACTGGTTGCACTTTAGCAACTGTGGATTTCACTGTGCGTCAAGCCTTAACCGGGCAGTCCTTATTGTTAAAGTGAAGTAAGATATAAGTTCAGAGCACAATTTCGTTAACTCCAGTTTTTAACCGGATTCGCTGCTATTTTGAGACACTGAGGATTATAGTTTTCAGAGCTATAAACAACTCCTCCACTACAATATTTCACATAAATGACAGCACTTCGTGCTTTGAATAGTCTTCTATTTTCTTCTGTGCAGTAACTCAGCAACTCCTATGTTGTTTCTAACAAGTTGTATGGACATTCACTTAGTAGGCCTACTGTTAGTGATCTCGTTCATTTTAATGCAGATGTTTAGGGAAGGAGGAGAATACTGAATCTTGGATTCATGAGGAATTAAGGCACGTTCAAATAAAATAGGCAATACAGACTCCAAGAAGAGATTGAATTACTTCCAGGCTAAACACATAGGTGGATGGTCCAAGTTCCCAGGTTGTTCCACAGTGTGTTGTGAAATATTTGAAAGAAAACGTATTATGTTGTAAACGAATAAGTACGAATTATTGTACGTGTAATGGACATAATGGATAAATGCTTGTTTTGCCTTTTTAAAACAACTGACATGGAAGCTGAAGTAATATATCAAAGATGTATGGTTCCAAATCACATTTCCATACATAAGGGCTCGGGTCTGCATTTCGGTTTAATTAAATTGGTTATTCCTGATTAAAATCTTCTGATTCCATTCTATTTCTTTACCTTAGTTTAAACTCTCACCTTATAGACTCTTTTAAATAGCACACGCCATTCGGGCCTTAGAGTAACATGACCTGTCGGAAGAGGTGTTTTATCTATGGATCATACATATAACTTAAATTTTTTTTGACCGCATAAGGTCAATGATGACTTCACCGAATGATTGCCTCATTCGATCTATCTATAATGGTGTATCCCAATGTTAGGCCATGCACTCTCCATTGATAGGAGTTAATAGACCTAATTAATTTGTAATCTTATTTGCCCATAGATTTGATCCGATCAACATACCGACCCAAAGAGTCATCTGGCACGAAACTGAGGATTTACTATAGTGCTGAGGTGATAATATTTTTCTTAGAGTCTGAAAACCTCCATACTTAGGACTAATGGCTTACGTCCCTCTCGGAGGACTTATTCCTTGGATTTTTCCATGCTTGTTCTGATAGTTGAATAAAATTAGAAGTAGAAATAAGAATAATTTAGTTGTGCATGCAATGAAGAGGAATAATTCTTAACCGCAGGAGATATTAAACCAAGTAGCAATTAGAAAATAAGGTTATTAATGTGATTCTGTTTCACTGTTTAAAAATTATATGCATACAATTTCAGAAAACAAATTATTTTACCGTGAAATTCAAAATGACGAATTCCATAAAATTTATTTCTGTAAACATCAAATAAGTAGACATTTACAAAGTAAATTAAGACAGAATTCTCTTTACAAGATAAACATTTTTGTAATGGCCTCATTCACATACCATAACCTACTAAAATGTTCTTCTAGACGTGTGTGAGTGTGTTCACAAGGTCAAAATGCAACTGTTGAACCTGTGATGTATTGATGTTGTATAAACTTCATTCTATAAGTGAAGTATTTATGGAGCCTCATTGAATTAGTGTATGTGACATTTAAAACAAACAGCTACATATAATATATTGACTTAGGTTTTCACGGCCGGATATCTTCTTCATGATCATCATAGCTACATAAAATTCCATAAATTCTATTAGGCCTATATTTGTATTACATTAAATGCATAAAATATATTATTATAACATATTTGGTTAGATTTCTGTTAATTTTATTCTACATATTTATAAATTTTTGATAGTATTTTTAAATATCTTGGCTTCATCTCTGAGTAGTCCTATATGGATCTATGGCACCGCATATCAAATATACAAAACTATATTTATACACTGCAATTACATCTCGAACCAGTATTAAATATTGGAAACATAAAAATTCACTAGAAATGAAAAAATAATTTATTATTAATTATCATGAGTTAAAAATACATGTAACATTAATTTGTGATTTATTAAGTAACTTATATTACGAAAAAAAGTGATACTTCATTAGATCTTAAGAGTAAGCTATTTGAGAACAAAGTGCTGGTAACTTTTTTAACCAAATAGAGACAAACCGGTTGGTGATTAGAAAAAACTAGATAAAGTGAAAAACATTGTCCTTATGGAAAACAGATATAATAGAACAGACAAATCTGTTAAACTGCACGTGGCACGAATGGGGAATGAAAGAGGGTAAACGTATTGTATTGTTGCAGAGAGAAAGTTCACAGTCGGTAGACATGTAACGAGGTTTGAGAATAACACCCACAATTAATTGGGTGTGACTTATGCATAGAATGACTGGAAAACATTATATCAGGATGTGGATGTTCGGCTATGTCGGCGGGGACAGGAACCTCCGTGTTTGACTGTGTTTAGTGAGCATGTTAGTTTAATAATACCTACCTCATTGGCACTATCAAACCCGTAGATTCGTAGCCGCGCAGAAATAAGCTATCCATATATTTCTATCCTGTGTTAATGTTCTTCAACCATCCTTTGTATAATATACTTCCCTCAAATAATAGTTTATATTATTCTACCCTCATTTTTGGTCTGCCTATTGGGAGCTTTCCTCTACTCTTCTAACTAAGAGCTTCCATGTCCCTCTTTAATTCCTCATTCGCGCCACACGTCCTACTCATTACTATCTATGAGACTTCACTCTTCTATTACATCTGGTTTCCCATAAAGATCATGCATCTCATTATTGTGTAGTCTTCTCCATTCGCCTGTCTGTTCATCTCTCTTTGGACCAAAAATTGTCCTAAAAATTGTAATTAATAATAATGATAATAATAATAATGATAATAATAATAATAATAATAATAATAATAATAATAATAATAATAATAATAGCAATAATAATAATATTGATGTCATTACGACGGGGATGAGGTTCCTCAGACAAGTTAAAGAATGTACAAAACTTGATAGAATTAGAAATGATGATATAAGAGAAGAATTAAAAGTCACGAATTATAGACAAAAGTGAATTGATCACATGAATGGAATGAGTAAAGGGAGATATACATTGATAGCAAAAAATTATCATGCAAGAGGAAGACCTAACGTCGGAAGACCTAGAAAACATAGGGCTGATGCTTTATGAAGTCGGAACGGGCAATTGCCAAATCCTTGGAGTCACGATGATGATGATTAAATATAATAATAATAACAACATTATTGAGCGATTCCATGATCATGTCATACCGAAGTGAACATTTTTAAATTAACGCAGGAATAATTTTGTTGGCGTAATGTATATCTTTAACGATCGAATTTTCTGATTCAATAAGATAATGTTTCAAATGTGTATTATTTTAATCTAATATTAGTGGTAGAATCTGTCATATTCCAAACTTGTAAAAGCACACAAAATTTTACCAATGTGTTATTTAATGGTTTGGTCATATTAATTCGTTTTATTTTACAAACTCTTTCGTTAAACTATACTTTGGTCCTTCCTAGTCGTACATTTAATAATATTAATTGCATTCTAATGTTATATATACCTTAAATGTGTCCTGTAATTGTTAAGTGTAAGCTATGGTCAGTCAGTCACGGAAAACGTATACAAATTACTGAACAGAACATAATAATTGAAGCATTACTAATTCATCTTGATTCTACGTTACCGGTACATACCTAACAAAAATGTATTCATGACATATTCTCGTAAAGTAATTATTTTTCCCGCTAGAGTCCCGTGATTGACTGACTTTTTGTCCTCTCATTTATAATGATAACACGCATTGCGCAGTCGGTTGCTTGGCTGCACTCTACTGAGGATTAACATAAACATGGTTTCGTTAATCTGGTAGACTGTTCGGCTAAGCTGTTCCATAAATAATTACTCACCCTTTTTCTGTGTCAATTTGATCTAAAAGGCAGTCAGTGAAAGCATTTAAATATATTCAGGAAAATATTGCAGTAAACGAAGCAGCCATACGTGTTGGTATCTCATAAAATTATACCGACTAATAACAAAATGAGATCCAGGCAGTTCATTGCAAAAATTATCATATCTCAATATTATCTGCTCATGTCTAGTTTTGATGGACGTTAAGAAGAAATACTTTGTTCTAGTGTCAGGTTATGTGTGCTATAGATAATTGCTATAGAAACGTGTTTTCTGAACTGTAGGGATTTCTTCCAAAACATTAGATCCAGGCAGTTCATTGTAAAAATTACCATATCTCAATGTTATCTGCTCATGCCTAGTTTTGATGGAAGGTGACAGAGAAGTTCAGAAGAAATACTTTGTTCTAGTGTCAGATTATGTGTGCTATAGATAATTGCTATAGAAACGTGTTTTCTGAACTGTAGGGATTTCTTCCAAAACATTAGATCCAGGCAGTTCATTGTAAAAATTACCATATCTCAATATTATCTGCTCATGCCTAGTTTTGATGGAAGGTGACAGAGAAGTTCAGAAGAAATATTTTGTTCTAGTGTCAGGTTATGTGTGCTATAGATAATTGCTATAGAAACGTGTTTTCTGAACTGTAGGGATTTCTTCCAAAACATTAGGTTATAAAAATGTTCAGTTGGAGCAACGGGTAATAGAAATAGGCCTATACATTCAGCAATGTGGCACTGCTTACTTGCATATTTGAAATTTGACATAAAATTGAACTTCTTTGAATCATACCATGGAAAGGTGGTTATAGATGCGATTGGCTGCCAAGTAAAAATGATAGCACGGATGTATGAAAAATTGGGAAAGAATATACAAAATGGCGGAGAATTATGTAATGTGATCTGTAAAATCAACCGAATAACTGTACAGGAGCAGTCAAAAAATGATATACAGGAAGGAAAGAAATGTCTAGAAAAAATAATTTGAATATCTTGCACCTATCACGGACTCGTTGCGTACACAAAGTGAAAGCATTGGACCCGTATGGTATAGAGTATGCAGATATGTCAAACAATCAATCAGCGCAACAAGTACATAAGTTCGTGTGTTAAAAAACTGAATGGCGCGAAAGACCTAGAATGCCCTTGACTGCTGATCCCACGTATTAGTATATACATCACAAGTATGGACAATCATCTAACCAATATATAGTGACATGTGGTCAGCATGTCGGGTACTTCAGCCTTTATGACTAGTTTTCTCGATCGCAACCACTAAATATTGTAGCTGCCCAAATTCTTCACGATTCTGGGCGGGCACCAGTCCCATTGTGGCCGATATTCCCAAAAAAATTATTCTCTCATGGAGACTCGAACCAGTGCTCTCTATTAAGGCAACTTGACACAAATCATTCAGTTACAGCGTGGGACGTTGTGTGTGACAGGAAATATTTTTTTATTAGCGGGAGTGAAAAAATAACTGCATAAGTGAATCTGATAGACGGGTGTTATGAAGTGAGTCACCAGAAGATCGTTGTGTAGGATAATAAGAGTTTTGTTTTCATAGTTGAGTTTACAAATAGAATTCACTACGTTAACAGTTGAACAGCTTACCCATGTCGTTTATAATAATTTGTTTTGAAAGTACATGCACGCTGATAAATAACTAACTTATTAAGAATGTGCATACATTCCGGAAGGCATATTATAAACTCCATATTAGTATTTTTTTATTTTAAATCGTTTAATCCAGAAATAAGAGTACTAAAATCTTGCATCAAGTAAATTGTAATGAGTCACTATATATAAATGCACACACAATTATAGTAGGTATACAGTAATTGTAATCAGTTACTATATATATATATATATATATATATATATAATTATAGTTGGTATACAATAAAAATTCCTTATTAGCTGGTCAAAAGATTGCGAGACAGTTCCTGTATTCGCGGCTAAAAATTTATTTATTTGCGTATTCAGTCGGTATATTAGAAGGATAGGTGTCCTTTATTAACCATCAGCATTTTTTTTTACTATAGGCAAGTGCCACGGCGGCTTTTACAAATAGTGATTCAAACCAAATGGACAAATAAAATTATATACAAACAAAACAAACCTTATTGTCATTAACTCTAAAGTTCTTTGTTAAAAACAATTGTTGTATTCACGTACCGATATGTTGGCCTACTTTGATAAATGCCACATTCGCTATATTATTGTTTCAACTTGTCATTCGTTGCAATACTTTAGATGGAATAACTCGTGTCTCTTATGTTTCGTTCCCATTTTATAATGCCGAGTAAAAGGAAAGAAAAATGAATAAAGAAGAGAAAAAAATTGTGTTGCCGCTTAAATTAAATATAAAAATGCTTGACCGTTTATACGCGTTGGCGAGTCGTTTGCGAGTATATTTCGCTGATGCAATGTTAATTAGTCAAGAAACTCGAAGACAAAATAAGGAATTATATCGCAGATTTCACATCTGATTATCAATCTTAATTCAAGGATATTTTAAAAGCGGCAAAACAGGAGATAATTACCGAGCTCTTTAAGTCCTTGCCTAAACTTGACAGTAATAATTAATATAAATTGTTCAAAATCTCTCATTAACTGATTTTATTTTGATACTTTTTATTTCAGTCTGTAAACTTGGAACGTATCCCCTATATACCTATACTAATTTCCACTCCATATTCGCCGTTTCTGTATTCGCGGCAGATTTGCGGAACAAATCCCCCGCGAATAAGGAGCTTTAACAATATTTAACAATAGACAAGGCACTTTGTCATTAAGTATTTAATATTGTTAATTAGTATAATTTAAAATAGAACATGGTTAATTTATTTATATTATTGATTTAAATTAATATTTACTTTACAGAAAAATTAAATGTAACAGTTTTAATAGAAATGATAAAGTATTGCAATTCTTTATTAATCTTTGTTACCGAATCTGTTCATCTAGTTTCATAGTATTTTGTTACATTTGTGTAATATTAGCATTTTGAAATTATAAATCAAATTTAGTTAAGTCAGTCAGTCACAGAATAAAGACAGCAAGTCACACATCACATATTAGGTCATAACTCCGGTTTTATTGTGATTTAGATTCCTTTTTTATTTAGAATGTAACTTGAAATGTAACCTCCAAACGCTATTTTGTAAAACTGAATTAGGAATGACATTTCAGATAATAGTGTGGATCAACATGTTTGGCTACATGATGAATTGACATTAATGTCAGTCAGTCACACATGTTTTATAGATAATAAATAACATTGTTTTTCTTCAAAAGTTGTATGTTTATGTACAATATTCATCACACACATATCCTCTATCATATCACGTAGATAACAACCCTAATTTCAATCAATTATAATATTTATGCTAGCATTTTGCTGCAAAAATGTATTGTAAATGTCAGTCAGTCACATATTGAATTGCTCTATTATGAACTTTAAGATTTTTTCCTGGATGTATGTTATATGTTTCTTTTTAACACCTGTAAGACAAATGTCATTTAACTTTTAGGCCCAGATATTTCCCAAAAAAACATCATCTAGCTAAGCATAGTAATCTAGTTAGTATGAATGCATGAAGGATTAATATGATTTTCATGAACGTTATTATATGGGAAGTTCCTCTGTCTGAGCTCATTATTACGTTGGTGTACAGGATTTTTACATGCAAAAAAGTTAAGTTTTCAACGTAGTATAGTCAACAATAATCCTTGTGTTTTCTGTTCATCCATTGCCAGTGTGTTCAATACATGTTGACCACAATTAAAAATTCTGAACTATCACAGAGAATGAGGTTGGAGAGAGGGTGAGGGGGTGGGAGGGAGGGAGGAGAGAGAGGGGGAGGGAGGGGGAGAGGTTAAGGAGGACAGTTTCTCCAAAACAGATTTGGCGTCATTCGTACCTTGCAATTAATTGTACTCTACCAGTTTTCATAGCCATTTGCCAAACCTGTTTATAATAATAACCTGCGTACGCAATTTGTGTCCTTCATCGCTAGAGCCTTCTGATAACTATGACGTAATACCCACACCTCAAAATCCAAAACACCAACCATTCCATTCCCCGCTAGTTCAACAGTAAAGGCAGACCACATTATCCTAGACCAGCCATGTCATTGTTCAGAGCTTCAAGTTCTATGTTGCGCAGCAAGGTACTATCTCTGGAGCATATATTTGTACCCCTTCCTACTTCTCCGGTGGGACGTGTAGGAAAGCCTACCATTGTCACGAACGCTTATAACAGGAGGAATCGAAATATAAAACAACGAACAAACAGGATTGAAGCATTTTTAAATGAATATTATTAACTAGTTTACAGTGTTAAATAATAACTCTAAATATTTCAATCTGCGATATTTAATATTTGCCTTAACAAAACATTCAGAACCAACCGACTTATACGTCCAAAAAAACAAAATATGAGAATACGTTTAGCATGCTCATGTATAAGATCTTTTAGCGTAAGACCTTCAGAATATATGAATTTTATTCACCATAAAAGCAGGCATGTTTAATAATAATAATAATAATAATAATAATAATAATAATAATAATAATAATATCATTATTACTTTCTATAGTAGATTTAACTATTTATGTCCAATGAGAATTTTGTCTGTCGTTTCTGCGTTGAGGTTAAATTCTGTCTTTCCAATTTGAGATGGAAAAACAGTATATTACCATGCGATGTTGGGAAGTGGTTTTTACAGAATCGAGGAAAAATGTTTAAAAACCGAGCGATAGCATTGTTTTTAATTTCCGAGACTCTGTAAAACACTTCACAAAAGTGCGTTGCACATTATTCTTCGTGTGATGGTGTTTTCAAATTAATAAATAGTAAAATAATGTCTTCGTTGGAAATGTTTGCGTTCATTATAAACAATTGATTAACGTTAACAGAGTAGGCAATGTTTATTAGTTGAAACAGCAGGAGGCATTGAGAACAGTTTTAAAAAAATGGCCCCAAGTACCGTAATTATTGTTTTATATTATTTCAAATAAAGTTCAGTTCGTTTAAAATGCAGTGATTTGTTTCGTATAACGTATATTGACACTATATTTTGGATATTTTTTGTATATACATTATACGTAGTATACATAGTTATAGACAACATGGTCAGATTTACTCTGGTATTTATTCTTGTTCTTTAGGCTATACTCGTGAATATCTATTATTATTTTTACTTCCCGCACGTGAGTCTAAATATAATATAACACTATAGTTGTTTAGGTTGGCAATCCCGAAATGTAGGAAGTTAAACTTTCAATCATGGTCACTATTGCTCTAAGTACGACAAAACCATCGCGCAAAAAGTATTGTTAATTGTAGAAATATTGATAGATAAACCTGCGTATAATTTTATATAATATTTTTTCAAGGCAATTATCTATGACTGCTTCCTAGATTGATAAAGATTCTGGAAATCTAGTTTCATTTTCTAACTCAAAATGTACAAAGTTTTTCTTTTTATAACAGAAATTGCCGTCACAGTGGAGCACCTCGCTTTTTCATCTCATTTACTAGTTAAACTGTTTGTATTTGTATGATTAATAAAATTAATTTTTCATCAATTCAATTCAATGACGACTTGGATCAATTGGACGGCGCTATGCATCAACCGGCTAAGCCTCATTTTTTAAAAAAATCTAAATTTTGATGCCACCTGTTTAGGTGGTTAATGAAGTAAGTGTACGCAAAATATTAGCGCCAAATATTTAAATATAGCCTTATAACGAAAGAAAATTGTAAAGCCATTAGCCGTATCAGAGATTATGAGATTTGCAACAAACGGCTAGGAAACTAGATCTTCATAAATACTAATCTAAATTTTGCACCAGTACCTTAGCGCCAAATGTTCCCGCTATTATATTTTGTATGCATAACTGAGTACTGTTGGTTGGTGCTACATTAAGATTTTTCAATTCAGTATTTATTTTATGTTATAATGATATCCAGACGTCAGAAAATTTTAGATATGGTTTATAAGAACTGTCCAGAAAATGGAAAGACATTTTCTGTCTCAGTGCAGGTATGTACATTTTTACTTATTATGTGAACCGTATATTGTTCGTTCATGAAGTCCATATACTCCTATTTTACAAACAAAGTTGTAAAATCAGGCACTAGTCAATTCAGAGGTCATTGTAATAGGCAACGGAGTTAGGAGATCCAGTGTTCATCAGCTAGTAAAATTCATTCTCTTATTTATTTTGTGAAACGAAAACTGTATATTTTTCATAAATTTATTCTATGACAATTTGAATATGTATGTATGTATATAAATTTCGAACGTGAATAATTCATATTAAAATATGAGATAAATTATTTTGTATTATTTACTATTGTTCCACTTATTTTAAATATTGCGTACAGTTATATAAGCATTTTATTAGTCATGTATATGCCTGTTAAAACGTATTACAGTTCAAAATAGAAATTAAGAGTGCACGTTGTTGGATGTCTATCGACATTTTTTACTCTAAGGTACAAAAAAATAATTTCACAGAATTTTTAAAACATGCCTGTTTTTTATGTAATTTCTGTGTTTATTTTTCGTAAGAACTCTACCTGAACGGAAAAAATCATTTATGTAGACTATTTAACTCATGCCCCAAATGTGAGTCAATGACAAATCACGTTTCAATGATTTTTGATTTACAGTCAATCACAGTTGTGTTTCGCCTAAAATTTACCAACTAAAGTTTATCATAATAAAGAAAGCACCTTCTTTACACACTTTATATTAGCTTTACCTGTATCTATATATCTATCTATGTAACGGAATTTTTTAACGCGATTTTCACCCAATTAAAATCATCGGTTCGACTTGAAACTTTGTATACTTGTAAAGGACCCGTGACCATATAATAATTTCATATTATGTTTCTAAAATCCTGGCCAGAATCATCAGAAAATCAAAAAAAGGGTCTTTGTATCTATGTAACGGAACCTTTGAACACGATTTTCACCTACTTTGAAACATTGGATCGACTTGAAACGGTGTATACATGTAAAGAACCCTTGACAATACAATATGTTCATATTTGTTTCTAAAATCCTGGCCAGAATCGTTAGAAAATTAAAAAAAAAATCTTTGTATCAATGTAACGGAATCATTGAACACAATTTTCACCCACTTAGAAATATTGGACAGACTTGAGACATTGTATACTTGTAACGGACCCGTGACAATACAATAATTTCATATTTTGTTTCTAAAATCCTGGCCAGAATCATCAGAAAATCAAAAAAATTAAAACTGGTATAACAGGTTACGGACTTGACGACTTTCTAGTCAATCGTTGCGAGAGCTCAGTTGGTAAAGCGGTAAACTCTAGTGGTATATAATTTCAGTAATCCATAGGTCGCTGGTTTGAATCCGGCTGGGAGGATTTTTTAGTAGAGTATTACTTTTAGCTCATATTACAGTAGTACCGAATTTAAAGTTATTTACATTTTTATCTTATTCTGTAAAATATTAAACCTAAAAACTAAAAAAAAAATTGTTTTAAGAACAAATAAAAAAAAAACACGCTTTAAGAGACAACCGAACTAAAAAAATTAAAAATAATTTTAATTTCCAACCCGCTTGGGATTAAATTAAAGCGGTCAAACAAAAAAATCATCTCCAACACATCTAGAATAAAACTAAAGTTATCTACAAAAAGAAAATCAGTTTACCATCAAAAGCGTGGGGGCTATTTATGATTTTTACATTTTTTCTTAGAGACTTTACTTTTACCAATATCTATTTATAATCAAATATATTAATTGATATTGAGCACCCCACGCTTTTGATGGTATAATGATTATCTTTTTGTTGATAACTCCAGTTTTATTCAATATGTGTTGGAGATAATTTATTTTGTTAACCACTTTAATTTAATCCCAAGCGTGTTGGAAATAATATTATTTTTCATTTTTTTAGTTCAGTTTTCTATTAAAGCGTGTTGTTTTAGTTTTTTAAAACTATTATTTAGTACCCGCTTTATATTAGATTGACTTGTATCTATCAATCTATGAAACGGAATATTTCATCGTGATTTTCACTCACTTAAAATCATTGGATCGACTTGAAACTTTGTATGCTTGTAAAGAACCCGTGACAATATAATAAGTTTTTTTCTAAAATCCTAGTCAGAATCATCAGAAGAAAGAAAATGTCTTTGTATCTATGTAACGGAATTTTTGAACACGATTTTCACCTACTTAGATACATTGGATCGACTGGAAACTTTGTATACTTGTGAAGGACCAACGACAATACAATAAGTTCATAAATTGTTTCCAAAAGTATCGCCAGAATCAACAGAAAATCAAAATACGTGTCTGTGTAATTAAGTAATTGAATGTCTCAATACGATTTTCAACCAGTTAAAATCATTGGAATGACTTGAAACTTTGTATACTTGTAAAGGAACAACGCAATACAATAATGTCACAAATTGTTTCCAAAATCCTGGCCAGAATCATCAGAAAATAAAAAACGTATTTGTGTAATTATATAACGGAATCTTTCAACACGATTTTCACGCACTTGGATCGACTTGAAAATTTGTATACTTGTAAACGACCATTGGCAATACAATAAGTTCATAAATGTTTCTCTAAAATACTGGCCAAAATCATCAGAAATAAAATAAAAAAATAAAAACCGGTATAGTAGGTTGCGGACTTAACTTCTTACTCAATCGTTGTAAGAGCTCAGTTGGTAGAGCGGTGGACTGTGGTGGTACATACTTTCAGTAATCCATAGGTCGCTGGTTCAAATCCAGCCAGGGAGATTTTTTAGTAGATTATTACTTTTAGCTGAAACTAAATAGTATCGAATTTAAAGATCTAATTTTATCTTATTCTGTAAAATATTAAAACTAAAAAATAAGTACTAGTTTAAAAAACTAAAACAACACGCTTTATTAGAAAACCGAACTAAAAAATGAAAAATAATTTTAATTTCCAACACACTTGGGATAAAATTAAACTGGTCAACAAAAGAATCATCTCCAACACATATAGAATATATGTTACCAAAGATTAGAATTATCTACAAGAAATAATTTTACCACCAAAAGCGTGGAGTGTTTTAAATCAATTAATGTATTTGATAATTAATTAACAGATATTGGTAAAAGTAAAGTCTCTAAGAAGAAAACGTAAAACATATAAAAAGCACCCCACGCTTTTGATAGTAAAATTATTTGTTTTGTAGATAACTGTAATTTTATTCTAGATGTGTTGGAGTTTATTGTTTTGTTGACCACTTTAATTTAATCCCAAGCGTGTAGGATATTAAATTTATTTTACATTTTTAGTTCGATTTTCTAATAAAGCGTGTTGTTTTAGTTTCTTTAAACTATTATTTATTATCCCTTCTTCTTCATTTCCTGTTTCAGGCATCGATTGCCTGTTCCTTCTTCACTAATAGATCTAACACCATCTCTTCCGAGAACGTCCGATAGTTCTTCTTCCCCTTGGAAAATAATGTGAGATTTTTTTTGATAACCTACTCTCTTCCATTATATCTACACGTTCTTTCCACTGTTTCTTGTTATTACATATATTTTGTTTTGTGGAGTAGATCTTCAGTTCTTCAGGAATATCATCGTTTCTTTTCTGGTTCATTCTAATCTTTACTCTTCTTAAAAATTTTATTCTTCTTAAAAATTTCATCTCGGCTGCTTGGATTTCACTTCCATGTTTGGTATTTTTTTAATATATCTTCTGCTTTTATTGTTAGTTCATGACATAACTGGTGACGTGATTCTCTTTATTTTTCTTTCAATCGTTTGTTCGGCCGTAACCAAGAAACAATAAAACTTCACATGGTCTGTCAATTGCAACATTTGCCTATGCAAAACATAACGTTTTTTTTGTAGGAAGAAAACAGTAAGATTTTTTACGTAGTTAAAATAGTATTTAGACATGATCCGTGGCTAATTTGGGGATATATATATATATATATATATATATATTTTTTAAATTTTAAATCGTAAGTATCCAGTTTAGTTGCGAGAAAATAAACATTGGCGGCAACTAGAGTTCAAGTTGGCTATCCTGTTGTACCCATAATTCGTGGCTATGTCCAAGCGATACATATTGTTAATATGACCTCTCTTAGGTTATCTCTATCTTAAATTCTCATTTAATTTGCAGAAGGTTTCCGAAAATTCGTCCAAACACAAATAAATAAATAAATACATTAGTCAGATTGCTACTGCTGCGGTAATTTGTGCTACCTATTATCTTGGAATTGCTGTGGACTGTTATTTCATTATAAATCCGACCACAAATAGAATAGTTCACTTTACAAACTTTATATTGAAGGAGTGAGTTATGCTTGAGTTTCATATCCCGGTGCTATTAAAATTACCACATGTCAACACACATTTTGGGTTGTAATTTCATTTAATCATTCCCCCACCCTGCCCTAGAGAGCCTGCTGCTGGCATCACATACATGGATGATGTATAGCCATTATAGGAATTAACATGTGGTCAAAATACCATACTGTCCAAAATTCCAGGAGAATTTTTTTCCCACCTGCGGACCCGATCCTGTAGCTCTGCACCACGGTAATCTGTTGAACCATTTAAAATTAAATTAAATATATTTTTTATAGCTGTGATACATTTTCTCCATCGCGAGAAGTTTACAGGGAGAGGTTTTCGTAGAAGTAATGTAAACATTCATATGATGGATCGCAAATTTCTTAACCACACGGATTTAGTTACGCTTAATTCCCTGCACATATTAGCCAGTGACATCACATCTAGTAGGAAACTAAAGTATCACTCGGATGTAAGAAAAATGTTTTTTTCACGGTTTTCTCCCGTTTCCCCCTCCCACAATTCCATTACACCATTTCTCCATACTCATCGATTACGTTTCATTTCGTCCATCTGCCCTCCGCAAACTTGTCATTCACAGACCTCTATATCATCTCACCCGACCGTGAGTTGGACACGATTTCAGTAAATGTCCAGAAAAATATTCTCTAAATGATCGATAAAAAACCTCATTCAAAGGATAAACAGACTCGCGCTCATTGTTATGTATAAAGTTGTGCAACTCATTATTCTATTACCACGTATACACAATACATTAATTGCAATGCAATCCTCCAGTTTTATACTATAGACAATTTACATTATTCAATCTCTGTGACTGAACATACAGTGTGTCCCATAGAATCACTACCAGAAAGAAATATAAATATTTCGTCACTCTGTGAACTTAGAAACATGTCTCTCATCTTGTTTTACGTAGAAAATCTGCAAGTTTGTAACAATGAAAATTATGACTCTTAGCGCGCGTGAACAACAATAGTGAGTTAAAATGGTGGAATTCACGTCACAGCAGAACGTGAAATGTTGTTGTTATTATTACTACAGAGGAATGTGTTCTTTTGTACCTTGATTAAATGGAATCTAATAGATTACAAACAAAAATTATTAACGAACTACATTTTTCAGGCAATTTGAGTAAATAGTAAACAAAGAAAAATATTTAAAAAAACTGTATAAGGAAATTACAGAAGAGTGAAAATTTCTTCAATATTTGTATATATAGACTGTTGCCTTTCGCCTGAAGGATGCATTTTTAATCGTTTTACACGCTTTATATTAGCTTAACCTGTTTCTATGCAACGTGATATCTGAACACAATTTTCATCCACTTAAATTCATTGGATCGACTTGAATCTTTGTATACTTGTAAAGGATCAATGATAATACAATAATTTCATTATTTATTTTCCCCAAACCCTGGCCAGAATCATCAGAAAATCCAAAGAAGTATTTGTATAATTATGTAATGGAATATTTCAACACGATTTACACCCACTTAAAATCATTATATCGAGTTGAAACTTTGTATACTTTTAAAGGACCAATGACATTACAATAATGTCATAAATGTTTCTAAATTACTGGCCAGAATCAGCAGAAAATCAAAATAATAAAAACCGGTATAATGGGTTGCGCACTTCTTATTCGATCGTTGTAAGAGCTAAGTTGGTAGAGCAGTAGACTGTTGTGGTATATAATTTCAGTATTCCATAGGTCGCTGGTTCAAATCCTTCGGGTGCTCTATTCAATTAATATATTTGATTATAAACAGATATTGGTAAAAGTAAAGTCTCTAAAGAGAAAATGTAAAAACCATAAAAAGCATCCCACGCTTTTGATGGTAAAATTATTTTTTTTGTAGATAACTCTAGTTTTATTCTAAGTGTGTTGGAGATTATTTTTGTTGACCACTTTAATTTCATCCCAAGCGTGTTAGAAATTAAAATTATGTTTAATTGTTTAGTTAGTTTTTCTAATAAAGCGTGTTGTTCTAGTTTTTTTAAAACTATTATTTACTTTAGTTGATAACTCTAGATTTATTCTACATGTGTTGTAGATTATTTATTTGTTGACCACCTTAATTTTATCCCAAGCGTGTTGGAAATTACAATTATTTTTAATTTTTTAGTTCGGTTTTCTAATAAAGCGTGTTATTTTAGCTTTTTAAAACTATCATTTATTTAACATTGTGAATAAGTCATAGCGTTATTTTGCAGTGACTGATCCTCCAACAAATACGGCTACCAGATTGTATATATATAGTGCATGCATGTCAGCAGAATGCGCATGCGATAGATAATATAAAAACATTTGTAACAATTGTTATACCACAAAAAAAATAAGAAAACGCATTTTGGACTTTCTTAAACGAATTATTTTCCAGGAAATGACGTTGCAGAAAAATATAATTGACATATTTACATCATAGGACATCAGAAACCTATAATATTGGTTATAAATTTCTCCACTAGGGTGCATTCTTACAATATTGCGTTCCTTTGGCAACATATAATATTATGATCTGGTTGGAGTGATGATCAAAGGAGGGAAATGAAGCGTACCAATAGTTTCTCATTTGTTTTCAAACATCGCCGTTTACATTGAATATATAAATATTTTAAAATAATTATAGTTAAATAATGATTTGTGAGCAAAGAGCTTAATTTTATTCGTTAAATAGTCCTAACAAATGCCACTATTGATTTCCAAATTCTCTAGAGAAATTGGAAATCACTTGTGGCATTACTTGTGAAATATTATTCATATATATATATATATATATATATATATATATAATAAGTGTATGGTGCAAACAAACTCTACTAATATTATGATGCAATATTTTACATCAACAGTACATACGTATTACTTTGACGCTTGGCTGATTGATACATAATAAAATATCCCAAACTAATGTGCGTTAACAGTGTAAACGCCCTCTTGCGGCGTTTAACTGATTGATGGAGAACGATGTCATCATTCTCATTACGTCTAAGTGCAATATTAGAATATTGACCATTAAAATAAATATATGATATTTTTACACATACAGTACGAATCAGTATATACAATACTGTCATAAAATAGATTTTCATGTAACAAATAATTAAATAGCTCTTGCTACAGTTTCAAGTGTAAAAACAAAAAACAAACTTTAAACGCATTTCTCCCGGAACTTACATAATGACCTTAGCCTGTTGTTGCATAACGCCGTCCAACTTATCAAGCTTATTTTCATTCCCTCGTCCCTCTACGTTTTGATCGAATCCTTATTCTAAGCATTTATCTCAATTATTACTTATTTCATTAAGTTCATATATGGAATTAAATTAATTTAATTTATCATAAGTAATGTCACGAGTGATTTCTAAATCATCGATAAATTCACGAGTCATTTTGTCACTCGTGAATTTATCTAGAAGATTTGGGTTCAGTAAAATCAAGGAATCTGGTCATTATTTGATGTATTCAATGTATTTTGTTGGAAAAATAATTCACTGACCTGCTCAGAATATTAAAAAGGAGGAGTCTTTATCACAAAATCAGCAGCTAATAAAGAGAAATCGATAAAGATCGGGGTGAAACAAACTGTGATTGGTTGTAAAAACAAAATTCATTGAAACATGATTGGTCATTGACTCCCATTCGGGACATGAGTTTAATAGTCATGAAAGTTCATATATATATATATATATATATATACACATAAAGGTAAAGTGATCCCACTACAGGCCTCAGGAGGCTCTTGGGGTAGTAGGAGGTAAAGGCTCCCACTTTGTGTTGAAAATCGGCACTTGATGTCAGCCGGGTTGTCAGTCCTGCGTGACGGCCGCCTTTACCCCAGAACAAGCGTCTGGTACTCATTTCAGCTAGAGGCTGAGTCGACCCCATGGCCACAGTGCCTTAACCACTACGCTACGGCGTGCCCCCTATATATATATATATATATATATATATATATATATATATAAGGCGGAACGCCAATCCCGACCCACTCAATGACATCTATCCGAAAATAAGTGTAAATAAGTTAGTGTGGTTGTGTTTCTGTCCTTGTAGGGGGAGAATGCATATATATACTTATTCTTCTCTCTCTACGAGACGTATGCATTCTCCCCTACAAGGACAGAAACACAACCACACTAACTTATTTACACTTTTTTCGGATAGATGTCATTGAGTGGGTCGGGATCGGCGTTCCGCCTTATGATGTCATATAAGAACCCAAGGTAGTAATAGGATGGGAAAATTCGGTAAATTTTGCTTATTGCTTTTTTTATTTAGGCTTCAGTATCTTTTAAGAACCTGAAAAACATCAAAATCCAGACCCACGGTTTAAAGTCCCTCCCGCAGCACTTGCTTCAAGGATTTTTATATCCTAAAAATGTCATCGACCCCGGCGGGGTTTGAATCCGCGACCCTTGGGACCAGAGGCAATGAGCATAACCACTAGTCCGCCGCGGTTGATTTAATAGATATTTATAAACATATTTTTCTGTGATTTATCCAATGTATATATCTCGTTTCACTTATAACACAGCTCTACAAAAAAAATATTTTTTGTTGACCTGGATATTTCAGCGAATCTCTATATTTTCAAGTGCACAGTTTACGAATATATTCTTGATAGTCCTAAATGTGCTGTAGTTTTTATGATTTTTCCGTATCTTTTATCTTAAATAGTAAACGGCTTGTTACTAATAACACTTATGTTTGCAGCCATGATTTGATTTCTGCACATATTTTTTTTCACGCATACAAACATCAAGTGATCCCCGCTTTCGCATCCCTCACGCCCCACATCTGCCGTGATCTCAGTTATTTGACAAAATTAAAGTACTGACGACGTGCTTCTGGATTTGATAAAATTATTCGTCAAAGCGTTGGAAAAGGAAGGAGAATGTTTCAAATACATTTTGTAAAAAAAATCCTAAGCTCAATATGGAAAAGTTAAAAGGCGGAATATTTGAAGGTCCTCAAATTCGGAAATTGATGAAAGATGCGAATATTATCAAAGTTATGACTGCTCCAGAAAGTGAAGCCTGGAAGAGTTTTGTATTTCCGGATAATTTAGGAACAGGGAGAGCGCTTTCACCAGGATCTAAAAGTAATGGAGGAAACGCATTAGGGTAGATGGGACCATCTCATGATGGCAGATTACTGCTGGTCTTTAAAAAGAGATTGTCCCCTAATATTACAGAAGAACATCTTATAATAGGCGTTTCACTGAATATAACGTGGGTTTTAGACATTTTTCTTTCTATTTTGGTCGTTGTATACTAATTTTGCAAACAACAATTAATACCATAAATATATCTGTTATATTTTTTTTAATATTTTCCGATTTTGGTAGTGTAAAATGAAAATAAAGATTTAAAAAACAGAGCAAATCTTCCAAAATCATTGATAGTTTCATGAATTGTGAGCATAAATATATCAAGGGCAACAAAACCACTGTTGACCAATGTGAAAAAGAATTCTGGAAAGAAAAGCATCTGTCCTTTAGTTAGTCTAATTCGTATATATCAAAATGATTTAAAGTATTTTATTGTTTATTCATTGCTATACAAATAAATATTAACTGGTTATTTTGATTCCAACAGTCTTGTTCAAATCTGAGTTTTATTTCTCGTAATTGCATTTCCCTAATGAAATGAATAAAACAAGAACTTGATTCTTTCTCTTAACGAGTGATTAAGATAAATCAAACTCGCAGTATGATTTCTTCAATATAATTAATTTATTTTTATGATACCGAAAAAATAATATATATCCTTAATTTATAGCCTCACTACTTTTACACCCTTAGACAAAAAAAAAGAGAGTCATCCTCAGATTCTATCAACCGATCGAGGAACTTCGTGAGGGCTCGCAGAAGCCGTATTCACATCAACACGTTTTCAGTAATTGTACAGGATTGTTCGCTAGTTAACGCAGTGCACACTCAAGCAACATGATATAGACAGCTCGGCCTATTGTGTTTCCGTGGTCGAGAGGTTTAACGGACATCATCTGCGTTCGTAACCTCAAGGGTTTGTCGATTCCCGTTCTACTTGTTTAACTTGAATGTTAGAATAGAATTTCGCCTCTAATATAATTTCATATTTAATTTTATATTTGAGTTGTATGGCTTTAATGCACACACAAAACAAAGAAAAACATAAATTAAAACCTTCTTCTAATAAATAAATGAAGAAAGAAAATAATATAATGAAAACTTTAACAAAACAAAATCATTATCGGGTGTATGAACCTTCAGCATCTATTATCACCTTCAATCTGCGGGGCATTGAGGTTACCTTGTGCCTATGCCCTTGTGTGTGCGCTGAGCCATGGTAAAACTCAATATGATTCATTATAAACAAACGTATTAGAGATTGCGTTTGCGCAGACGTCTGCGCATCACAATCTATTGAATGTAATACATTGATATTACCTAGAACAAACCCTTAATATGGTAAATATAACAGTTACAATAACATTATTAACGTTGATTTAATTCAAATGTCAAAATAAAATGTTGCATTTAATTCATAATACATTATAATACAAATATCACGAAAGAAACTGCATAATTGAGGACGCGAACCTGGCACCATCATTAACAGAAACAGTGACTGCATGCTTTACCGCTGACCTAACAGGACACGTAGGAGTGTCTTCAGTTCATGTCACATAACACAGTAGTTCAGGGACCTCACAATTATTACTAGTTTCCTAGTTTGAACCCAGCACTGTGCCGAATAGGACTTACAAGAAACGTGCGTTCAAGGCATGACTCATTTATTTGTCGAAGGGTGTACACTAGTATAACCATATTTAGAATTAGAATTAGCCCATAATCATCCAATTTCGGGCAAGGGTCTCCTCCGACTGCAGGCTGCCTTACGTTACATCCCCGGGTTAGCCAACCCCTTGGGGCTATCACTTCAACATTTTTATGGATTGCTTCCATTTTTGTCTGCCATGTGCTATTATAGTCCGCAATATTCCTAGATGACACTTGAACATTTCACTCCGACGCTTTTTTTTTGTCTTCCAACTTTCCTTTTCCCTAGTCTGGGTTCTCACATAGTCACTGCCTAAGACCACTTTTAGGATCCATTCGGAGTACATGACTTATTAGTCTGTACTTTCAGAAGAATAAGACTCTTTACTTTTTATTTATTTTTTGAAAGAAGTTTAGTCCTACTTCATATTTAATCCCCATTTCCATTTCAACCCCATTGCTACATCTTTCAGCCTCGTTATCTTGCGGAAGTCCTCATTCCTGAAGCGGTCCCTTCCTGTGATGTTTAATAGCTTCCGCTCCATTTTTCTCTGGAAAATCTCTAGCATGGATGTTCCTTTTTGTTAATGACCATGCCTGAGAGTCGTACGTTAATACAGGTAGTACACACATGTCCATGACTGCTTTTTTAATTTTTAGGCTGATGTCTTATTCTAGTAATATGAACTTTAGAACCCAGAATTTTTTCCATGATTGTGTGATGTTCCTTTCTATTTCGTTTAGAGTTTGTTTGGTGAATGATACGGTTTAGCCTAAGTAAACATATTCATTTATGTAGACGATTTTGTGATTTTCGATCTGGATTATCTTTTTTGCATCGTTAGTCATTACCATAACCATATTACATAACCGTAATATAATAGAAAGTGGCAAGGTCGACTACATTTATAACTCATTTCGCAGTTTCAAAGTACCGACAAATGATTTATTTTTTAGTATCTGTTCAACAGAGAAGCTAGATATGTTCACTACACTTGACACTAAGAACTCGGAATTAAATATTCATAGTTATCTCAGTATTACTAGCACCTGCAAGTTAGATTGATAGAAACGTACCTTACAGACCCAGTCATCCTCAACTATAACTCATTATAGTCCGAAAGCCCTCTGCAAAATAAAATTGTATTTGAAGATAACTGTGTCACTTAAATGAGTTTGAATCAATTAATATGAATATTACCATTATCTCTACGGTTATCAAATATGATTCTTAAAAATTATAATTTTTTTTTAAACCTAGTATGTATGCCATATTCTATAAACAATAATATTGTTGATGTATTATTTTAAACATAAAATAAATTATTTATTTATTCTTGTTCCTTATATGCTTGGTGAGGAAAGGGGTACCTTAAGGCGGCGTCCTCGCTCCTCTTCCCTTCTCAATTATATTAATGACATGACGAAGAAACTACAACACTGCAAGCATCATTTTTACGCCGACGACTTACAGATTTACACACACTTTAGGCCTGACGAAATTAAGGAATATATTGACAAAGTAAACACTGACCTCAGACATATATCCTTATGGTCCAGACAATATGGGCTAAAACTAAATGTAAACAAAACGCAAGCAATAATTATCGGACATCCAAGACTATTACACTCCATAAACAATGGCAATATGCCGGCTCTCATATTAGATAACGAACAAATTCCTTATACCGACGTCGTTAAAAACTTGGGATTTCACTTAGATTCTAATTTAAATTGGAATGTCTAAGTAAAACGAACATCTAAAAAGATCGTCTCCATAATGCCTTTCCTAAAGCGTCTCAAACATTTTCTTCCTGCAACCCCTTAATAGAATTTTAATCCAAACGCATTTTGACTGCTGTGACGTTCTACTAACTGACATATGTGACGGATCGGACAAACTGCAGCGTGTCCATAATATGTGTATCAGATTCATATTTAATGTTCGAAAATACGATCATATTTCTCCATTATTCCACAAATTGTCATGGCTACATCTAAAAGAGAGAAGAAAATCGCAATGTCTAATTCTCTTATTTAAGATCCTACATACCTGGATTCCTAATTATTTATCATCTCGTTTCCAGTATCTATCCTCAAACCGTAACTTAAACACAAGATCACAACATAGTCTCTTGCTTAATATACCGCAACATAGGACATGACATCACTCCATGTCATATATTATCTTCAGTTCTCGCAACTGGAATTCCCTACCACAAGACATAAGGGGCTGCCGGACATTGGCAACTTTTAAAAGAAATCCAAGTTTATATTTGCTCTAACCTCGACTTCGTCATTACCCAGTCTAAGGTATATATATTAATTGGTGTTTCTCGTATAATTTATCATATTTATATTATTATTATCATTACATTATTATTATTATTTTATTATTATTATTATTATTATTATTGTATTATTATTGCTATTATCGTACAAAATGTTCTTTGTACATGACATTTACATTGCTACATTTAATGTATTTTTAACTGTTTGTAATTAGTATAGTGTATATCTATATTTGTTAAATATTTATTTGTATTTGTGCTGGTTGAGTGGGAGAGAAGGCCTTATGGCCTGAACTCTGCCAGAATATATAAAACATTATTATTATTATTATTATTATTATTATTATTATTATTATTATTATTATTATTATTATTATTATATGCCAAGTGTGCGATATAAAAACCTACAAATCAATAATTCTTATAGAGCGTACCAACCAAGAATAGTAGTATTAGTAGTATTAGTAGGATTTTATTAGACAAAAAGTAAGATATTTACAATATTATTTACAAATATGGGTCGCACGGGCAGTAAGCCGTACGTGCTGTTGACAGTCCGTTACAATAAAGTAATAATTGGTACTAATGTAAAGAAAAATAAACAACAAAAACAGCAATAACATTACAATTACATAAAGAAAACACAATAATATTACAATTAAGTAATAAGACAATAGCATTATACACTAGAAAAACATTAACATTACAATTACATAAAGAAAAACACAATAATATTATAATTAAATAATAACACAATAGCATTATACACTAATTAATTTATATATAATTGTTAATAATTAATGGTATTGCATTTTGATAACATATATTTATTCATGAATGAGTGTTGTCCTTATTTTTCGCGTTTTGTCCAGAAATTTACCGAGGTTTATCCAATTTTCTGGATTTACCAATAACTCGTAGCATGCCAATCTTTCCCGATTTAAATTTAGAAATCTTTCCGGTAATAACTGACGTCTCCAATATTCTAAATCATTACATTTTCCTAATATATGTATCTCATCTTCAAAGTTCCCGCACATTGGACATATTCGCATATCGTGATCGTCCCAATTTTTAGAAATTTCCATGCCCCTAGCCTAAACCAAGCAAGCCCTGATCTCTCCTTAAATCCTGGGTTGAGTATATACGATTCTTTTCCCCAGACGTGTTTTAGGTCTCTTTGTAAACACAGTGAGCGTTTTCCTGTACATTCGACGAAAGTATCTTGTTGGTTTATATCTAAGTACCTCCTCCTTATTTTTCTCCACACGTTCTTGCGATTTTCAGTCCTTTTTTCCCATATCCAGCCCATCCCAATCTTTTGGAGTTCTCTCGTAACCTCGTCTGCCCAAAATTTAACATCTAAGTTTTTAATTTGGTGGTCGTAACAAATTGCTCTAAGCATTGTTTGTTCACCTTGGATTACTCGCAACCAGTATTTGAGTACACGAATTTTACAGTTAATGTCGTCCTGGAATGACCCGAATTCATATAAAATTCCACAGTTAGAAACGGCCTTACTAAGTCCTGTAATAAGAGTATACATGTTATCAACGTGTGGTCAATATCCAGGGTATTTTGGCAAGTCTATATTATAATCGATGCTAGTGGAAATGGCAAGTTTCTAGCCGTGTAATTTACAAAACAATGTTCTTACTCCCATCCAAATATATAAAGCAATACTGTACAACTTATTTTGTTTACATACTTACAAAATATTATCATATTATTGTTATCATTAGCTTCATTGACGTTACCATTTGGCTTATTCGATACAATATGAAGTTGTAATTTGTTCCATTTCTTTCGAATCTAACATCCATTGTATATTTCCCGTTGGAAGATATTTCATAATTGAAAGGGCGATCTATAAATTTAATACTTGATATTTTGGTATTGATAGATGGTTTGGGTGTTTGGATTTGTTTTTAATTCTTCTTGAATATCTTCACTTCTCTTTTGATTTTGTAATCGTATAATATGTAGCCTGGGGCACGCCGTAGCGTAGTGGTTAAGGCACTGAGCTACAAGCCGGAAGGTCGAGGGTTCAAGTCCCGGTGGGGTCAGGATTTTTAAACTGACCCAAACCTTCTGGCGGCACTATGGCCCTGGGGTCGACTCAGCCTCTAACGGAAATGAGTACCAGACGCTTGTTCTGGGGGTAAAGGCGGCCGTCACGCAGGGCTGACAACCCGGCTGACATCAAGTGCCGATTGTCCAGAAATAGTGGGAGCCTTAACCTCCTACTGCCCCAAGGGCCTCCTGAGGCCTGTAGTGGGATTACTTTATAATATGTAGCCTGCTAATGGCCTCAATAATTTTATTTCTGCTGTAATTCACACATATTTAATTGTATTATATATTATAATAATAAAACCCAAATCAACAAACCAAACTGTTAAAATATCAACGGATTTCAATAGTGACGCCATCATCACCATGTATCAAGATTGATATCAGAATTAAAAAAAAAGATTGATAATATAAATCAACAAGTCTTCATCGGTATTGAAACGAGTTGACTGTTATAACATTTTGGTTTCGTGATTTGGGTTTTATATATTTTATTTATTTGTTTTACCTGATGGACTTAAGACCGTAAGGTATTCACTTTCAATTAACCGGGATTAAATTATGCATGCAATAAGAATTATGATTAATGATACATAATTTATATAGACTACACAATATAAAGGGAGCACGCCGTAGCGTAGTGGTTAAGGCACTGAGCTACAAGCAAGAGGGTCGAGGGTTCAAGTCCCGTTGGGGTCAGGATTTTTAAACTGACCCAAACCCTCTGGCGGCACTATGGCCCTGGGGTCGACTCAGCCTCTAACGGAAATGAGTACCAGACGCTTGTTCTGGGGGTAAAGGCGGCCGTCACGCAGGGCTGACAACCCGGCTGACAAAGTGCCGATTGTCTAGAAAAAGTGGGAGCCTTAACCTCCCACTACCCCAAGGGCATCCGGGCCTGTTGTGGGATCACTTTACTTACACAATATAAAGTTGACAAGAGTAAGAAAGAAAAATAGTAATAATAATAATAATAATAATAATAATAATAATAATAATAATAATAATAATAATAATAACATAATTCGATTAAGTAAATTTCTTAATAAAGAGAGTTTAAAATATAAAGGAATAATAAAAGTATACATGGAACATAGTTATATATTATATTATCTCAGGAAATATTGAGTGAGTTTCTTTTTAACTGTTTTTGAGTCGGGCAGTTCTTGATGTAAGATGGGAGGAAATTGCAGAGACGGGTAGCTGAAACAAGGAAGAATGAAATTTAGTGACATGTTCGATGTAGAGGAACATCAAGAGTTAAATTTCCGCTCGATCATGTGCTTAAGTTATAGCGAGAGGATAACGAATGAAAGCGAGTTGATCTATAAAGGGATGATGAAGTGGGAAAAGTGTTGTATAAGAAGCAGAGGCATTGATTACGTGTAATACAATTTTATTATCACTAAATACTCCTATTTATTCATACATGAATCTAAAGTTTATAACTCAGATACATTATAAACAGAGTCATAATTTCGTGTTAATTTAACTTTTCGAGGTCTGAATTTCTTGAGTAGTCTTCTGTTATTAATTCTCAACAATTGCTAGGATGCTGTTAATTTTACCTCTGGGAGTAAAAAAGAAACCTTTCAGCCCAATAATTGGAATTATTGACTTGTTTTAAATGTTGGATTTTTATTGTACCGTTTCTTAGCACGTTTTTCCTAAACTATTGTTTTATTTTCGTGGTAGAAATTTTAAATTATTTTTTAGCAACTGAAATTATATATTACTCATTATTGAAAAGAAGACCCGTGAAAAAAAAATTCCACTTGGGATCGAACATCGAGGCCGTACCGCTTGACCTGTTTCTTCTAAACCTATGACGTAGAATGTTCAAGGATACTTCGGCGAGTCATGATAAAAAAGATGCTTATGTACAAAATGTGTAGGGTGTATCGTGTTCTTAGAAACAAATGGTTTTAGATATAAGAATACAGTTTTCAGATAACTGAGCTGCAAAATTTGAATGTTTAAGAGAAATCAGGATTAGCAATTTGTGAATGTTCCATAGTAACCAACTATTAAGAGGTAGAGCTTAGTTTCTTTTCGTTAGTACATGTAGAACATTGTGTTGAACTTAATACCAAAATCATTTTTTTCATATTTGGACTTAAATTATTTTCTTCTAAGTCCAGGGTAAGTTCATTAATTATGGGTTGGATACTATTAGGGACCAAGGTGCAAATAAATCGTAAATACGCCACTGATAGAATAATAATTTAACTAACAAGTGCAAACACTCAAAATTGACCAAGGAGTCTTACGAAATTGGCATCAAATAAAGTAAAACATTCTTGCCAACCGTACGACCTCTAAGCATGGTGGAACAACTCCAAACCTTTGGAATAATTAATTAATTGCGACTTGGTTTAGGCGAGAGGGGTTGTGACACGATTATAAGAGATCCTGTAATGCAGCCTCTCCATTGCATCCCAACTCTCTTGGTGAAACCTGTCAGGTGCTAGTCCTAGGAAGTTGTTAAATATAACGATTGAGAATAATGAAATGAAAATACATGTTCTTCCTTTGTTAATATTTTTATAACCAATTAGTGTTTTAAATTCTTTGTGAAGAGTATTTAAGACTGAATTTCATAAAATAAAATTTCGTGAAGGAATAAGTCAAACGGAGGAGCGGATTGTATTTGTTAGAATGTTAATAACTGCCACTCTGGAGCGTCACTAAAAGCTGTGAGCTGGTCTGGAAGTTATAACCCATGCAAGTTCCCTAACGGCCAAGGGCGAATTGGGCAAGCCTAGCGATGCTGTTGGATACATCGCTAGGCAGGTTGCCAAGCCTTAAGGTAGCAGCCCTACCAGATGACTTGCTCCTCGAGACATTGGTAGCGTCTCAGTAGGGCTACTCTTTTTACAAACCAAACTTGAAATTGAAAGCGCCAAATGGACAATTATATGAAATATTCCATAGTATAACGCAAAACGAGAGGGTATAAAGACAGCATGAATGTTATGACATGGAATGTATAACGCAAAACGATAGGGTATAAAGACAGCATGAATGTTATGACATGGAATGTATAACGCAAAACGATAGGGTATTAAGACAGCATGAATGTTATGACATGGAATGTATAACGCAAAACGAGAGGGTATTAAGACAGCATGAATGTTATGACATGGAATGTATAACGCAAAACGAGAGGGTATAAAGACAGCATGAATGTTATGACATGGAATGTATAACGCAAAACGATAGGGTATAAAGACAGCATGAATGTTATGACATGGAATGTGTAACGCAAAACGATAGGGTATTAAGACAGCATGAATGTTATGACATGGAATGTATAACGCAAAACGAGAGGGTATTAAGACAGCATGAATGTTATGACATGGAATGTATAACGCAAAACGAGAGGGTATTAAGACAACATGAATGTTATGACATGGAATGTATAACGCAAAACGAGAGGGTATTAAGACAGCATGAATGTTATGACATGGAATGTATAACGCAAAACGAGAGGGTATTAACCCATTGGAGACACGTTTAAAGTGCCTAGCATGTTCACTGGGAACCCATTTAAATCTCCGCGCCGCTACTCCGCTGCGCGGGACTTTTAAATACACATACTCTGTTCTCTCACTTATGATTTCAGATATTTTGTTTACCCCTGAATTTCTTTTAAGTATCTTGTACTTTTTAAACGAATAGCAAAGGAATGTGGCCCACCTGCTACCCTCTTTTGTGTTCATTGTCAACCCGTTTATGTTTTTGTTATTTTCAAGGCTGTGAAAGTTGACAAACCATTCAGAAACCATCTTTTTGTAAAAGTTCTCGGACATTGCCTTGACAGTAAACACAAATCATATTTTCACACAATACCGAAAAAATAACAAACGCAATCTAATACTGTAACATAATAAAAATCAATATACTGAAATAAAATAAGCATAGACCTATACATTATAAAATCAGGACAAGTTCTTACGTATATTCTTGAATTATCATAGTTATATTTCGACCTGTAAATTATAAAATACTATAGATAAAAACTGGACGAAACTCACCTAATATTTCTACCATCAGTAGCATGCACGGTTTACGTTGTCACTGTATATTATTCACAACATCCGTAGCCGAATCTTCGTTCCATAATAATTCAACTAACACTCCCTGTCACATCATCTTTCATCCACTACTCCACTTAGTTTCTCAAAAGCAATACTTTCTCTCTCCTATTTACGCACATATTGCAAGAAAAAAATTAATTTTAAAACTATGAATTTTAACAAATAAGCACTGAATTTATATTCACTTATATTTTACCGTAATAAATGCCTACAACTATAGTCTACTATTCTATAAATAATAACTAAAATAAACTATACAATACACTAGGCCTATACATATTTACTTTACATAAACAAACAACACATTTTACTGATGGTGAACCGAAAATGTAAACCACTAAAGAAACCTAACGTCTTACAGTGTTATAACACAACAACGAGTCTACCTCGTTGTGGGGCTGTTTGGACTTTCTACCTGCTCACGAGGGAGACTCGTTAAAAGTCTCCAATGGGTTAAGACAGCATGAATGTTATGACATGGAATGTATAACGCAAAACGAGAGGGTATAAAGACAGCATGAATATTATGACATGGAATGTATAACGCAAAACGAGAGGGTATTAAGACAGCATGAATGTTTATGACATGGAATGTATAACGCAAGACGATAGGGTATTAAAACAGCATGAATGTTATGACATGGAATGTATAACGCAAAACGAGAGGGTATTAAGACAGCATGAATGTTATGACATGGAATGTATAACGCAAAACGAGAGGGTATTAAGACAACATGAATGTTATGACATGGAATGTATAACGCAAAACGAGAGTGTATTAAGACAGCATGAATGTTATGACATGGAATGTATAACGCAAAACGAGAGGGTATTAAGACAGCATGAATGTTATGACATGGAATGTATAACGCAAAACGAGAGGGTATAAAGACAGCATGAATATTATGACATGGAATGTATAACGCAAAACGAGAGGGTATTAAAACAGCATGAATGTTATGACATGGAATGTATAACGCAAAACGAGAGGGTATAAAGACAGCATGAATGTTATGACATGGAATGTATAACGCAAAACGAGAGGGTATAAGGACAGCATGAATGTTATGACATGGAATGTATAACGCAAAACGAGAGGGTATAAAGACAGCATGAATGTTATGACATGGAATGTATAACGCAAGACGATAGGGTATTAAGACAGCATGAATGTTATGACATGGAATGTATAACGCAAAACGAGAGGGTATAAAGACAGCATGAATGTTATGACATGGAATGTATAACGCAAAACGAGAGGGTATAAAGACAGCATGAATGTTATGACATGGAATGTATAACGCAAAACGATAGGGTATTAAGACAGCATGAATGTTATGACATGGAATGTATAACGCAAAACGAGAGGGTATAAAGACAGCATGGATGTTATGACATGGAATGTATAACGCAAAACGATAGGGTATTAAGACAGCATGAATGTTATGACATGAAATGTATAACGCAAAACGAGAGGGTATTAAGACAGCATGAATGTTATGACATGGAATGTATAACGCAAAACGAGAGGGTATAAAGACAGCATGAATGTTATGACATGGAATGTATAACGCAAAACGATAGGGTATTAAGACAGCATGAATACAATGACATGGAATGTATAACGCAAAACGAGAGGGTATAAAGACAGCATGAATGTTATGACATGGAATGTATAACGCAAAACGATAGGGTATTAAGACAGCGTGAATGTTATGACATGGAATGTATAACGCAAAACGATAGGGTATTAAGACAGCATGAATGTTATGACATGGAATGTATAACGCAAAACGAGAGGGTATTAAGACAGCATGAATGTTATGACATGGAATGTATAACGCAAAACGAGAGGGTATAAAGACAGCATGAATGTTATGACATGGAATGTATAACGCAAAACGAGAGGGTATAAAGACAGCATGAATGTTATGACATGGAATGTATAACGCAAAACGAGAGGGTATAAAGACAGCATGAATGTTATGACATGGAATGTATAACGCAAAACTATAGTGTATTAAGACAACATGAATGTTATGACATGGAATGTATAACGCAAAACGAGAGGGTATAAAGACAACATGAATGTTATGACATGGAATGTATAACGCAAAACGAGAGGGTATAAAGACAGCATGAATATTATGATATGGAATGTATAACGCAAAACGAGAGGGTATAAAGACAGCATGAATGTTATGACATGGAATGTATGAGGATTGTAAACAAAGGCACATGAAGTAATAAAAATGACATAAAACATATTAGATATTGCAATACTTTCTGAAAAAAAACTTAGAAAAACAATAGAATCAATGTAATGCTCATGTTATAGAGCGGAGTATAACAAAATAAAATAGCAAGTGGTGGAATAGAAATTGTTATAAATCAAAAATATAAAAAAATACAGAGTTACACGTTTGTAAATTACGGAATATTAATTGTAGATTGAAATTAACATGAGGGGAAAATGACCATTATTAGAACATATGCTCCAGACGAAGGCAGAGAAATTGATAGGAATGATTTTAATGCTGCTCCCCAAACCACGTAATTTCTGTTAATAAAAAGGCTATATAATAGTTACAGGAGATCTTAATGCCCATGTAGGAGCATAACCTATTCCTACTTTTTTGGAACATATGGAGAACATACACTTAAGAAGAATTGTAAGACGTTAATTGAATTTTCAGCATATAATGAATTGAAAATCATGAATACTTTGATTCGTAAGAAGACGTTAATTAATACACATACAAGCAAACTCATATATTACAATATTGCACCCAGAATGTCCATGTATACAGAGGTGAGAATATATATTCAGACCTTTATATGGTAAACATAAAAATTACTTTCATAGTTCCACAGAAGAAAATAAGACAAAGAAGTGATTCAGTTAAAAATCAAGCTTATGAAGGACATTTATTTAAAAAAGGCCGTATAAAAATGTACTTTTTTTTGTCTAAATCAGCTAGGGGAAAAAGTAACACAGTTTGTTCCCTTCCTCTCAATTATAGCTACAACCTTCCCATTGGTGGAAGAACAGTATTCGTATTTTATTAACTTTGATCAATACGTACTCACTCGATCGGTTTACCGAATTAAATACCACACTCAAATTTTCGTTCAATTCTTGTAAATATTTCTTAATTACTAAAATGTAATCGCTGGTTCCTTCTTATTAACAATTCTCAGCACTCTATTAACTTACAGGTCTAGAGTATACCAAAACTATTACATACCGTTACTATTGGAATACACCTCAGCACACCTATAGTCATGTCATGTAAACAATCGAACTCGGAAAAGAATAAATACGTCTGGCATTGCTGTGGTAGATGTGGGGCGAGTAACAAGTATATTACGTTCCTTCCAAACCTTTTTCCCATAGCTGGTCTAAACAAACACTTGGATAAGAAAGGTAATAGCACAGATCTACAAAATGAATGGAAAAACATCAAACAGTCATTAAATCAGTAACTAATGAAACATTGTGTTATCTAGATAAAAATTATAAAACAAGTGGATTAAATGTATGAACAGAAGAATCCGAAACTGTATGAACGGACAAGAAAGTAGATTACAAAGTAATGTACAACACTCCTTCATTGAAAATAACTTAATTTTGAACATAAATGTGTAATAGCAAAGAAAAAGGTCAGACATGTTGGCACTGAATTTTATGGTAGAACGATGAACTTTATGCCGTTTTCCCTCAAACATTGTATTTCAATTTCATCACTGTAATTTCAAACAAATAAGTTATAATGTGCATTTTCACATTATTATTATTATTATTATTATTATTATTATTATTATTATTATTATTATTTATCATCATCATCATCATCATCTAACTAATCAACTCACTGCCATTATCGAACACATAGGTTCATGGCCGCGCTGACATAAGCTCTCCATATGTCTCTTATTCTGAGCCAATGCTTTAAATCATCCCTCGCGTAATCTACTTCGTTCAAGGTCACGGTTAATGTTATGCTCTCACCTGTTTCTTGTTATATCCACTTGGCGTTTTCCTTCTGGTTCTCCTACAAGAAGCTTCCATGTACTTCTTTCATTCCCCATTCGTGCTAAATGTCCTGCCCATGGCAGCCTATGAGACTTAACTCTTCTTTTATATCTGGCTTCTTATTAAGACCACGTAGCTCGCTCTTCAGTAAGTCTTCTCCATTCACCCGTCTGTTCACCTCTCTTTGGTCCTAAGAACTTTATTCTCAAATACTAATAACCTTCTTTCCTCCCTTAAAGTAAGAGTCCAAGTTTCGTATTCATAGAATATAACTAAGAGACTAAAAGTTATATACTGGTACATATTTCTTTTCAGTTTAACTTTTTTTAAAGAGTTGCGACGACAAGAGTCCCTGTAATGCATAAGAGAATTTCCAAAATTGACCATATGTTTAATTTCTGTGTGCATATCTATTTGTAGGGATCTATTTGTAATTATTGCACCCAGGTATTTGAATTCACCGTCTTCTTCAAAATTTCCCTCATCTATCATTAGCTGTGCATTTTCATTATATATTGTATTTCAAGGTGTGAACATATATTTGCTTTTTTTATGTTTACTTACAGTCAAGATTTCTTAGTGTTACTCAATAGAGTGTGTTTGCCCTTATTACGTCCTCGCTATCTTCCAATAATAATAATAATAATAATAATAATAATAATAATACATAATCAGCATAAATTAACAGCTTTTTAATACCAATGAGTTGTAGGTTGTCTTCGTCCTTTACAGATTTGAATGCATGCTCTAATACAAAATTTAATAATAGAGGAGATAGTGCATACCCTTGCTTTAACCCGTTGTTAATTTCATAAGTATCTGAAAACACTTTGTCTACTCAAATCCTAATTTTTGTGCTATATAGACACATTCGTGCAAGTCCAACTTTTTAGGAATTCCGAACTCCAGCAGGATACTACATCACAATTATTATTATTATTATTATTATTATTATTATTATGATTATTATTATTACTATTACTATTATTATTACAATATTATTATTTATTATTATTATTATTATTATTGTTTATTACTATTATTGACTTGCGCAGGCGACAAATTTTATTGATTACGTAAACTGTCAATTACATATAATTTAAGAAGATCGAGTTCAGGGGAGAATGATAATATCTTTACCCGCTTTATATCACCTTGATCTGTATCTGTCTCTGTAACGGAATCTTTCAACACGATTTTCACCCACTTAAAAACATTGGATCGACTTGAAACTTCGTATATTTGTAATGTACCTATGACAATACAATAATTACATAAATTGTTTTTAAGATCATGAACATCAACAGGACATCAAAAAAAAATAAAGACCGGTATAATAGGTTGCGGACATATCGAGTTTTTAGTCCATCGTTGTAAGAAATTAATATTATACCCTCTGGTAGTTCAGTTGGTAGAGCGGTGGATTGTAGTGGTATATAATTTCAGTAATCCATTGGTCGCTGGTTCAAATCCGGCCCGGAGGATTTTTTTAGAAGCGTATTTCTTTTAGCTCATACTACAATAGTATCGAATTTAAAGATATTTACATTTTTATCTTATTCTGTGAAATATTAATGACAATGTTGTAATCATACCACATTGTAATTTATTCAAAAAATATGAGAAAGATAAGATTAACTGTAACTATGTATCTATACTAAACTATTAAAAATATTATAAAAATGTTAGATAATAATTTTAAAAAATATATATAATTATATTCCTGCCTAGACACTAAAAATATCGTAAGAACTTAAAAATTTCATGGGATTCGGTTACTGAGAATCAATTAAACTAATAATTAAAAAAAATAGTTTAAAAAACTAAAACAAACGCCTTATTAGAAAACCAAATTAATAAATAAATAATAAATAATAGTTTTAAAAAATTAAAACAACACGCTTTATTAGAAAACCGACGTAAAAGTGAAAAATAATTTTAATTTCCAACACGCTTGGGATAAAATTAAACTTGTCACAAAAAAAATCATACCCAACACAGCTAGAATAATACTAGAATTATCTAGAAAAAAAATTACCATCAAAAGCGTGGGGATCTTTTTACGGTTATAACATTTTTTTCATAGAGGCTTTACGTTTACCAATATATGTTTATTTTCAAATATATTAATTGATATAGAGCATCCCACGCTCTTGATGGTAATTTTTTTATAGATAACTCTACTTTTATTCTGTCCACCGCTGTGGTCTCGAGGTAGCGTGCTGCGTTGTCATTCAGCGGGCCCGGCTTCGATCCCCGGTCGGGGCAGTTTTTTCTGGGTGAGGTTTTTATCGGGGTTTTTCCTCACCTATAAGACAAATGTCAGGAAAACTTTAAGGCCAAATGGTCATCATCCTTATCATTATCATCATCACCATCATCATCCTTCACCGGTGTGGAAAGCAACGGGAAGCTACCACACTTACAATTCCCTAGTAAAGCTGCAAGCATAGCATGAAAATGCTATGATTGTAGTGAAGGACGTGCCTCCGGGCAGAATTACTATGGATGGATTTTTATTCTAGATGTGTTGGAGATGATTTTTTTTGACCACTTTACTTTTATTCCAAGTGTGTTGAAATTTAAAATTATTTTTCATTTTTTAGTTCGGTTTTCTTATAAAACGTGTCGTGTAAGTTTTTTAAACTATTATTTATTTAGTATGTATCATTCATTCTTCCTATTACAAATTGAAAGAAGCATTGGACGGGTATTGGATATTAATACTAACGCAAACTGCGGGCTCGTGTCGTTCCGATGGATTTTCCCTTGAATAGTCACAACAGAAGTTCTGAAAAAATCCTAATACCCTTTATTTGCTTTACCAAATTTCCAATAAACTACACGAACAACGTTTTTCACTATATTTCTCACAACGTAATCTTCTATATTCGTTGACAAGTTCACGCAACGCAATTTCTTACCTTTATTCTTGATACAGCGACTGGTCCACAGTAATCACATAACTCGCCATCCGACCATCTCAATATATGCGAGGATAGCAACATTCTAGGCGTATAGTCGAGATTTTTCCAGAGCAGAAGTCTCGAGAATCGATCCTTGTGGTGGAACTTTCTGCGCGGATCTTTCAATTCATGAGTCGACAGGTCTCGATTTTTTTTTCTATCATACAATGCGAGATCCCTACTCTCGCCTCCCGTTAAGTTCAGAAGCTAGTATACATCAATGAGTCATAATATCAATTTGAAATACTGTTGGACAAATGTTAACTGTATTAAAATGTTAAAAATATTATTTTGCTACTTTCACATGAATTAAGAAAAAAGACGCGCAATCAATAATTTAACCTAAATTTGAAAAAAACCTGATTTATCTCAATCCAATGTGAACATTAACATATTTCGCTCTCACATCAGAACCTTAACAGTGTTTCAGTAGCAGTTAATTACCTGCAAATATTGCAGAATATTTATTTATGGTATAACCAAGTTGGGAATTATTCCGGTGGTTGCCCATGGTCTGGAATTTAGGTTACGTTTTTAATTAAAGAATTTACTGAAAATTCACTATCATTTATCACCCATATAATCGGGGTAACATAACCACCTTCCAGGTGCCCCAATCTAAAAAGTTGGTTACAATTCCGCTCATAGCAGGGGAGGAAGCCAGAAATGACGTAGAAAACCTGTTGGCATTGGACAAAAAATATATTAGCAATTTATTTCATAGTTCTAATTAATTTAATAACTTGTACTAAAAAATAGTATTGAAAAATGCGTTCACTTTTATGTATTCTACTGCGTTCATTTCTTGTGTGCATTATTTAAGGTTGCGGTTCATGGATATTCTACAGGAACGATGCGATGGAATTTAAATGAAGTTAGGTGAAACAACTTTTCTCTCTCACTCTCTCTCTCACTCTCACTCTCTCTCTCACTCGCACTCTCACTCTCTCTCACTCTCTCTCACTCTCACACTCTCTCTCTCACTCTCGCTCTCTCACTATCTCACACTCTCGCTCTCTCACTCTCACACTCTCGCTCTCTCACTCTCACACTCTCCTCTCTCTCTCTCTCACACACTCTCTCCCTCTCGCTCTATTTCGCTCTCTCTCTCGCACTCTCTCGCTCTCCTCACTCTCTCGCACTCCTCGCACTCCCTCTCCTCTCTCTTTCTCCTCGCACTCTCCTTCGCTCTCTCTCGCTCTCGCCCTCTCTCGCTCCTCCCGCTCTCTCTCCGCTCTCGCTCTCTCTCGCTCTCTCTCACGCTCTCGCTCTCTCTCGCTCTCGCTCTCGCTCTCGCTCTGCTCTCCTCCGCTCTCCCTCGCTCTCTCTCGGCTCTCTCTCCTCTCTCGCTCTCTCTAATTCTCGCTCTCTCTCGCTCTCGTTCTCTCTTCGCTTCTCG
>JASPKZ010001202.1:970000-1277205 GCA_030220185.1 Diploptera punctata | reverse complement strand
AGGGAGAGAGAGAGAGAGAGAGGAGAGAGACGAGATGAGGAGAGAGAGAGAAATAAATAGGGAAGACGGTTTGTAACCGTTTTTTAATTTCCTGCTGTGAAAGAAATCTGTGTTAATAGGTTCGGTCTGTAAGGAATTATACATGTTGAATAAACCATCAGCTTGTCAAATCAAGGCTTATCTTAGCTAAATCTATGTTTAGGAGTACGTATTTATACAAAGTGTTTACGAACTTTGGTGACAAACTTTCATAGAGTGATCTAAAATGTTGCCCGAGTGTTATGATACAAGGAATTCAATGCATCCGGTAAATTATTAAACATTTAAATTTTATATACTGTTAGACTTCGAGTACATTTCGACAAACAACTATAGAAAATAAAATGATAGCTGAACTAGCAATGATGAGCAATGCTGAGGCTATACATATCTCCACACGGTCCACTAGTTGTTAAACATATCGATATATATCGATAGCTACCGCTTGTTGTCAACATACCTAATTTGTTTACGATATAGCAAAATGTTTAGTAGGGTTATCGATGATTTAATCAAGAGATGTCAAGTTTTATACACAACAAAGTAATATTTCGCGGTATTTACGTCCAGAGACTCAAGTTTTATACACAACAAAGTAATATTTCGCGGTATTTACGTCCAGAGACTTTATCCAAAGACATTTCGCCCAGTTCTAATATTTTCGTTTATTATTTCATTTTGAAATGTATAAGTAACAGCAAAATTAATATAAATTATATTGTAAATGCTTGAATTTATTAAATGCTTCGAACGGGTTTCCTGCAAATTTATCCCGCATAATAGTTGTGCGGTCTGAAACATCCACCTGTCTCGGTGTAGAACTATGGGACGCACGTTCTTTCGGATCCTCATGGTAGAAGCAATTTTCTCATGGAATTTCGGTCAATGTATGGGACCGCTGCCCACCCAGCAGCATTGTGAGGAATTTGGATGACACGTTAAATAGTAGTATCAGGTTAGTCGAACTGACCACATCATCACCCTAATATTTTCTGGATGATTGACACATGTGGACTGAATCAAGTACCCGGCTGTCAAATCCAATGGCTTTCTAGTCTGACACATCATATAATATTTATACACAAAATGCAACACTACAATTTACAACTGAGTTAGGGACACAGGGGGTTTATACAGTAATACTCCATATGAATGTGATTGAAACTCCCAAAACATATTGCGGTATAGACTTATATCACCCATCGCGGGTTCTCTATTAATCAGCATATTATTTCACTTTTATAAGATTCATGATGTGTTCCGTTGAGGTTTATTCAAAATTAATATAAAATTATGGAATATTCACCTGAAAGGTCCGTCTCCTCGACTTAATTAATCATTTAACAGTTAAATGATTAATTAAGTTGAGGAGACGGACCTTTCAGGTGAATATTCCATAATTTTATATTAATATTATTTCACATTTACAATTATATAGGTGTAATTTTACTTCTAATTTTGATCATTCAGATTTCCACTTTTTTTTTTTTGTATTCTGAATTGCATGCAATAACTACCATATTTTGTGAGCAGAAACGAAAGATAACAAACAAGAGATATGCAACTAAATCTTGTATGTACGAGTATTACATTAGAACCTGCCGTGTTACATTCTATGGGTAGCCAATTTATGATTGCCGACCACTAAAATCTGATTTTATGAAATAATAGAATCACAAACTCATCTCGTTCAAAATATAGTTTATAGTTTCTCTATAAGAAATACAGTTTTTTTTTTGTCAGTCCAGTCTCAAGAACGTCGGATGGATAGCTCATATCGCCAAATTTCCCTGTTGAATTATTTAATATTGTCTAGAACTTTGACTTAAAGTTCAATAAAATTATGCTACTGGCAAAGTTTTTTAACAACCTTTTAATTATAATAAGTTACTAATACCAATTTTCACAATTATTTTATAGTGTTATAAAAATTTCATGGTTAACACAATGTTTGATGAAAGTTTACCTCACAGTTTTGCAATCACAAATTAATATAGAAATATTAACATATTCGGCATACTGCACGTATTCTTTAGTAATATGTACTCACCAGTGACAGTAATCCAATGTTTCCCTGACTTCATTTCTGCATTAATACCTGATGAAATCCCGAAACCGTAACCGGCAATAAATAATATTAAGGATACATAATTATACACTCGCACAAAAAAAATCTTCGTAAGGACTACCAATCCGTCCTAACAGTAAACTTCCGTCTCATAGCTAATTAGATGTTCTGCCTGAACATTATCTTTTTTAAAAATTTAGAAATAAACAAATACTTAAGGAAGCAGTGAAAAAGTCTGAATTCCCGGCGCTGGAAGGCCCACAGAGAAGTTTCTCTATGGGAAGGCCACTGACATCAGAAGCATCATTAAACAACAACAAAATCTAGAATGCGTTCAGCAAACTTGAAACTACAAATTAAAGTAATAATTTATGTTCCCTTGAGCCTTACTTTATCCAGTTAGTCCTCTAAGGCATAAACACTGCCACCTGTATCTCTACTTCAAAAGAGATAGCAATCTTGTGTATATAATATTGTTCCTTAATAGTTTGTACGTCGTCTCATTAAATGCGTGTTGAGTAAAATTAAATATTGATTGCGATAATCTGAAAACACGATTTATGACAATGAAAATATAATCTGTTATATTGTACTTCATTGTGTTTTGTGTCAAAAGTTTATGAAAAATAAAGCTGACAATTTTTTACTAAACAGACTGTACTCTACTGTACCACCTCACACACATTTCTGTGTCCACCTGTCCTAAAATACATTTGATTATAATAATTATTTATACACCTATTTTTTTAAGGGTTCTTTGAAGTAGTTCACAATGAGATTAGAGGTTATGTTAACCATCAACCCTGTTCATTGCTTGGGCAATGTATTTACATTGTAGGTTGTTTTTAAATTCATCCATGATATATTTTATACATATTTATTCCAATTTCAGTGCTTTTATTTCATTTTCTGCATATACTTAAATGTATATTCATATTTAAATGTCTTGCATGTGCTTACTTAATTGGGTAATTGTATAGAAAGTACTCTCCTAAACTCGTAACTATTTCAACTAAGTGAATGATATATACTTTAGGTAGGTTAGATTAGATTAGGGGGATTTATGTATACTCACATGGTGCACTAGTGAATCATTCTCTGAATTAAACCAGTTCCAACTAGTTCAGGAGAGGCACTTTCTACACAATTACTTTTAATTGTACTGTACTTCCATCCACAAATATGTATTCTGCATATTTTTCTGCTTACTTTGTGTTTCAGGGGGCTAAACAATATTTATAGTTTTACGTCTTATGGAAATTTTAGGTTGTCTAATTTCAATCAATGTTTTCACTTTTCTTCTCGTTTCCCTAATGTTCTTCATAGATTCAGTTTCCTTAAGAAATCCTAATATACTTTTAAAAAGTCCATTAATAATTTGTTCGGTTCTATATTTCTCCTTGTAGTCTCAAGCAATGCTCACTACAAGAAGGAGAAATATAGAACTGAACCAAGGTTTACAAATGAATGGCCAAGACATTTTATTTGTCAACAGTATAAATTATCTGAGTGTAATTTTAGATCCAAAACTTATGTTTAGACCTCATTTAAAACACCTATCTGCCAAAAGTAGCAAATTCCTTAAAGGTCTATCAATGGCAAGCAGGCCAACTTGGGGATTAATTCAGAGATACTGGAAAATTATATGTAATGGTGCTATTAAACCATTGTTATTAAACTGTGCTGCTGCATATCAAGATATTTTGAGTAAAAGTATGTTCAGAAGGAATTATACTAAATTCAACGAGGATTTGCATTACCTATATGCAAAATCTTATCTTTAAAATTTCCACGGGTGCAGCACTTGTCATTGCTGGTATTCCTTCTCTACATCTAAGTGCACTTTGTTCAGCTGGCTTAAACAATGTTAAAAGAAATCGTACAAAAATATTTCAACAGTTTACTTTTGATATTGATTATGCTATGTCTTTCATGGCTGCTGGACATCCTGCCACACAATATGACAATCTATATGTGCAAACCTGTGGAAACACCCATGCCTTATACACTTTACACGGACAGATCAAGATTTACTGCAGGAGAAGAGGGAAGTACAAGTGTGGATGTGCTTATGTAGTCTATTGTGAAGACAGTGAAGTTTTTCTTCAAACTATTCAAACTCTTCCCTAGCTGTTCTGTTTTCCAAGCTGAACTATATGCTATAAAATAAGCAGTAACGGGGTGTCTTCAACACAAATGTAGTAGCACGTATTTTTTGTGACTCTTCAGGCTGCTCTTCAGTCGATCGCAGATGAATTTAATTTAAATTCGAACTCAGTAGTAATTACAAATAACATAAAAAATTACACAAAACACCTGTGCCAGTCTTGGATGCGAGGGCACCAGGGGACTGCGGGAAATGAATGTACTGATCAACTAGCTAAATCCGCAAGCATCTTCTGAGCTTCATTTTCAATGTCCTATATCCTATGTTAAAAAGAAACTGTTGGACTATATCATCACTGAATGGAATGAACATTGGATAAGGAGTGCAAATGGTGCTTTGACTAAAGAGTTCTTCTTTCCTACAGTACACCATAGGCTAAATATAAAACATTTTATTCCAAATTTCATTTTAACACAATTTATGACCGGCCATGGAAAATTTGAAAGTTATTTTAGGAGATTTAATATTAACCCAGACAGTGATTATAATTGTAAATGTCAAGAATTAATACAATCTGCCATAGCATAGTGGTTAAGGCACTGCGCTACAAGCCGGAAGGTCTAGGGTTCGAGTCCCGATGGGGTCAGGATTTTTAAACTGACCCAAACCCTCTGGCGGCACCAAGGGCCTCTCGAGGCCTGCTGTGGGATCAAAAAACATGTTTTATTTGATTGTCCTATATTCGAAAGGTCCACCGCTGTGGTCTCGAGGTAGCGTGCTGCCTTGTCACGCAGCGGGCCCGGGTTTGCTCCCCGGTCGGGGCAGTTTTTCTGGGTGAGGTTTTTATCGGGGTTTTTCCTCATCTGTAAGACAAATGTCAGGAAAACTTTAAGGCCCAAACGGTCCCCCGAAATCATATGGCCATTATCATCATCCTTATCATTATCACATCATCATCATTCACCGGTGTGGAAAGCAACGGGAAGCTACCACACCTACAATTCCCTAGTAAAGCTGCAAGCATAGCATGGAAATGTTATGATTGCAGTGAAGGACCTACCTTCGGGCAGAATTACTATGGATGGATATTCGAAAGAATGATTCTGGTTAAACTTGCTTTTAAATGATGATGAGGCTTTTGCCTCAATGTGTGAAGTGATTTTTAATAACCAAAATTATTATAAACATTTTATAAAATTCATAACACACGTTCATAACAATATGTAGTATTTTCTAAGACACTTATAAACGATTTACGTAATTCATAACACTCATTCAAAACCATAAGATAATAATTCTGTTTTACAATGTATAGTATAATATTGTTATAGTAAGCTACAACTCTAATATGCCTTTGTGGCGATGTAGGGTTTCAAAATATTTGGAGATTCAATAATAATAATAAATGTAGAATTTTTGGCTAATTTATTAAACCCTGTAGTATCAGTGTCCCCCAATCCATGCAATCCCCATAATGAAGAAATAATCACTGATAACTTTACATGTATTGTGAACAGAACCTTAAACAAGCAACATCGGTGATAGTCATGGAAATCACAGTTAAAAACAGCATGTTGAAACTAAAACAAATATGAAACTTTAATTTTCTTTCTACTTCAAGTACTATAATTTTGTTATGCAGAGAACAAAAAGAATGGTATCAATACAGGTACTGAAGCCTATGTTATCAAATAACCTAGGATGACCAGATTATCAGAATAAGAAAAAGGTACATTTTGAATATTTAAGCTTTAAATAGTACAAAAGAGGACACTTCTAGTAAAATTTCATGACATTTAACAAGATAGTTATTGTATAATTCTTTTGAACATCCGTTAAAATCATTCACTATTGCAGTTACAAAGACCAATTATTACATTCATGTGAAGGTATAAAAAAGTTTTTTCTTTTAAATATTGTCATAAAAGACAATAAACAACATGTCAAAGCATGTCTTCATCACATTTATGCCATTTGATATCATAGTCTTGATGCCTAAATATTTATTTTCTCATGTCCATAAGAAATGTATGACAGAAAAAAAAACTCTCTCCACAAGTGCATTTGTTCATGGACTGTCATAACAAATTAAACAATTGACAGAGTGTTATAACTAAGGCTAGGATTTGTATGTAATTACATATTCATTCCCTTTGCTTATAAATAGGTAAAACTGATAAATGTCCACGAATTAGAAACTTACTTGTCATATATGAAAATTTATCATTACATATTTTAAAGATTTTTTAATGTAAATGTACATATTATGGCCCTTAATTAAAAAAACTTTTTCATAAGCGGAAAATAATTTAAAACAATTACATTAAAATACAGATAGGCCTACCTAATTGTACATTGAAACTGATTTTTCCAACCTATATAAAAGCTACTGAGAAATGTCAAAGAATTCCATTTACTAAACATAGATACAGGAAGACACTGAAAACTTGTGTAAGCCTATAGAATTCCACATAGCAAGATCTCTTTTAAAACCTGAACGATCTACTCTGTTTATGAATGAAATAGTACAAATATATAAGGGGCACATCATGGTATAGTTGGTTCAAGCAATATACCACAACCTGGAAAATTGAAAGTCGAGACCTGATGGGGTCAGGATTTTTAAACTGCTTAATATTCTGGTGGCATCATGACCCTGGGGTCAACTCAGCCTATAAAAAAATTAATACCATGCTATGTTGTGGGGGTAAAGACGGTTATCACACAAAGCTGAAATCTCTTGCTGATTGTCTAGAAAGACGACAGCCTTAACCTTTCAATATCACTAAGATCTGTAGTGGGATCACTTTATAATAGAAACATGACAACACCCTTCTTACCACGTCTTCAAGTGTTTAACTGTCCCATTCCTTCAAATTTGATCTATGTTAAAGTTAACATTTAATATAAATTTATATGGAATTAAATTTTAATGTATTTAATATTACATATTTTAAGGAATTTTTATGTAATTTTACATATCTTAAATAATGTTGTTACATGAATATGTACATATTTTTCATGTTAATATTACATAAAAATCCTTACCTTAGTTATAACAAATCAATAATGTCTTAGCATACAATAGGGTATGCTCGGGTGAATCGGGACAAAAATAGCAAAATCTGCAATATCAGTTTCATTTATTGGTAAGACATATGAGGAGCTTATTTTCAAAAGTCTTAAAGTCTTAAATCCAAAATTTTTATTTTCATAATATGAAAATATTTGTTTTGCATCCATGCATCATGTCCACACAGTGTTATGTTCAAATTCATCTTGTATCACATGTTATAATAATTGTGAAATATATGTCTTTTTTTTTCAAAGTGTCTTAAATTCAAGCTGGTTTTATTTCCAAGGCATCTTATATCCATTCAACCAATCAGCTGAGTCCCTCAGATCACATGACTCAATATGGCTGCTCCTGTAAAGCTTCTTGTTTCATGTTAGAGACATATGCTGATTGTTAATATTTGTTTATTTATTGTGATTTTATTGTTTTTATTGAAATGGATAACTGTGAGGAAGAAGTAATGTATCACGTAGGACGGACAGCTACAAAAAGAAGTTGTACACCATCAGAATGGTATAAGAACAAAGAAAAGGCACATAAGTATGCTGGTGATGGTACAATGCCAAAATTATGTTTTAAACACAATGACAGATATTATCAGGCAGTAGTACTTAATTCTACAGACTGCAAGCATTTTCACAAGATGTTTCTTCTTCTTCTTAATCATAATTTGTAGAATTTTCTTCCTGTTTACTTCCAAAATCACTCCTCAAAGGAAGATGTATTGGATGTGCATTCTGTCTTTGATCTGAGGCTTGATCCATGGGACTGCGAGCAATGTATAAGATACACCTTGAAGTGGGTTACTAGCCCGTTTTCATGGCAGATTTATTATTCCCTAGGCCGATTGCCTTCATCCAGCTCCAGAGCGCAGCATGCCCTATTTTATTTCGGAGTTGTCTCTCCTAGATGGGTTGTCTTGCAGGACTAACAAACCCCATCCGCCCGTTTGCAAATCTACAAGGCAGTAGATGTAAAGTTGCCTCTTCCTTCAGGTACACCGTACCGAAGGACTCCTTCTCCACTGTATGTGCCGTTGAGGTCTTCACCGTAACCCTGACAAAGGACCCTCACAAGGTACTATCAGCTGGGTAAGCTGAACCAAGGTTTTTTTGTACGAGGTGTTACTTCTCCCCCTCACCCTTTTTCAACCTGGCTTGGGACAGGCTATGGCAGGTTTACAAGATGTTTTATGAACAAAAAGTACATAATGCTAGCAGTGATAAACAAAACAGCACATGTGTATAATATGACTAAATATTAACATATCCTGTGCGAGGTTACAGTTATTTATTAGTAGATCGTGCTTTTGAATAAGTAGAAAAAAGTTGCATAAAGTTGAGCAAGCTTTTTTACCCATAGATTACCATGAAATGTTGGAAAATGTTGGAGTGGTACATGTCCTTGGAGATACTGGTTTCCTTATGATTGGAAAATTCTGCCAGACAACTAATTAAATCCTAAATGGATTTCAATATAACAGATGTAAAATATATTAAAATTACTAGCAGCAAAATGCCATGCCAAACCACCTATTGCAACTTATTGGTGTGTTTTCATACACTATTATAAAGGGAAAAGGTGGGTAAATCTGGAAACAATGGGGAATCCAATCAAACAAGAAAAACTAAATGACATTAAATTGCTTTTAAATAAGCTAAGTATCTCCGACGGACATCCAGCAATGTTATTTTGGCAGAACATTATGGCACCAAGTTCAATGATGCCAATATAGATTCTTCTATATATTGTTTATTTTTTATTATTTCACTCACCTCATACTTCATAAATCATAGCAGACCCTGGGTTTCTTCACGTAATTTGTGACATTGTCAATGCTGCGTCACGTTCACAACGTTGTGAACGTGACGCAGCATTGACAATGTCACAAATTACGTGAAGAAACCCAGGGTCTGCTATGATTTATGAAGTATGAGGTGAGTGAAATAATAAAAAATAAACAATATTAAAGAACCTCATAGTGTTATTTCCTATCTACATAACTTAATAGATTCTTCTTCTGATGCAGACTGAATTAGGCCCTATTCTTGAGGCTGTATTCAATTAAAATGGATGCCATTTGTAGTAATTGAACATTATAGTAATTAAATACTTTATTACATCTCAAACTTGATTTTATTATTAAGCCTCTGTGACATTAATTCCAAAATGTCTTATCTACATGGCCTTCATCAATAATATGGTAATTATATTAGTGTGAGATTTTTGTCCCCTTGTGTCTGACTTTGCAATGTAATTACTAATAAGAAAATCTAATAATGATGTGAGTGTATGAAATTATTTTCTTGAAAATATAAAAAACATGATTTACCAATTCATGGATTTAAAACCCTTCATATATGTATTGTACTTCATGATTTAATATAATCTTTGATCAATATTTTGTACCAGTAGTAGTTTTACTAATCAAAAGCAAAACGAATTATTGACAATTATATTCCAGTACATCCACTGCTGTGGTCTCGAGGTAGCATGCTGCCTTGTCATGTAGCAGGCCCGGGTTCAATTCCTGGTCAGGACAGGCTCCTGGGTGAGGTTTTTTCGGGGTTTTTTCCTCACCTGTAAGACAAATGTCAGGAAGCTTAGGGCCCAATGGTCCAAGAAAATCATCCAGCAATCATCGTCATCCTTATCATTATCACGTTTTATTTGTGGTATTCGCAAATTTGATCATGTTACACCGTCCCTGGAACAATTATCGTGGCTTCATCTAAGAGATCGTAGAACTGTCCATTCCTTATCCCTTCTCTATAAAATACTTCACACATCATCGCCTAATTATTTATCACGCCGCTTCATCAGACTATCCGACACTCATGATCTTGACACTCGATTCCATCAGCACATTGTCCTTTATATCCCTCCTCATCACACTGTATATTATTCATTATCTTTTATGGTCTCACTTACCAAAACATGGAATTCCCATCCGCCCTATGTCAGAGACTGTCAAACTATAACTTCCTTTAAAAACAAACTAAAGAATTATTTAATAACTAACTAACTTATACACCTCACTGTTAGTATTCTTTTAACAATTAATAAATTTAATTATATATGAAAATAATATTAAAGTCAACAAATATTTTCTTTTGCTTTGTTTTAAATATTGTATAATCGTAAAATTAGTTTTCTATATCTCATTATTTTTCTTTGTTTTTTATATACATTAGACAGGGACAATTTAATATGTCTTGCTTGTATACATTTTATTATTAGTTTTAGTCTTAATTTTAACTAACGTTAACTGTTTGCATTATAGATCGTAATATAATAGATATTATCTTTTTGATCAAATTTTTATGTAGTATTTAATGTTAGAGTTAATTGAGATTGTTATATTCTGATGTAATATATGTTTGTCCTGGTGAGTGGAAGAGAAGGCCACGTGGTCTTAACTCCACCAGGCTAAATAAATCTAATCTAATCTAATCTAACATCATCATCCCTCACAGGTGTGGAAAGCAACGGGAAGCTACCACTCCTATAATTCCTTAGTAAAGCTGCAAAGCATAGCATGAAAATGCTGTGATTGCAGTGAAAGACCGGCCCTCAGGCAAAATTACTATAGAATAGAATATTCCAGTACTGCATGTCATAATTCATCCTAATTTATAAAGGTGAATAGGGACATACTTTTGGGTGAATCGGGACAATTATCAAATGACTTCTTTCAGTAAAATATTCATTTCTCAGACATTTTAAATAGAATTTTATAATGTAATTTTCTCTATACACTATCATAGAATAATATTTGTTCCTTTATATTAAGTCTAAAATCAGAAAACTTTTTTTTTCCCTCAGGTCCAACACACTTTTATGATACCATTCCTATCCTTGACCATGACACTAAATGTAGTCTCCCAGTTTTTATGAAATAGGAAAACTATATTTCACTAAAAAAATCCATGTATTGTGTAATTTTCCTCTGCCTCTCCAGTATCATAACATCATTCTGCATGGATTTTGTTTCTTTAAATAAATTAGCATTTCTGAATCACAATTTCACACGATTGCAAAAATGAAATCCATTTTTACATACCACATCAGAATTTTTTACAATTCAAAATTGTATCTTTTCAAAATTTTTCATACTGTAGTAATATTACAATGTGCTTATCGTTTATTAGAAAGGCCGAACAGTTTATAATTTCAACTTTATTACGTAAAATGTAAAATAATATAACTATTCCATCCATTGTAATTCTGCCCGAAGGCAGGTCCTTCACTGCAATCATAGCATTTTCATGCTATGCTTCCAGCTTTACTAGGGAATTGTAGGTGTGGTAGCTTCCCGTTGCTTTCCACACTGTGAAGAATGAGAATGATGGCCATATGATTTTGGGGACTGTTTGGGCCTTAAAGTTTTCCTGACATTTGTCTTACAGGAGAGGAAACGCTCCGAGAAAAACCTCACCCAGAAAAACTGCCCCGACTGGGGATCGAACCTGGGCCCACTGCATGACAAGGCAGCACGCTACCTCAAGACCACAGCGGTGGACAATATAACTATTATTATGTTAATATTTTACATTATGTTTATACTTTCAATATTTTGGCATTAAGTTACGGGACCAGGATAAATCTTGGTGCCCTAATAAAGTGTGTCATGGTTGGGTTGCAGAGTTGAGGATTTGGAAAAATGGAAAAAAGAAGTCATTGTCCTTTGGAATCCCTATGATTTGGAGGGAACCTACAAATCATGGAGAGGATTGTTATTTTTGCACAGTTAAGGTAGCAGGATATAATGCTAAAAACAAGAATTATATGTATATCCAATATTACCTCTGCTATTCAGCCCGTACTTTATGATCCTGATATTCCAGTTCCCTTACACCCTGAATCAGAAACATTGCCATCTGCATCCAGTAGCATTAAAACTGAATCTCCAGTGGATGATGAACCATATAATTCTGATCATGATATATGTTTCAATCAAAGTGAGCTTAATGATTTACTGAGGGATTTAAATTTCCTAAAGAATCAGCAGAACTATCGGGCTCCGGGTTAAAAGAAAATAAAGTATTGGCTGAGGGAATTATTTTTCATGATACAGTCATCGTGAGAAGGAACTTGTCCCTTTTTTTTTTTTTTTTTGCTGAAGAAGAAAATTTAGTGTATTGCCAAGACATCCCTGCTGCCTTAAAATGTTATAAGATAAACTATAATTCCAAAGAGTGGAGGTTCTTCATAGATTCTTCTCAAAAAAGTCTTAAAGGTGTTTTGTTTCGTAATGGAAACATTCATCCTTGCATTCCTCTGGCACACTCTTTTGTTTTAAAGGAGACATATGAAAATGTAAAGTTTTTGATCCATATTTGGTTCGTCTTCCGGGCTTATAGGCCGTGGTCTGGTTGTCTTCATACTCGACGTTTCGTCTACTGCTGCGGTAGACATCATCAGGAGATACTGCGTGCTCTCTGTGAACTCCTCAACAGTCGGCTGCAGACTGGCTGGTCGTTGGAAACTGTCTCTCTGTTTATAGCTAAACCCCGGGTGGAGGGGGGGTTTTCTGCATGGACCGAGTTATGCGCTGTCGTGCAGTTTGCAGAAGTCATAGGCTTCGTTGTTGTGTTATGCAGTGCTGGGATCCAAATTTTGTTTATCTTCATGGTTTCTTCTTTTTTGTTGAAGGAATTCTTATGTTTATATATTTGAATGGCTTCTCTGTATAGTCTGATGTAGTAATGTGATGTTTGTGACTATTTAACTCATGCCCCAAATGGGAGTCAATGACCAATCACGTTTCAATGATTTCTGTTTTACAACCAATCAGAGTCGTGTTTCACCAAATATTTATCAGTGTTATGATTACCATATTAAAGAAAGCTCCTCCTTACAATATTGCGTTCCTTTGGCAATAAATAGTATGATCTGGTTACAGTGATAAACAAAAGAAGCAGTAGAAGCGTACCTATCGTTTCTCATTTGTTTTCAAACATCGCCGTTTACATTAAATATATAAATATTTTAAAATAACTATAGTTAAATAATGATTTGTGAGTAAACAGCTTAATTTTATTCGTTAAATAGTCCTAACAAATGCCACTTTTGATTTCCAAATTCTCTAGATAAATTCACTCCTCACTTCGTGAGTCGTGAATTTATCGATAATTTGGAAATCACTCGTGGCATTACTTATGATAATACCTGAGTATCTTTGAATCTTATAATATGTTGGTTGTTCATCAAGTGTTCCGCTACGGCCGATTTTTCATTTTGTTTTAATCTGCAGTGTCTCATGTGTTCTTGTAATCTTGTGTTGATCATTCTTTTTGTTGTACCGATGTACACCTCTCTACAACTGCACGGGATACGATATATACCGGCATGACTTAAAGGATCTCTAGTGTCTTTGGCTGGGCGCAGTATATTGCTGATTTTTTGTGTTGGTTTGTAGGTTGTTGCTATGTTGTATTTCTTTAATATTTGTCCAATTTTCTCTGTTGTTGTTTTGATATAAGGTAGGTAAACCTTACCATTTGTCTCTTCCTTGTTTTCGTTTTCCGCAGCAGTAGACGAAACGTCGAGTATGAAGACAACCAGACCATGGCCTATAAGCCCGGAAGACGAACCAAATATGGATCAAGATGCCGGCCGTGAAAGCCTACAATTATATGTAAAGTTTTTGTTACAAAAACTGCAGTATGAAAACCATCTATGTCTAGTCTGTGGAGATTATAAGAATACCCTTATTTCTTATGTGAATGGGATAGCAGAGCTAGGTCAGAACACTGGGAAAGGGAACAGTGACCACGTAGTAATTTAATACCAGGTGAAAAAAACTATAAGAAGTGAACATCTTATTGATCCTCAAGTGTATTGTTGCCACCTCTCCATATAAAAATTAGGTTTATTGAAACAATTTGTAAAAACTGTAAATAAAGACAGTTAGCACTTTAAATATCTTTGTGCTACATTTCTTATGACGAAATTTAAGCTGGTGTATTCATTAGTCCACAAATTCGAAAATTGATAACGGACAGTCAGTTCGAGAATACTATGAGTCGAGAAGTGAAGTAAGTCTGAAATGCTTTCAGAAATGTTGTTTTCAATTTCCTTGGAAACAAAAAAGGCCCAAATTATGTTAACATAGTGAAAGTGATGCTACAAAATTTCAAACAGATTGGTTGCAACATGAGCGTCAAAGTACATTTCCTTCATTTACATCTAAATCATTTTCCTAACAATTTAGGAGATTTTAAGTGAGGAACAGGGTGAAAGATTTCACAAGGATATTAAAAATATGGAAATGAGGTATCAAGGGAAGTGGAGTTTTAACATAATGTCTGACTATTGCTGGATGTTAAAAAGGGACTGCTCTTAACAACATGCGAGAAGGTCAAAGAGGAGAAAATTTGAAATGCAATATTGAGGTAAGATTATGAAAGTGCTTATAATTATTAATTATTATTATTAAGTAATGGTTAATTAGTGGCAAATAACAAATTCTGGCCTAGTTCTTCACACAAAATTCTTGTTGAAAGTAATTTTTATTACATTTCACAAAGCTATAATTTCATTTCTAGTTATTCATGAATATTTTGAAAACCTGACATGATGGGAAAAAATGGAGATCATTTTCGAATTCAGCACAAGAAACCCATATAGAATCACCTATCAGATTTTTAAAAAAAATAATTTTTAAAATGCAGAACGGTGATCCTTTTCTACTTCTTCAGATTCAAATGACGATAAGATTGTTCCACCACTTCAGAGTCATCATCATCATTTTCAACTTCTTTAGACTCTGATGACAACAAAATTGTGCTTTTGCATTTTTTCTCCATGAAGCAAAGAACAACCTTTCTTACATGGTTAGAATCTAATTCAAATTCACATGCAGACAATGGAAGAATTTTAATTTTGTTTAGTTGTTACTTGACTCACCGCATACTTCTTAACTCCCTTGCATATCTAGATTTCGTCACTGTATTTGTGACATTCTCAATGCTGTTCACGTTCACAACTGACGTCCAATGGTCTCCATTGGACCATTGGATGTTAGTTGTGAACGTGAACAGCATTGAGAATGTCACAAATACAGTGACGAAATCTAGATATGCAAGGGAGTTAAGAAGTATGCGGTGAGTCAAGTAACAACTAAACAAAATTAAAATAAACCTCATAGTGTTATTTCCTACCTACATAACTTAATGGAAGAATTCTTTGTACCAACTGTTTTTAGCAGATTGTCACTCCAATGTCGACACGTTCATCAAACTATTTCTTATTTTACCTCTTTTTTTTACATAACCAATGCTTTCTGTTGCTGACAATTTAATGTTATCTCTTATAGCCTCCCATTATTTCTATATAACAGTTTCTTCTTCATTTGTCACATTCTCATCTGAAGATTCCAGTATTTCAAGTCTATTAGCAATTTTGATTTGATATTTGTACCGCATTTGCAATGGTAATCTTAAATTTTATGGAAGTCGATAAATAAAAGAAATCCACAATAATTTTCCTAGCAATTTCACCATCATATAATATTTTTGAAAACTGACATTTGTCAGTATATAGTTTTCATATGCACTTCATCTTATTCCAGTGGTGTACGTAATTATAAAATTTTAATCATATAGTAAATTATGAACATTATATGTGAGTGTATGTTCCAATGCTACCCTCTGAAATTTTCATGCTTCAAGTTACATGCTATGTGCATAGATAGCATTAGTATGACCTATTTTCAATTTATGCATTACTTCAGCAGACCACTGCACATATCTATAACAACCACTTGTATTGGAATAGTTTTAGGATGTCTCTATGTTTGGTTGTGTATAGTGTAAATATCATCGTGGTGACTGCAAAAGGTGTATGTCTTTTTTTTTAACTTTTCAGTATGCTAATAACTCTACAAATATTAATAATATATTTAAGGTGATTATTAAAATTATATTATAATATTATATATTATTCCTGGATGAGTCCACCGCTGTGGTCTCGAGGTAGCGTGCTGCCTTGTCACGCAACGGGCCCGGGTTCGATCCCAGGTCGAGGCAGGTTTTCTGGGTGAGGTTTTTATCGGGGTTTTTCCTCACCTGTAAGACAAATGTCAGGAAAACTTTAAGGCCCAAATGGTCCCCGAAATCATATGGCCATCATCCTTATCATTATCATCATCATCCTTCACCGGTGTGGAAAGCAACGGGAAGCTACCACGCCTACACAATTCCCTAGTAAAGCTGCAAGCATAGCATGAAAATGCTATGATTGCAGTGAAGAACCTGCCTTCGGGCAGAATTACTATGGATATGGATGGATTCCTGGATGACATAGGACCATTTGCAGATTGTGCAAAGGTGAATGCTGGTTATGATGATGCAATAAAACACAATTCTCATTTTTGGTGACATACAACCTATTGCAGTCACCACAACGATTTGTTGTATGAGGGAAGATTGTGAGAAGGGAGAAGGTGAAATAAAGGGAGCAGGGAAAAAGCCATGTAAGTCACTTTTTTCTTGAAAACATACTTTTAATTATACAACATCCATACTTCCTTACCTGTATGACAAACTTTGGAGGTAAATAAACCCATGATTAAACTGTATATTATACTAATATACTGACTTAGGCTTTCACAGCTGAAGTTTTTCGGGCTTGTTGGCCATGGTCGTGGCGCTTAAAACTCCCTGATGTTCCCTACAGGTCATAATGTGTATCTTTTGAAAAATATTTACAAATTATAATATGTATCTTTTACTGTTTCACATATCTAAATGATAGTGCATTTCATACTAATGACACCTCAAACTATATTTCTACAAAATAGTGACTTACTTACCTGGTTCGTTCCCTGTACCTTTCAAATGCAGTGCTGGCACATAGGCTTAATATCCTCTTGGATGAATTTCTATCAACAATACTAAATGTGCTGTGGAGAATTTTGGAATTTAATCAGACATCTGATGCACATTCTAGAGATTAAAAATTGTACACCATCACTCCTTCTACCCCTGAGACTGAAAATTTTATAATTAAGATTTCCAAACCGCCTGGGTATCGAACCCACTAGTCATGAAGAATACATGCCACCTCCTGAGCTAGCATGGTGGACTTTGATGAACATTATTCATTTATAAAATAACCAGCTTTAATTATATTATTTTTAGTCTGGACATCTTACCTCAATATTAATGTTGATTTGTTCTTGGACATGTTTCAAAACAATTCTGTTTTATCGTCAGCTTTCATTTATTTATATACAGAATTTCAATGTTTACACATCTTTCTGTGCCTAAAGTTTTATTTTTCTTCTCCACTCGTCTCTCTCCATCCAATCCATGTCCTCCAGTCCTCTTACTCTCATTCCAGTTCTTATTTTCTGTATCCACGAGTTTCAAGGTATTCCTCTCCTCCTTCTTCTAGGTGGACACCATTCCAATGCTTTCCTGGGTAATCTTTCTTCTTGCATTCGTCATGCGTGCCCATACCAATTTAATTGCTTATACTGTATATAATCTACTCTTGAATAACCAATATTCATTTTTTCTCTTATGACAGTATTTCTTATTTTGTCTAATTTTGAACATCTTGCTACTCTCCTCAAGAAATCCATTTCTGTTGACATAAGTTTTTGTTAAATTTCCAAACTTCAGCCCCATATGTGACAGTACTTCTCACTATTGAATTATATATTTGTAACTTATTTTTCCTAGTTATATGTCTGTTCCATAAGACTCCATTCATCTTTGCTGTTATTGCTCTACATTTATTTATTCTGTTCTTAATATCACTTTCTTGTTTATCCTCTTTATCTAATTTTACTCCCAGATACTCAAATTCTTCACATCCTCTAATATATCCCTTTTCATTTTCTAATATCAAATCTTCGGTTTCGGCTCCATATCCCATACAAAATGTTTTTTCTAAATTTATTTTCAAACCCCAGTTATCGTATTCGTCCAATAATTTTCTGAACATAAACTCCATGTCTTCATATTCTTGAGCAATTATTATCTGGTCATCCACAAATAACAGTGTATATATTGTATCTGTTGATCCATCTCTAATCGGTACTCCCATTCCTGAACATTTTTTGCTCCAGTTTGACAGTGCTTTATGCATAAATATCTTAAATAATGTTGGTGATATGCTACAACCTTGACGAAGGCCTTTTGTTACTTTAATTTTTTCTTATAAAATTTAAATTAATTTGCTTCTTCAGAAGATCAAATCTGGCAATATGTTGAATGAAGCTCTTCAAAAGCTCCTGAGCTAGCATGGTTGACTTTTGATGAACATTATTTATTTAGAAAATAACCAGCTTATAAAATTTAAATTAAACTTTTGAGAATGTCGCACAGAAGCGACGAAACTAGTCTGCATAAAAATCAAGAAATATGAGGTGAGCCAAAATATACAACTCAAATATAATTTAAATTAAACTTGCTTCTTCAGAAGGTCAATAAATTCTGGCAATGTGTTGAATACAACTCTTCAAAAGTGTATCAAAAAGTCAGTTCTGCCTGAGTTACGGCAATGTAAAATGTAGATATCAATATACCGAGCTTTAATTTCTATTTAATTATCTATAAATACAATATTAAATCTTCATACAGAGTGTTAGTAAACTACTTTAAACAAAACTAATGCTACAGTATTCATACACCAGGTACACTTAGGGTCGTTTGCAAATACATTAGTCTCTACTCAAATTACTTCCAATCACTGGTGAGCTGAGATCGAATTAACGGCCGCCTTACCGGTCATGCATGAATGTTGACGTTTTCGTAATATTGGCAACGAATTACCCAGAATTCTCAGCGATAAAACCACTTCCGTTATTTTCGTCTGCTATAGAGGAATGCATTTATGTTTGCATCCCGCAAATAATACCGTATACAAACACGTCTGCGACGCGCAATATTACACCGATTCTCCTGTTCTTCCAGTTGAATTCTTTGGTAGAGTCTATCAAATTCCTCTTCTCCGCGTATACCGAAAACATGATCGAAGTCTTCAAGGTCCGACATCTTGGATAAGTTTCAAACTACATCAGTTCCCTTCGGGATTTTCACATAAGTTTATATCTTGAGCTACGATCTTAAGGTACCTTGTCAGGTAGCTTACAATTATTACCGCGTGAATAGATTTCTGAGTAAGAAAAATGTGTTTGAATAAAACTTTATCAGCAGAGAACGCCTTTTACTGTCTAATGCGTTCAAACATTCGACCCTTAATTGCCCTCCAAAGATCTAAATGGAAATTACATAGATCAGATCCTCCTTCATGAATGTTGTTTTGTATTAATGTTACATTTATTGTTAGGTTTTAATTTTTTTTAATTAAAAGTTTTTAAAAACACATTATCTAACAAGCAAAAAATCTAACCTGAAAGGCTAATTTTAAAATACAACACATAAATAAATGGATTTAATCTTTATATTTGCCAGCAAAGTATTAGGTTTAAAAATGGGGTACTCTGGGAGGAAGAAGCCACACTGATTAGTTGACTAGACTTGAAAGAATAACATTAGTGAAAGATGAAGGAACATATTAACCCATTAACTGGCAGTCATTTAAATGGCCAGAGCTTGCCACAAGTTATCCAATGGATATTTAGATTCAGAGAATGATTTAAAATTACAATTTTCTCAGTAAAAAAAAGTTTTTGTATTATTAAGATATCTTAAGGAAATTAACGACATTACAAAAATAAATCTTTCCTTTATAAATTTGTGAAATAAATGTTATTTACTTTTTAAATGCCACAATTGTCAGAGGTGAAATTTACAGCCTTTATATTCTGGAAGCATTTGTAAAGTCTAAATTTTTACCCCGCTTACTAATAATCCATATATAAATTTTATATAAGGCATCAGGTTCAGATGAGATCCCAGCAGAACTGATAAAATCAGGGGGAGAAAAATTGATGGACAAGATACGCTGGTTGCTTAGTATGATTTGGGACGAAGAAGCTCTTCCAGATGAATGGAAGGAATCAATTATCGTACCAATTTATAAGAAAGGAGATAAAACTGATTGCAACAACTACAGGGCATCTCATTACTTTCAACTTCGTACAAAATTCTAACAAATATATTAGTAAGCAGACTTACTCCCTATATTGATGACATTCTAGGAGATCATCAATGTGCATTTAGAAGAAAACAGGTCTACAACAGATCAGATTTTTAGTATAAGACAGATTTTAGAAAAGAAATGGGAATATAATGGTACTGTACATCAACTATATGTAGACTTCAAAAAAGCATATGATTCAATTAAGAGGGAGAAGTTATATAGTATCCTGCTGGAGTTCGGAATTCCTAAAATGTTAGTTAGACTTATACGAATGTGTCTAAATGGCTCAAAGAGTAGGGTGCATGTAGGCAAACAGTTTTCAGACACTTTTGAAATCCAGAATGGGTTGAAGCAAGGAGATGCACTATCTCCTCTACTATTTAATTTTGTACTAGAGCATGCCATTAAATCTTTAGAGAATGAGGAAGGCTTACAACTGAATGGTGTTAATAAGCTGTTAGTTTATGCTGATGATGTAGTACTACTGGCCGATAGCGAGGAGATACTAAAGGCCAACACACACACACTATTGAGTAATACTAAGAAATTAGGACTGGAAGTAAATATCAGTAAAACTGTCACACGTAGAAATTCAGTATATAATGGAAATGGACAGCTAATGACAAATGAGGGAAATTTTGAGGAAGTGGCTGAATTCAAATACCTAGGAACAATAATCACAAATAGGAATGAGATGCACAAAGAAATTAAACATAGGCTCAATTCTGGAAATGCATGCTATTATGCATTGCAGAGACTTTTGATGTCTCAACTCCTTTCAAAAAACGTTAAGCTGAAAATATATAAAACTATTATTCTACCAGTTATATTATATGGGTATGAAACATGGACTCTTACTTTAAGAGAGGAAAGGAGATTACAAGTATTTGAGAATAAAGTTCTGAAGAAAATTTTTGGACCAAAGAGAGATGAACAGACAGGTGAATGGAGAAGACTGCATAACAATGAACTACATAGTCTTTATAGGAAGCCAGATATAATAAGAACAGTTAAGTCTCATAGACTGCGATGGGCAGGACATGTTGCGCGTATGGGGAATGAAAGACGTGCATGGAAACTTCTTGTAGGAAAGCCAGAAGGAAAACACCCAGTTGGTAGACCAAGAATGAGGTGGGAGAACAACATTAACTATGATTTGAGGGAAGCAGATTATACAGGGAATGATTGGAAAGCATTAGCTCAGGATAGGAATGTATGGAGAGCTTATGTCCGCGCGGCCATGAACCTATGGGTTCGATAGTGCCAGTGAGTAAGTAAGTAAGTAACTTTTATACAAGGTTTATACACATCTCAGTTGAAAATTCTTACTAATAAACACTGTATTAGCTGTTCATTGTATAAGAGGTGTACAGCTTTACATGGGAATCATTATACATGCCTCCAGCCTTGTTTAAGGATTGTATAACTAGACAAAATGTCGGACTTCAAGATCAACTGATTGTTTTCTTATGATATTGATGAAAGTTTCCTTAAATTTAACCCAAAATACAACACTTTAACGACTGTTTGATGGATGCACAGGGCATAAATAATATTAATAAAGATCTGGGTAGGAAAATAATGGCATCATAAAATGCCTTTCGTTACACTCATTCTCGATTAGGCCTAATATATTTTTTTTAAATTGAACATTGATTCACAAAATAATATTTTCTACAATAATTGCTGTAGACAACATTTAACCTGAATACAGTTTAAATGCTCCATAATATTGTTTTAAGAAAACTTTCTTGCATCTTTAATACGCAACACACACACCGATATATAAAATGTATTTAATTATAGAGGTACTATTATTGCAGGAAGCTATATGTTAACTTGATAGTCTTGTGGTTAGAGCTTCTGACTACGGTCCGTGAGGTCGTAGGTTCGATTCATGATGAAACTAAAATGATTTTTTTTTTTGCTTAGACTTATTCTGTTGTCGGTAACATTTCCTACTATTTTGAACGTTTTCTAACGCATCTTAAAACACTGCACATAATTCATAAGTAATGGGAAAAACTTTTATTAGTTGCCAAGAATTTTTCGAAATTCTTGACGTTAGATGGCAGCACATTATCTGTGAAACCAATTCTACGATATATTTGACATAGCGTAAAGGAAAATGTATATAAATAAAAACACACTTATTTTTTTCGTTCCTCTCCAATTAGGGATCTCTATTAATTCTTATCCATATTCATTTCTTACACAATTAATCACTATTTGATGTTGTCTTATTTCTGTTACAAACTGCGCGTAATATTGTTCTGACGTCATTATGATGATGAATATGTGACGTAATGTGTATAACGACTGTTTTGTTATATAGCTCCGGTACAACGTTTATTAGTAAGGAAATTATACGTGATCTACATAAGGCTTATATATTGTATAATTAAACAACTGATGAAAGTCTGTATAAGAGATTTTTATTAGTAAGGCTGTAAATGTTTGCAGAGATTCTAGTAACATGCTTTCTTGCTTGTCAGTACACATTCTGGAGTACTGACACACAAATATGTGCTTATGGTCATAGCATATTTGTAAAATAACCACACTAATGTTTAGTGTTTCTATCTTACCACCAACAATCTTGACCTCTCACTCATAAATTCCCTTGCAATCTAAACATAGCACATAGCAAAAAAAAGAGTAATAAAAAAACACTACACATTTCTCTGAAAGGAAACCTGTGAATATTATAAGCGATCTAGTTTTCAACATGGGTTCACGCAGTTTGATTGTGCCAGAAAGTATCATGAAAAAAATTGTAGTGATAGGATCAGAAGTTACAATGCAGTTTGTTGAAGATATGCTAGTGTTATAGAATTAGATTTTAGCGAAAATGAGGTCAAAACAATTATGTCTAACACTGATGTCTAAGTTAAATGAAACTAAGTGAAAATATAGAATGGGATATCAGTGATAGTTATGTGCTGCTTGGGTCAACAGAACATTTAGGAAAATGAAAACAAGAAAATAATGATTAAAAAATAAAATATCATAAATATATGAATAATTTGTATGATGTACAACCACTAACATGTCTGATTACTGACAGTTAACCCGTTGATATTTTCAAAATGTTCTTTGATCAGGAACAAAGTCTAAACTGTTACAAAAACTAATCGTTATGAACAAAGAGTAAAATAAAATCTTCTTTCTGATGGAAAGTTAGGTCCCGATGTATCTGAAGATGATGTATATATAGATTTTTATCTGTAATTATTTTGATGGGAATTATTATAAATAAAGTTTGAAAATGTACTGGTCCACAAATGAAATACTCGCCACACCATTTTTCTGCAAATGCATGTCTCACATTCACACAATATGTTTTCATGCATTTTGAGATTTGTCCATTTCACTAGTAATAATGCAACTGATGACAAATTAAATAAGATATGTCCTGTTTACACATATGTCATAACAAAACTCATATTAAGCTATAGATATGGAGGAAAGTCTCAGGTTAATGGAAAGAACATCTTAGCTGGAAACAGTTTATTCGGTTCAAAGGAGCCAGATTCACAATAAAAATATTTGAAGTCTGTGAATTAAGATCTGGATATCGATATAACAGTAGTATTTACACTGGAAAGGAACTAATAATACAGGTTACTCGGAATTAATTTGAGAATAAAGTTCTTACAAAAATTTTTGGTCCAAAAAGAGATGGACAGGAGAATGGAGAAAAATACATAATAGTGAGCTACATGATACGTATAGGAAGCCAGATATAGTAAGAACAGTTAAGTCTCTTAGGCTATGATGGCAGGACATGTGGCACATATGGAGGATGAAAGAGGTGCATGGAAGCTTCTTGTAGGAAAACCAGAGGGAAAATGCCCAGTTGGTAGACCAAGAATGAGATGGGAGAATAACATCCATGATTTGAGAGAAGTAGATTATACAGGGGATGATTGGAAAACATTAGCTCAGGATAGGGATGTAAGAAGAGCCTAATGTCCACATGGCCATGAACCTACAGGTTCGATAGAGCCAGTGAGTTAGTTTAGGATCTATTGTTATGCATCTGACAGACCTCTTGTTGTATAAGTGCAGGGCCATATTTCTAGACAAATTGTATGTTGTTCTCCACAGGAGCACAATTGCAATTGGTAATATGTGCACAAACATGGTCGGCCTTCCTAAATACATAACTATAAGTGCATTGCAAAAAGAAAAAATGGAAGTGCAACAATTGCCTCCCCTTACAACTTATAGAGTGACCATAGGCTGGTATCAAGTCTTATGTAATTTGCATAAAGGGGGTTATGGTAAATACAGGGAAATCAGATCCTGTTAAAAAGACAATATTCAAATCACATATTGTACACATTTACAACCAGAATGTGGGTGGGATGGACTTAGTGAACAAGGTAGCACAAGCATACCTTACAATGCACAAAACAATAAAATAATACAAAAAATTATTCATCCTTATGATACAACAGTCTAGTAATCTGGAAAGCCCTGCATGTACAACACGGCAGATACTCTTAGATTTTCATCCTGATATTTCATATGGTCTGGCCAAGCAACACCATAAGCCACACCTACATCATAAAGGGAGTAAAAAATTATCAAAACCTTCACCATATCAACTAAAATAAATATATTTTCTTTCAAAAATATGCAACAGAACAAAATAAATATGCAAGCCAGCGATGTGGATTGTGCAAAAAGAATGATGTCTGGAAGGAAGAAGTGCTAAAATAGTGTATTTCTTGTGGAGGTGTGCCCCTCTGTTTCAGCCTCTGTTACAAGATTTACCATTCTCAACATAACCTGTACAGGTAAGATAATTATGTTTTAATAGTATATGTACTGGTATATTTACCTTGTCATGGTGGAGTGATTTGCATGCTTAAATGATCCTAAGAGCTATGCCAACAGTAGCATTGGTGCCGAAACGATCATCCATGCGGATAGGTCAAAGGCAATATGCCAAACAAAAGTACCTTGGGCAAGAGAGTAATAATCTTTCACTGTAACAATACAATCATCAAGAAATGGGTTCCACTGGAGTAAAATTTCCCTGAGAAAATAGTCCCCCATTCAGATCCCTGGGCAGGGACTACTTTCGGGGAATTCATGACAAAGACTTAATCATAGGGATATGTTCCTAGGGAAATGTAATGTTAGTACATTATATAGTAGTGGGGCACTATACATTTTAACATGTAAATTAGATAAATCTTGCTTAGATACAGTTGCTTTACAGGAAGTCTGATAAGTACACTTGAAAAAAATAATATCGTTATAAATAATAAATTTAGAAATTATAATATGGAAGTAAACATGTTGCACAGATTCACTGCTCATAACCTGCTGCCAACATTTTTGCTTGACATAGAATCTCTGCTCATAACAACAAATGGGTTAAACAAATGTAGGTGGTGGCTCATGTCAAATATTAACACCAGAGAATGTGTATGTGTCATTTTCCTAGACTGACACATCATTATGCACAGAACTTAATTTTAATTAACAAATTATTCTTAACATGATTTTCTTTTAATTAATAATGTAGAATCCAATATTTTATCAATATACTATTCCTTGTTATTATCACCATATTTAAAATTTGAACTAGGGTAAACTTTCATCAATTATGATCATAATCTAAAATTCACTACTGTCTCTTTCAAAAGGGAGCATTCAACACTGAAAGTATGTGTAGACTCTCTAATTTGGTACACCAAATGATATTATATATGTAAAATTTTGTGAAACAAACCTGTATGACATTAAAATAATCTAAAATATCATTTAAGTCTCTATTCAACTTAGTTGATGAGTTTCTTGGGGGTAGAAAGTTGCAAGGGTAACCTGCAACTATGGTAGTTAACAACACCATGATCATCAGAGAAGGGATTAGACATTCCAATGTACAAAATTACAATTAATATTCAAAGAATGGACATTTTACAAAACAATTTAATTTTTTATGAAACATTTTTTATAAGTAAAATCCTTTAGCATTTTAAGTTTAAGGATTCTATGCAGTCATCCTATGCTGATTGTTATATTCGTATACCAAAAAATTAATACAAAATTATGGAATATTCACCTGAAAGGTCCGTCTCCTCAACTTAATTAATCATTTAACTGTAGCGCTTTCAGGACTTGTCCCCTCATCGGCAGGATTCAAAACTGGTGTTTCACTGAAGATCTGGTAGAGGGGGTTGCATGTATTGGGTTTGTTTTCGTTTATCAGGCTGTCGTTGTTGTGAGCTGCTTTCATGATTTCCATCAACGAGATGAAAGCAGCTCACAACAACGACAGCCTGATAAACAAAAACGAACCCAATACATGCAACCCCCTCTACCAGATCTTCAGTGAAACACCAGTTTTGAATCCTGCCGATGAGGGGACAAGTCCTGAAAGCGCTACAGTTAAATGATTAATTAAGTTGAGGAGACGGACCTTTCAGGTGAATATTCCATAATTTTATATTAATTTTGAATAATACCTCGACGGAACACATCGTGAATCTTATAAAAGTTGAATACCAAAAAAATTCTACAAATACCTACTATTTTAACAGTGAGATAGGAATGTAAGGATAATAATGTGATTATTGCAAATAACATTGTTTCAAATTATGTATTAAATGCATTTGTATACATCTGTACAACATAAGCCTCCCCCAGGAAGGCAATATTAACACAACTATAAATTAATACAATTTTAAGATCGACAAACAAAGTATTGAGGTTTTACAGTACTCCCAATATGTAATACGCTTCAACTTCTCAGCCAACTATTTGCAAAACTCCATTTAAATAGAAAAATAGAACCAAATCAGGTTCTTTATTTATCATTTATAGCCTTCCCTATGCTGGTATTTATAAAAATTTAATGAGCAAAAATGTATTTTACGTGAGCATGTTGAAATAGGGAATTGCAACAAGCCGTACAAGTATTGCACCTTCTCAACAAGGGGTTCCCATCAAGCCAGAATGAGGAATGCACATATCACATCACTGCATTCATGTATGATGGTACATAGATACATAAGTAACAAGAAATTTTAATTTTAATATGTATAATTCTGTAGAATATATTATATATTGAAATGTATGTACTAATACACATTCTAATTGTGTGATATTTCTTACATCATTTCTGTGTTTCATGTGATCAGAGAGATATTGTCTTATTCCAGTTTGTTAAACAGTCAAATTATCAATATATTTTTCTTTAATATGTCAAACAGAAAATGTTAATTGTATCAATTCTTCTATATCTTATTGGATAATTTGCTTTTACATTCCATAAAAGTAAAATTAATTAATATGTCAGATCTTTATAAATAAAAGTATTTAATTCAACGTCTTCTGAAATCTCGATATAAATTTGCAGCATAACACAAAAATAGTTGAATGCAGGCTTTCACGGCCGGTAATCGTAATGTTGAGTGATTCCGGGTTATGTGGCCGTGGTCCATAGTTGGTGTTGATACCAGACGTTTCGCCCTCAACTGCGGAGGGCATCTTCAGTGGCGAGTGCTTCTATGCGTGTTTCCTGGTCGGAAGATCTACTTTAAGTAGATCTTCCGACCAGGAAACACGCATAGAAGCACTCGCCACTGAAGATGCCCTCCGCAGTTGAGGGCGAAACGTCTGGTATCAACACCAACTATGGACCACGGCCACATAACCCGGAATCACTCAACATAACACAAAAATGTCTGAATCACTATATAACTTTATTATTATTTTCAAATATTGTACAGATTCTAGCATAAGAAATGTTATGTGACAAGCAAAAATTTACCATGGTTGACTTTTCATTAACATTTCTGGACAAGGAATATTAAAGAATTCTTGCCCATGGTAAAATTATTATGAAATTTGAAGTTGTCATATATGGGTTTAAATTTACATTACAAAATTGTATTTACTATATCACCAGAAAGATTATTGGACACAATATCTTATGCAACTAAAAAATAAAAAAAATATAATTAATTTAATAAAATATTGTATTTCAAAATGAGTTTAAAAATAAATACCAGGAGAGAAAACACTAAATACCAATAGAATAACCAGTCAACTTTTTTGGATACCATGAAGTTTTCATTCAAGTTTCTAGATCCCTAAGCATCACATCATGTCCAAATGCAGCAGAGATTATTTCTGGATATTTTAATTTGACTCGTGTTGTTACCTTCCAATCTGCAGTATAATGAAATATTTTCAAATTAATGTGAATTAAATTTGGTTTACTGCAATGTGCATTAAGAGTGAAAGTCTATGAATTAACCTGGTTTATTAAAATAACTTCACTATTTACATATTTTTGTCTTCTTTATGAGAAAGTTGTTCAAGTTTAGTTTTGCTAACTTGTTCCGAACGTACAATTATTACACAGCAGCAAGACAAGTAAGGATATTTTGAAAATGTACAAAAAAAGTCCTCATAGTTAAGGCAATAGAATAAACTATGTTTGAAACAAATGTAGTTCAAAAAGTTATAGAGCATTAAGACGAAATAAAATACATAGCCTAACTGGTTGCTTTAAAAGTAATAAAACTCCCTGAGCAAGAACAACTGTAAATAAGGAAAGAAACATACTTTTGGAAAAGAATAAGTCAATATCATGAAATATATATTGAAACAAGGACTATACTATAGACATCCTAGAAATGCTAATTTTAAAATGTTTTTTTTTAATTAGAAATGTCATTGTGCCATTGCTATGTCCGATTCTGTGTTGTATCAATAACAGGGATTCTACTGTATGTTGCATTTGCTGTGAGTTTGTTATTGAATTAGAATTTGAATTTAGATTCAGCTCAATATAAGGGCTATCTAATTTCTTTGATATAATAAAATTTGGGAATTTTTAACATTATGAGGTTTTATTAATATGAATTAAATGAATCATGAATTCTTCTTACCTCACACTTCTATGTTTTTTTAAACACAGCACTGCAGTATCAGCGACCATCGTCACCATTTTCAGCTGTTTCACGACTGTCATTTTTTTCTTTTGCCAGTAATTATCCAAACTGGCATCTGGTGTTCTTTTGAAGGAATTATTTTCTAAACTGCCATCTGGTGTTCTTTTGAAGGAATAATTTTCTAAAGTGCCCTCTGTTGTATTTTTAAAGAACTTTGTAATCAAGATCAGTTCATCTGGAATCTCAAGTTCATGGCTCTGGTATGGTTTTTTAATATATATATTTTCCCAAACTGTTAAATCCAAAGGTTTGGATAGATGTTTCAAAAGTTTTGCTTCTTTTTCAATTCTATGATTCTCTAATAAACTATGTGCTGCTATAGCTGATTTTGGGAAAAGATATATATTCAAAAAAACCATACTAGAACCATGAACTTCGAGATTCCAGATGAACCGAGCTTGATCACAAAGTTCTTCAAAAATACAACAGAGGGCCGTTTAGAAAATGAAACCTTCAAAAGAATACCAGATGGCAGTTTAGAAAATAATTCCTTCAAAAGAACACCAGATGGCAGTTTGGATAATTACTGGCAAAAGAAAAAATTGACAGTCGTGAAAACAGCTGAAAATGATGACGTTGGTCACTGATACTGCAGTGCTGTGTTTAAAAAAACATAGAAGTGTGAGGTAAGAAGATATCACATTCATTTAATTCTTATTATATCTAATTTCCAATTATTTTTTGGATATTATAAAAAAATAAGGAGATTGTAACAATAGTGAATCTTAATAAACATTTACTTTTAGGTATTGTAGCAGATTTCATCACAATGTTCACAGAAGACATGACAGGTTAACAGTCAACAAAAAGAAAATGGATCAAGGGAAGAAGAAATATTAATCATCAATTTGATTGCAGCATTCGTTGCATATGCAACACCACTTTACATAAATCTAAGACAATCTTGTCATTTTTTTATATTGTAAGCTTACATTATTTTTATATTAATATTAATATTTAATAGATTAAGCTACTTTATTTAGTAAAACATTTGTTGAAAATCACTTAAAGCTTACAAGAGGCTTCTTCAGCATTATTTCATTGCACAGTTAACTATATTACATTTTACAAGTTGATTCTTGGATAACAAACGATGAATATTATGCATATAACAGCAATTTTTAGAAAATTCTATAAATAAAGCTTTTAACACAATATCAATATTCAAAGTTAAATTCCTTCTGTATAACCTAAAGACACTGATATATGAGACTTAACTCTACAACAATTAGGATTTATCCATTTTTATATTCAAAGTTTCAAAAAACAACCTTTTGTCTTAGATTTAGAAAGTTCAGTGTTTACAACATTTTCTGTTTGACTCTGGGTGGTGGTAGATCTAACAAACTAATGCTTTCATTAGAATAGTAGGCCTACCACATAATTATACAAATGTCAGTAAGTTAAATCATGCAAAGTAAGCTGGAGCTATAATTTCCAAAATATGAATCAATTGTTCATGTAAGGTATATTTCAAAAAATGCATAAAATAAAGTTATGTTTAAATCCTCAGATAACATATTACCCCTTTTACAGGGTATTTTTTTAATGGTCTGAAGATAAGCAATTACTGCTAAAAAGTATTCTCAACAAGAAAGCTGCAAGCTTTATATCATGGTTGAAATACAATACTACAGTAAAATTCAAACAACACACATGAAACTAAAATGTTCTTTTCAATTGGCCTTAGTATCATCTTCTCAAACACACACACAATTCCTAAATAAATTTATTTTCAGATGAAACAATGTACGAAATTTTCCTCACTGGAACCACTAAAAATTAATAAAACCCTGCATATATGGTATAACAATCATAGTACACATCTATGTCAATGATTTACAATGAAGTTAGTAAAAATGGAATATCTGTAAAGTTATACAAGGCAGTTACAATAATAACTTTCTAAATTAAATCTGAACAAAACTACTCTTTTGGTTATCCCATAAGTCTTATTCATTCTTGTTTTTTTTATTTTATCTAACTGACATGGTGTTTAAAACAGAATCAGTTACTTGCACTCATCGTATTACATCATTTACTAAAATAACATTATTTGGTTATAATACATTTTATTTAACGATAGCAAATCAGCAATGAGTCAAGAAGAGTTGCAAATATTAGACACACATGCACAAATATGATGTAATGTTTATTTTATGGGCGAGACTCAAACCCTTTAAGGAGAGAGGAAGTTCAAAATCTGAACTTAAGCAAGCATGTAGTAATGAGTGTATAGGTTCACAGAACTATAATAGTTTCTTATAAAATTTAAATAACAGAATAGATGCCTTGGATTTTCAATCATTATTCTATTATGCTGACATAGCGCCAAGAAGTAAAAAATAACTTTTCCATGTTAGCAATAGGACGTATGGTTATATGTTGATTGTGCAAGCATCAAATAATATTTTAACCAAAGCTTTTACTGCTATGTTGAATTATTTTAGTGTAGAAATTGAACACTTCATCAGTTAACTAATTAATTTTTGATGATTTAAAAATTTTGATTTTTACCCGTGTTTAAAGAAATATGAAATATGAGGTAAGATGTAAAAATGACTCATTAATTTACATATTACTTACTCTTGTTCACTTCAAATCCACTTTTTTTTGCATAAAATGAAATATGGAACATCACAGTAAAGACCAGTAATTTACATATAACACATATCAGGTTATATTACTCGGATGAGTGGTTAGATGAAATAAATAAATCTCCCAATACATGTTCTGCATAAGTCAAATGTTTACTGAAGTTTGAGGGTGATTACTATCTCAATTTCTTCATACATATCCTTTCTTAACCATATGACTTTTGTTTTAAACAATTCAATTATTATTTTTACTCAACAGTTAATCTCATAGAAATAATTATTTTATAAGTAATTTTTAAAAAAATATATAAAACAAAGATATTTATTTTTTAAATGAAAAATTAATGTCTTAACTGAGTATCAAACCCCGTATCTCTGACTCTGTATGTCTGTGTGCAGTCCATTACACCATTTGAGATACAAATGTTAACATTTCTTTCCACATATACAATTCTCTTACGTCTGAAGGCAGATAGTTGGATCTATTAACAATGCCATCAAACAACTTCTATTCAAAGTATTTATAATGAGAATATTCATTATTTTTAAATGATAAAGTTTTTTTTTTTTACTATTTCCTTACTTTTTATTTAAAAGTAAGCTAGGCAATTGATGTAATTCCTGTATCTTCATTCCACTTACTATTTGAGGAAGAATAATTTTCATATATATTTTATTAATGGGACCATAAGTCCTGTATGAGTGAGACATGTGTCATTTTAATCACAGCTGATATAAACATGCATTTGTCCATGCCCTCTAGTGACACACACTGTAATTCCAAAAGGCCTAAGAGATTCTTCTACATAATACATCACTCTATATATGTCCTTTCCTAGTTTTAACAAACATATTTTTCTCATTAAAAAAATCTGCCAATAATTGCAGGTATTCAATTTTTTTCAACATTTTATAAATTGTTACATGAAGTATATCAACAAAACAATTCTAATGAGATATTGTATGATAGGTTTCCTTTGAGTAACGACAAAACAAAGAAAATTTTTTTATTTAACTTTCACAGGGAAAGAACACTATGAGGTTTAATTTAATTATTAAAGAAAATTTTCTCTGGCGGTGATCAGTATATCAGTACACCATCTTAATGAGTACTTATCTGCAATATATTGCAATGTCAAATTGGATATGTACAAGTTTTATCCAATGTTATATCAACATAGTAGCATTATGAGGGTTCCAGCCTTACTCTGGAAGAAAAGTTTAAACCATATTTCTTATTTAAAAATTGAATAGGTCATAGATAAATATTGAAAACTTATATTTCAGAGGTTAACTTATACCAATATATTTATATTTTATGTTAATAAAATATTTATTATTTAAATTTTTATGCTAGAAATATAAACTAAGATCAATTTTACATATAACTTGAAGAAAATTAAAATCCATATTGGGATAATAATAATTAATAACTATTGACCTTTGAACACTTTCTATTTCAAATATGGTGAAATAAAGTGATATTGAATTTGCATAATTACAATGTTAAATTAATATTATTATCAGATATAATTATTCAAATTTCCAGTTAAGTATTTTAAACATAACCAACACTTGATGCACTTTATCTTCCTACATCCTCAACAGACATGTAATAGTCCATAGACACAAAGAGATTTATCAAAACATATCTATCCACTTAATAGTTCTGTCACTGTCTGCATTGAAAAAAAATTATTGCCATTACAAATTATTATTATTATTATATGAATAATGTAAAAAAGTCAAATTTTGGCATAACATGCAATGAGGGTCGTTCTGGAAGCACAAAAAGGACCTGTAAATGAGTAATGTTAACAAAGATTGGCAGGTAGCTATCTGATCCAATAAAGTCATGTAAAGCAAGGGCTCTATCAACCTTAATTTACAATGGCACAGCATTTAGCATCTTATTTATATCAACATTTTTAAAATCTAAAATTAAACACAATTATATATATATATATATATATATTTGTATTTGAAAATGTTTTGGTTGAAGGGATCACGTTTAAAAATAATACTGATAAAAAAAACTTGAAGACTTTTCCTTTGTTAGACTTTGAAGAACAAAACAAGTACAATATAACAATTCTTGACATGTCTTTATTTTATGATCAGCTGCTTCAATTACCTACAAAGTTCTCTATTTTAAAACATTACTTCTACTCTAAGAACTCTCAATGAAAACATGTAAAATTCTATACAAATGATGATGATGAAAGATTTTTGTCTTATGAATCAGCCAATAAACTATAAATGATTTTTACACTCCCAACTTATAAAGCCTGCAATAGAGAACAAGCATGAGTTGGTAACATGTGACTAGATCAAACAAACTTTGTATTGCATTCATTGTCAAATTATTGAGTGCAGTTAACTGCATCAACCAGTGACCATTAACTACCCGATAGTATTTTCAATGTTTTTATTTAAATTAACACTTTCCAATTCTGGATAGAATCTAATTTAAGAAAGAAAAATTAATGTTTGAACCAGGATTTGAACCCTGGACCTCCACTTATACGTACTAGTGTGCTGCAGAACTAGAGGTTCTGGGTTCAGATCCCGGTTCAAACATTAATTTTTCTTTCTTAAATTAAACCCGATTGTATACCCATCTTTGTATAACACGTGACAGAGATTGCTGAAAAATTATTATTATTTGGGGATGACCAGATAATTTTTCAGACACAGAAGACAATTTACATAAACGTGCAATTCAATTTAAGAATGTAATAAAATATAGCCTAACAATCTCCATATATATAACAAAAACTAGGGCTTTTAAGGTTAGACCCAACAATAAGTAAAATTATTAACAATAAAACTTAACGAATACCAGTAAAACATTAAAATACGTAGGAAACATAATTTCATAGGAAGGAGAAAAAAATATTGGTGATAAGTTAAATAGCTTTATAAAAATAATAGGCATAATAAATAGCACATTCAAAGTAAAGTTAATGTTAAAGAAAAACCGGAACTAAATGTATTGCATACAATACCACAGCTCTTTCTACTCTTCTATATGGTTGTGATTATTAGGCAATAAATCATCAGATACCTCAAGAATAAGAGCAACAGAAATGAGATACATGAAGAAAACTGCCACTTACACATGAGGAGAATCGTAGTAAACCATAATATGTCCATTTCCAGACAAAATTCACTTTGACACCAATTTGGATCATTTGTTACACACTCTTTCATGCTGTGAACTCTGTTTTTTATCATATCACATTTTGTCCTGGTGTGACTGAGCTTTGAAAAGTAGCAGTTTTTGCATATTGTATTTTTGTCCACTTTAGTGATTGGTGCAAACTGTATTATGTCCAGCACCATTAATTCTCATTGTTGGTAATAGTTTTATATTTATTGTATTCTATTAGGTAGTTACCTTGATTAAGAATCAAATGAATCGTGAATTCTTCTTACCTCATACATTTATGTTTTTTTTAAACACAGCACCGCAGTATCGGAGAAACATCTCCATCGTCAGCTGTTTTCACAACTGTCAATTTTTTTCTTTTGCCAATGCAGTTTAGAAAATTACTCCTTCAAAAGTACACCACATGGCAGTTTGGATAATTACTGGCAAAAGAAAAAATTGAGTCGTGAAAACAGTTGACGATGGAGATGTTTCTCCGATACTGCAGTGCTGTGTTAAAAAAAAAAACATAGATGTATGAGGTAAGAAGAATTCATGATTCATTTGATTCTTATTAAGGAAACCTCATAATATTAAAATTACCAAATCTATTATATTAAAAGTTAGCTTGATGATTTGATCAGTGCTAAGAGAACGTAAGTTCATTTTCATAAGTATTATAAAATTTGATAGGTGAAGTGTAAATGGATGAAGGCAAAAATGCAATTGGTCAAGTATGCACAGTGGAAGGGATGTAGAAGTAAAGAGAAACATGGAAAATCAGCAAAGCAGTTGCAATTTTTACCAATTAATATTCTAACAAGAAAAATATTATGAGTTAGTTATTTTGACTCACCTCATATTTTTTTTTATATTCTACAGATTATAGTTTTGTCGCATCTATGCGACATTGTCGATCATTCTAAACTGTTGTGTTTGTGGTTGTCATCCTGTAGGTTGATTTCTACTCCCTCTGTTGGCTGACCGATGAACTTCCAAATCAAATATTTTTCTCTTTCCCCAGGAATTTCAAAATTCATAGTTTTCTCCTTATTCTTGGAGATGTAAATTTTCTCCCAAATTGTGAGTTCCTCAGATTTATCTAACTGTTTCAGTAATTTGGCTTTTGTTTTGATTCTGTGTTTTTCTGACCATGCATGTGCAGCTATTGCAGACATAGTTAAAATGATAAAATAGTAATGCATGGTCAGAAAAACACAGAATTGAAACAAAGCCCTAATTACTGAAACAGTTAGATAAATCTTAGAAACTCACAATTTGGGAGAAAATTTACATCCATAAGAATGAGGAGAAAACTATGAATTTTGAAATTCCTGGGAAAAGAGGAAAAAAAAAATCATTTGGAAGTTCATCGGTCAGCCAACAGTGGGAGTAAAAATCAACCTACAGGATGACAACCGCAAACACAACGGTTAGAATGTATCAACAATGTCGCATAGATGTGATGAAACTATAGTCTGTAAAATGTAAAAAAAATATGAGGTGAGTCAAAATAACTAACTCATAATAATTAAAAGAAACCTCATAGTGTTATTTCCTACAAATATTAAATCAAGAAAAATATTGTTTTTCAATTACGTAATTACCATTATCACCACCACAACCAACAAACATCATCCAACATTACATTTATTTTACTACTTACTACAAGCATTTTCATGAAGAATGTCATATTAATCCATATTTGGTTCGTCTTCCGGGCTTATAGGCCGTGGTCTGGTTGTCTTCATACTCGACGTTTCGTCTACTGCTGCGGTAGACATCATCAGGAGATACTGCGTGCTCTCTGTGAACTCCTCAACAGTCGGCTGCAGACTGGCTGGTCGTTGGAAACTGTCTCTCTGTTTATAGCTAAACCCCGGGTGGAGGGGGGGTTTTCTGCGCAGAAAACCCCCCCTCCACCCGGGGTTTAGCTATAAACAGAGAGACAGTTTCCAACGACCAGCCAGTCTGCAGCCGACTGTTGAGGAGTTCACAGAGAGCACGCAGTATCTCCTGATGATGTCTACCGCAGCAGTAGACGAAACGTCGAGTATGAAGACAACCAGACCACGGCCTATAAGCCCGGAAGACGAACCAAATATGGATCAAGATGCCGGCCGTGAAAGCCTACAATTATATATAATGTCATATTACTGAGTTTTCCCCATTGTTAGTGTCTAACAGAACCAATAATAAAGAAGGTATTTTTTTAAAAATATTTAACACTAAATTCACTTAGGTTTCAGTCCTCTCTACAGATACTTATAATTACTGCTTGTAAATGAATCACATGTTAGGAATGTTAGTGAGCAACAATGAAATAGAATTATTGCTGAATTTTGAGCTTACAAGTTAAGAGCAATGAAAGAATGTTCATCAAGTTCTGTTACATATTTCTTTCACCTGCAGCAAATGCTGCCTTTGCCAGAATTATCCTGAAATGAAGCAAATTATTCAAGTCAGATTTGACACTATAATCTCTGTATTGTAGATCTGCTAACAAAAAGCCACATTTCTATGTGTGGATTGACGGTGAAACAGATAGAGGTTCCATTGAATTAGCTGTGGTGGACAGAATCAAAATACGCATGAAGCTCCTCGCAACCTCAGAAACATAAAACTTTCCTTCCCTATAAGAGAACAATCATTCCTGCCAGCAGATAAAGTGATCAGGGTTGTTGAAACCCTCTACCTACATTCCATGCTGATAATCCTTCCAAACATTCATCCTGATTTAGATTTATGAAAAAGGAAAATCTAAATGGCTTATTCCTGAGCCATAGATTGTTCTATCCACTAGCAGAGAGTCAGATACCAAAATGAATCTACTAGAAAAGAGGTTTGGTGAAAGCTGGAAACAAAAATTATTGAAGTAACTTTACTAGTGCCCTAGTTATTGCAACTTTCTCTGGCAGGGAGAATGAAGATTGTGATTGTGTGGGAGAGAGGGTGGTTGTAATAGATACTGATTCCTCAGTGAATATGTTATCTCATAAATTATGAAAATATTTAATTTTACATTATATAGATCAGATTGTATTAATTATCCCGTGATATTATGTTTTTCAAGTCAAAATTTTGCTAAAAATATCACTAGGGTTTGTAGCGTATTGTTGATGCAAGAGGTGATAATTTGAAATAGAATGTTGACTTCACAGAGAGGGTTCTTGTGTTTTAATGCTCTTGTCAGTATGTTGTACAAAACAAGCTCATTAACCAATTATAGTTGCAAAGCAGAATCTCAAATTTTAATAGTAGTAATGCTTTTTAGAGTGATTTCTTCCTTCTTCCAAAACTATTAACTTGTCTATGTAGTCATTTAACTATTGTATTAATAATATTATTATCCATCCATCCATAATAATTCTGCCTAAGAGCAGGTCTTTCACTGCAATCATAGCATTTTCATACTATGCTTTGCAGCTTTATTAGAGAATTATAGGTGTGCTAGCTTCCTGTTGCTTTCCACACTGGTGAAGGATGATGATGATGATAAGGATGATGATGATGATGATAAGGATGATGATGATGATGATGATGGCCAGATGATTTTCGGGGACCGTTGGGCCCTAAGCTTCCAGACATTTGTCTTACAGGTGAGGAAATACCTCGAAAAAACCTCACCCAGGAGCCTGTCCTGACCGGGAATCGAACCCGGGCCCGCTGCGTGACAGCAGCACGCTACTCGAGACCACAGCAGTGGACAATATTATTATAATAATCATTAATTAAACCGGGATAGGTGTGCAAGCGGCTACGATTATCAGAGGATTCAAAAAAGATCAATGAATGGACAGAGAGGAATGGCATTTGGTTTCCGGAAGATAGCAGCAGCTGTTATGATACTGGATGATGATGATTAATTTCATTAATTTATGTGTAAGTTTAGGTAATCAAATTGTTAAATTAACTTGTTTGCCAATGAGAATGTGTTTAAAGCAATTAAAGTGATAATTTTAATTGTGAATGGACCAAACCACATGAAGTTCAAAACATTGCCCTAACATTAATTTTAAAGTGATTTCATTCTTTACATAATTTGATTCAGCAATATAAAGATCCACGGTTCAATATTCAGCTTTTTTGAGTAGCTCTCAGAGTTTAAGAGTAGTTTGTTTCTTTGTCTTTCCTGTAAAACTTTACTTTTTGAACATAATATGATTTGCAATGATGCTCCTCACATGGTTAGACTAAAAAACTAATATAGAAATAGCAGAAAACTGAAAATTACTCGTCTTGACAGAAACAGAAAATTATTAGGCTAGAACTTGTGAAAAGGCAGATTACCAAGGAACCTAAAGAACTCTAACCAATAGGAAAAACATGACGAGAATGTCTCATTTGAACCTCCAGTTAAACCAGAATGAGCCAACATGTGTCCTAATTCCATGGCAGATAGATGATGATAAATATCATTACTTTTTTTTTGTAAAAAAGTGAAATATAATTCCATAGGCTATTACAGTAATTTGATTTTAAAAAATTGTACATATCAATATTATTATCATCATCATCCAGGGATTAAGCCTGTTGGCTCGTTCTGGTTTCATGAAAGCTAGAATTGTTAAAATTGTTCAGACCATCTTCTGTGTGGGCGACCAACATTATTAATAATATAAAAATTAAAATGTACCTGTTGACAGGAACCGTCATCCTCAACTTTGTTAAAATGATGTATGTAAAATATTAATAACTCTTAATAATATTTTAATACATCATTTTAACAAAGTTGAGGACGACGGTACCTGCCAACAGGTACATTTTAATTTTTATCTTATTACTATTCACCTCAATGGAATTTGATATGAATTTTATTAGTATTGGTATTATTAAGTGAAACAGGACAATTCATAGAAAGATTCTTTTATAAACATATAGTAGATATCTTAACATTTTATCCATAACAAAGAATAAACAAGTGTCCATTCATATGATTGAGATATGCAACAGATAAAACCTTCAAAATTCTCAACTATAGAAAATTAATTTTAATTCCCAACTTTATAATATTTTTTCAATCTCAAATTCTACATATTGGGTAATTATTCTGACAAACTATAGTAAATTGTTAGACGTCTACAGGGTCATTAAAATATATAGTAACCCATTTATGGAATATGCATTCTGGGCAAACAATAATGTATCACCAATCAATCTTGATATTATTGGACTTTCCTTAATATTGACAACAATGTAATTTACGATTAAATTGATTTTTACGAAGAATAATTTAGTATCGCCCATAAATCTGTGACCCAATTATGATAAAATCTTAGGTGGATCCACAGACATCAGTATTGAGTTGTCATAACAGCAGGTTATGTTTTTAAAATGGTACATTTCATAGTTCAAGAACAATTTTTTTAAATTACTTTTTTTGGACAAAAAAACATTCCCAAACATGAATAATTTTAATGGAAGCAAAATTGCATGAAATTGAAGAAGGCTTTAGGACCTTAACTCTGCCAATTTAAATAAAGTATTATCACTTATTTTAGGAATTCACACTATGAGGTATATTCACTTAGGTAAAATTTTAGAAAGATATGAGGTGAGTGAATAAATTTTACCTAAAAGAAAGTATTATTATAATTTATTTTTTAATCTTTGATTACAAAACCAGAGGGCTATTTCTGAACATCTATTAATATTATCTAAAAATTAGATATAATTTTGAATTGAATAAGGCATTTGAAAATAAAGATATTCATAAATAAGGTCAGGCTTTCTTATTACATTTTAGTTTTTAGAAGTGATTTGTGGATATAATTTATTTGTTACATTCATAAAAGTATTAATCTTTGTGCTTTTTTTAATCTTTGTTTCTACAATAATGAAATAAGGTTTCATGTTATGTTTTACATTTAGAAAAAATTTGAGAAGAAACATTTAGGGTCGTATGCAAATACATTACTCTCTACTCAAATTACTTCCAATCACTGGTGAGCTGAGATCGAATTAACGGCTGCCTTAACCGGTCATGCATGAATGTTGACGTTTTCGTAATATTGGCAACGAATTACCCAGAATTCTCAGCGATAAAACCACTTCCGTTATTTCGTCTGCTATAGAGGAATGCATTTATGCTTGCGTCCCGCAAATAATACCGTATACAAACACGTCTGCGACGCACAATATACGCCGATTCTCCTGTTCTTCCAGTTGAATTCTTTGGTAGACTCTATCAAATTCCTCTTCTCCGCGAATACCGAAAACATGATCGAAGTCTTCAAGGTCCGACATCTTGGATAAGTTTCAAACTACATCGGTTACCATCGGTTCCCTTCGGGATTTTCACATAAGTTTATATCTTGAGCTACGATCTTAAGGTACCTTGTCAGGTAGCTTTACAATTATTCCCGCGTGAATAGATTTCTGAGTAAGAAAAATGTGTTTGAATAAAACTTTATCAGCAGAGAACGCCTTTTACTGTCTAATGCGTTCAAACATTCGACCCTTACACTTAAAAACACACACAAAAAAATTAGCACTTGTTTATAAAATTTCAATGGTTCCACTGATTTTGTTTTGTAATAAAAGATATTTAAACTAATATTTTATTATTTCCATATCTATTTAGAATTCACCAAATGTTGGAAAATGTATTTTTCTAAGTAATTGTGAGAATATTAAAATATATTTTTAAAATAATTCCAAGGACTTTATTTCAGAACTTTTAAAATAAAATAGGAATTTATACGAATCCAAATTGTCCTCTATGTAACAAAGAAGAATGACAGAAAAAATAAAGAAAAATTTTTTTTTTTGTGTTGGGAGCCTGAGTGGTTAAAGCTGGTATCTCACTAACATATAAAGTTAGTCAAATCCTGGTTCAGTCATTAATTTTTCTTTTCGTGTAATATTTGGCCTTCATTGCTAAATGTCAAATTTTAATTATAACATCAAAATAATAAAGTGTTACTGCTATAAAGTAAAATATTCTTATTAAAAATGCTTTATTGTTATGGAAACCATAAGATGGCACTACAAGTGATGCCACCTACGATAGAGAATTGTATATAAGGAATGAAAAATTAATGTTTGCTCTGGGAGCCTGAATGACAAAGTTGGTATTGCACTAACATGTAAAGTTAGAGATCTCGGATTCAAATCCCGATTCAGGCATTATTTTTCTTTTCATGTAATATACATTACATACATTTGGTGAGGAAAAGTATGAAAATAGGGAGTGCCAACACACAAAGCTGGTAATCCTGGGTTCAAATCCTGGTTCAGGCAAAAAATGTTCTATTTAGTTGTATTTTCATAATAATGTTTTAAACCATCATTATAACTTTAAAATCCATGCCATTTCTACTCTGTATCAAAACAGTGTCTAATCACCAAATATTTTATACATGTTCTGTTCAAGTATTTAACAATTCAGCTTCTAAAAGCCAATTATTAATTCTGTGTCACTAATGATTAAATGGTCACTGATTGATCAATCTCATGTCAATTCATCAATTTTGAATGCACTGATACATAGATATAATAGAAAAAACTTCTCTTCTCACTATACAATAAGTTCATATGTCTTATTAGTAATCAATAATACATGGAGTATTATGCTGCTGTAAGAATGGAGGAGGGTTTAATGAAAAGATTGTAACAAACACACATTCAGTGTTCTAAATATTAAATGAGCAGTTTAGTTACCATTGACGGGATTTCACACCATATACAAATCACATAAACGTAAGAATGAAATCAAATTGAATGTAATTCTGAAGAATTGATTTCTTCAGTACTATATCCCAAATTAAAAATCTGTAAATTTTATGTTTAATCACATTAAAAATTAATCTATAGACAAAATTGTTATTTTGTAGGTAATGTAAACCACGCATTCATAAATGCTCATATGCTTCATTAGTGTAATCAATTGAGGTACTGAAACACACCACACAGTACTCTGGTTTCAACAAGATAATTTTTTCAGGGAGAGACAAAATGCATCTTCAGTCTGCAAAAACATACAATATTCTTAATTATATTATTTTTGGTCTGGACCTTCTTACCTCAATTTAATGTTGATTTGTTCTTGGACATGTTTCAAAACAATTCTGTTTTATCGTCAGCTTTATAAAGTTATATTTGAGGTTATTTTAATTTATATTATTTTTGGTCTGGACATATTACCTCAATATTAATGTTGATTTGTTCTTGGACATGTTTCAAAACAATTCTGTTTTTATCGTCAGCTTGTAAAGCTGACGATAAAACAGAATTGTTTTGAAACATGTCCAAGAACAAATCAACATTAATATTGAGGTAAGATGTCCAGACCAAAAATAATATAATTAAAATAACCTCAAAATATAACTTCCTAAAATTAAATATTAATATACAATATTCTGTTTCAAGAAAATTATAAAACTTACTCTACTTGCTCTTTGACAATGTTAATTTACCTAAATTCAGGTGTATTTTTCTCACAAACCATACAACGTAAGAACCTAAGAATTCGAAGCCTTACTTCATTTTTGCAGTAATCCTGACAATGATGATCTTGAAGAAGATTTTCGGGCTGTAGGCCGTGGTCGTGAGGCTTCTAGTTCCCCAACGTTTCGCCAGAGACTGCATCTGGCATCCTCAAGGGTTGTCTTGAGACTGGCAATTCTATCCGATGTCTGTCTTATTTATACGTTCACCGCGATGTGTTCGTAAGTTGTATCTGCCTAAGGCGAAACGTCGGGGAACTACAAGCCTCACGACCACGGCCTACAGCCCGAAAATCTTCTTCAAGATCATCATAGCAACTCCGGCCGTGAAAGTCTACGTGAATACACTAACTGACAATGTTTAATAAAAGGAAATTAAATCAAAAAGTACATCGAGAAACCATAAAATTGGCATATACAGAACAGTAATAAGACCTAGAGTGATGTATGCTTCCAAAACATGGCATTTATGAAAAAAATATGAAATTCTCATTGCAACATAGTGGAGAAAAATTTTTGGAGATTAAGATCAAATAAAGAAGTTTAGGAATTGTATGATAAACCAAATATTGTAGCGGAAATTAAAAGCAAAAGATATTCCAGGTTGGGATACGTAGTCAGAATGGAGGTTAATGGAATAATCAGAAAAAATGTTGAGTGGAAAACCAGATGGTAAAATGAAGATAGCAAGACTAAGACTTTAGATGGTTTAATAATGAGGAGGACGACTTGTAAAGAATGAATTTTAGTAGATAGAGACTTAAAGCTTTGAAATGGAAGCAATACAAAGTCAATATAAGAGAGGCCAGGGCCCTTCAAGGGCTGTAACACCTTAGAGTAATTCATGTTTTACCTTCATATTGATGTGCACAAGAATTTAGGGTAAATTAATATTCATTTATTTTGAGTTGCATATTGAATCACCTCATATTTCTTGACTCCTTTGCAGACTTGAGTTTCTTCACTGCATCTGTGACACCACGGTTACAACTGCCGTCCAGCAGTTTCCTCTCTTGCAGATTGTTTTCTGCGCTCTCTGATGGCTGACCGATGAACCTCCAAATCAATCCCATCTCATTTTCACCAGGTATTTCAAAATTCATAGTTTTGTTTTTATTTACAAATGCAAGAATAAAAACAAAACTATGAATTTTGAAATACCCGGTGAAAATGAGAGGGGATTGATTTGTAGGTTCATCGGTCAGCCATCAGAGAGTGCAGAAAACAATCTGCAAGAGAGGAAACCGCTGGATGGCAGTTGTAACCATGGTGTTGCATTGAGAATGTCACGGATGCAGTGAAGAAACTCAAGTCTGTGAAGGAGTCAAGAAACATGAGGTGAGTCAAAATACAACTCAAAATAAATTAAAATAAACCTCATAGTGTTATTTCCTACCTACATAACTTAAATTAATATTGTTGATGAAGACAAATATATACTTCCCTTAAAGGTAACACCAATATTTCGGAACTAAGAATTTTGACTTCAGTTATCATTTGTGATGGAAGAAAAGAGCTCTAAATTTGTATATTAAAATTAATTTCTTCATAAAAGAGGAAGATCTGAATTACTGAAATTAAAGCTGAGATTACATAAACATGTAGTTTGAAAAATTTCAAAATCAAGAAACTTGGTCAACTTATTCCTACCTAAAACACTTTGAGAGCAAATAAAAGTTCATCTAAAATAAAATATAAACCAGTCCCAGTACACTGATTACTGGTAATTACTAGTTTATCTGGCAAACTAACTGAGCTTAAATATTATCTTCTAGACATAAAAATTTTGTAAGTACATTTGAAGAGCTGTTTGTGGTCACATGACATTAGTATTATTATCTGTAACGAGAAAGAATTTTTAAGAAATAATTTAAATTCTCCACCTACTAATAAGAATAGGCTTTTGAAAATACAATAGGAAGTAACATTATGAGATTTTACTTGATAAAGAGTTCTTTCTGTTTAATTCTTACCTCATATCGTTGTTTCTGTTAGACATATGTTTCAAGGCATGTTAGCCTCATCTTTAGTACTTACAGAGTGGTTTTTCCCAAGTTGTCGGCCATGGATCTTGACTTCTGCTCCCTCTTTCTGCGGTCCAAAGAACTTACTAATTAGGTTTCTTTCCCCAGGAATTTCAAAATAATAATTCTCTCCTAGTTCTTCTGTATGTAGATTTTTCCCCATATGGTGAGTTTGTTTGTGTTTTCTGCTTTAATAATTTTGTGTTTAAATCTATTTTGTGTTTTTCTGACCAAATGTGAGCAGCTACTGCAGATTTTTCTACTTCCTTTTTTTAATATTTCTTAAGTGTAAAAGAAAAGGGGAAGTAGAAAAATTTGCAAAAAAATGGATTTAAACACAAAATCATTAAAACAGAAAACACAAAGGAACTCACCTTATGAGAAAAAATCTACGTACAGGAGAACAAGGAGAGAATTATTAATTTTGAAATTCCTGGGGAAAGGAACCTAAGTAGCAAGCTTTGGACCACAGAAAAAGGGAGCAGAAGTCAAGATCCAGGGCTGAGAACTTAGGAAAAACTAGTCTCTAACTACTGAAGATGAGGCTATCAAGCCTTGAAACATATGTCTAACAGAACAACGATATAAGGTAAAAATTAAACAGACAAAACTTTTTATTATGAATAGGCTTATCATGCAGATTTCAATAGATATAAAATTTATCAATACTAACCTGACATGCTTTTTTTCTTTATTTTCATATTAAAAACTCACTTATTGAGAATCTAAAAAAATCTGCTAAATTAAAAATATTAGATAAAACATCAATGATGCAGTGGAAGCATGTATTTCATCCAGCATGCAAATTCCATACTGTTTTTGATAAATCTATTGTTTTATCTTCTGCAAAGCTCACCATAAATGGAAGTAGAATTTAAATCACTTTTTTTTCCCCCAGGAGAAAAAAATGGTTGAGATATTAGAGAGATATTTCATTATTTTCAAATCATACAAAATTCTAAAAAAAAATATATATTTTATTAACTAGGGTTACTCTTTATATTAATGACAATTGGTGATCATCAATGTGGAATCAGAAGAAATGAATCAACAGGAAATCAGATTTTTAGTATTGGAGAGATTGTAGAAATTGAATTATAATATGACGGAACTGCACATCAACTGTATATAGACCTCAAAATGGCATACAATTCAATTAAGCATGAGAATTTGTACAGTATCTTCCTAGAATTCAGAATCCCTATAAAATTCAATTTATTCAAATGTACCTAATTAGCACAAGGAGCTAGGTGCAGGGAAAAAATAGTTTACAGATATATTTTAAATTTACAATGAGTTAAAGCAAGGATGTACACTCTCTCCTCTGTTATTAGATTTTGTACTAGATCGTGCAAACAAATGTTTGGATTAGAGAGTAAAGAGGGCATACAACTCAATGGTATTAATCACATGTTGGTAAATTATGATGTAGTATAATTAGACAATGTCCCGCGCCGTAGCGGAGTGGTTAAGGCAGAAAGCCTTGGCGCAGAGCTACGGGACTTGCGCTGGTTCGAGTCTCCATGGGAGAAGAAATTTTCTCATGGTATTTCGGCCAGTATGGGACCGGTGCCCACCCAGCATCGTGATGCATTTGGGTAGCTACAATAAGTAGCGGCTCCAGGTTGAGAAAACCAGCTATAACGGCTGGGGGACTCGGCATGCTGACCACATGTCACCCCTACACTGACTGATTATAATCTACCTCTGTGATTGACACATGTGGATGCGAGGCCAGCAGCCGGCTGGTAGGCTAAGGGCCTTGTAGGCCTGTCGCGCCAGGAGTTTTTTTTTAATTAGACAATAGTGAAGAAATACTAAGAGCTAACACACACATTCTATTAGTACTAAGAGACTGGAATTCAATATTAATAAAACTAAATATATGGCCATATATAGAAAATCACTATAAAATGAGAATGAACACTTAATAAAAAAATAAGAGAAATTTTGAAGAAGTGGCAAAATTCAAATACCTAGGAATAACAATTATTAACAGGAATAAGGTGCAGGAAGAAATTAAACATAAGCCCATATCTAGAAATGCACACTATTATTTATACAGGGACTCATCATTCCAAATTCTCTAAAAAAAATTAAAACGGTGATACATATAGCTTTATCATATGGATGGAAAACATTTCTCTTATTTTAAGAAATGAGAAATTATTATTATGAGTATTTACAAAAAGAGTCCTCAAGAAACTTATTGGACCAAAGACATATTGATGGAGGAAATTGCATTACAGTGATCATAATCATTATAGGAACTAACTAACTCACTGGCTCCATCAAACCTATAGGTTCATGACCAATATGGACATAAACTCTCCACACATCCCTATCCTGAGCTAATGTTTTCCATTCATCCTCTGTTATAATCTAATTCCCTCAAATCATAGTTAATGTTATCCATCCACCTCATTCTTGGTCTACCAACTGGGCATTTTCCCTCTGGTTTTCCTACAAGAAGCTTCCATGCACCTCTTCCATTCCCCATTTGTGCCACATGTCCTGTTCATCAAAGTCTATGAGGTCTAACTGTTTTTTATTATATCTGGCTTCCTATAAAGACCATGTAAGCTCAATGTTATGTAATTTTCTCTATTCACCTGTCTGATCATCTCTCTTTGGTCCAAAAATTTTCCTAAGAACTTTATTCTCAAATACTCATAATCTTCTTTCCTTCCTTAAATTAAGAGTCCATGTTTCGCATCCATATAATATAACTGGGAGAATAATAGTTTCACTTTTTTTTAGTTTAACGTTTTTTGAAAGGAGTTGGGGCGATAAGAGTCCCTGTAATGCATAATAGCATGCATTTCCAAAATTGAGCCTATGTTTAATTTCTTTGCGGATCTCATTCCTATTTGTAATTATTGTACCTAGGTATTTGAATTCAACCACTTTTTTTTCCAAAATTTTCCTCATTTGTCATTAGCTGTACATTTCCATAATATAATGTATTTCTATGTGTGAACATATATTTAGTTTTATTGATGTTTACTTCATGTCCCAATTACTTAGTGTTACTCAATTGAGTGTGTGTGTTGGTCATTAGTATCACCTTGCTATCACCCAATAGTACTACATCGTCAGCATAGACTAACAATTTATTAATACTTTTGAGTTGTAGCCCTTCTTCATCCTCTAAAGATTTGATGGCAGCTCTAGTACAAAACTGAATTGTAGATGACATAATGCATCTCTTTGCTTTAACCCATTGTGAATTTCAAAAGTATTCAAAAACTGTTTGCCTACACATACCTTCCTACTATTTGTGCCATTTAGACACATTTGTATAAGTCTAAGTTTTTAGGAATTCCAAACTCCAGAAGGATACTATATAATTTCTTCCTCTTAATTGAATTTTATGCTTTTTTGAAGTCTAAACATAGTTTAATATAATAAATTTGGCAATTTTTAACATTATGATATTTTATTGATAAGAATCAAATGAATCATGAATTCTTCTTACCTCATACTTCTAGGTTTTTTTAACACAGCACCGCAGTATCGGCGACCATCGTCACCATCATCAGTTGTGAAAACAGCTGATGATGGTGACGATGGTCACCGATACTGCGGAGCTGTGTTTAAGAAATCATAGAAGTATGAGGTAAGAAGAATTCACGATTCATTTGATTCTTACCTACATTCTTACGTCCATTACATACTACCCATCTATATAGGAAACCAGATTTAATAAGAAGAACAGGTTAAGTCTTGTAGAATGCAATTGGAATGACTAGGGCTGAAAAGTGAAAAGAGGGCTGCGTAAACGTCTTGTATGAAAAAAATATGAGAAGGTATCCAGTATGTGGAAAATAATGTAAACCATCAAGTTTTTTTAGTCTCAAAAACTTGATTAAAAGAACCTCAAAATATTACTTCCTAAAATAAAACATTAATATAAACCATGTCTTGAGGTAAATGATACAGAGAATGGCTGAAAAATATTAGCTCATAATAGGGATGTATGGACAGCTGATGTCTGTACACCATGAATCTCAAGGTTAGTTAATGCCTGTGAGTTAGTTATTTAGTTTACAAATTTTTTGTTATCAAATTCTGTTCTCAATTAAATAATTTGAAATGTAATTCTTACACAGAAAGTGGCAATTAATTTAAGTATTGAGGAATTAAAAGCATAATTTTACTGAACACAAATTTTAAGGCTTATGGATTTTTACAGTTTGTCACTCAGATATTACATTACAATATGACCCTCGATAAGTTTCTTTGGCAATCTCTGATATCCATCCATAGTAATTCTGCCCGAAGGCAGGTCCTTCACTGCAATCATAGCATTTTCATGCTATGCTCGCAGCTTTACTAGGGAATTTTGTAGGTGTGGTAGCTTCCCGTTGCTTTCCACATAATGAATAGTAAATGCTATAGGTATCTTCTTCAAATATATTAGAGTAAAAGCTCCTTATTGACAGGGGATATGTTCAGCAAATATGCTGCGAATACAGAAACCGCAAATATGGAATGGTAATTTGTACGGGTATATTGGGGATACATTCCCAGGTTCCAAAATAAAATAAAAATTATCAAAATAATATCAATTAATGAGGGATTTTGAACAATTTCTATTAATTATTACTGTCAGGCTTAGGCAAGAGCTTAAGTAACTTAGTATTTTTTTCCTGTTTTCCCGCTTTTAAAAGGTCTTTCAGTTCAGATTGATATTCAGCTGTGAATTCAGCGATAGAATTCCTTATTTTTCTTTGGATTTCTTGATAAATCATACAGTTAATTCATTAACATTGAAACAGTGTGATGTAGATGCAAAACGATTCGTCAATGCATAAATGGTCAAGCTTATCTGTTTTTACTTTAAGCAGCAACACTACTTTTTTCCGCTTTGGAACTAATTTTCTTTCCTTTTACTCGACATTATAAATTGACAACAAAGCAGAAGAGACAAGTGTTATTCAATCAAAATTAATGAAACAAACGACAAGTTGAAACAATAAAACACTGATCGTGGTGAGGGCAGCATTTATCAATGGACATAGCAGCACGTGAAATACAATCTTTTGGCTTAGTGACAATAAGGTTTGGTTTACTTTGATATTAATTTGTCCATTTGGTTTGAATCGCTCTTTGTAAAAGTCACGGCATGTGCCTGCAGTGAATAAAAAGTACCTGATGCATTAATAAAGAATACTAATCCTTCTAATATACCAATTGGATCCTCGAATAAAGAAATTTTTAACCGTGAATACCAGGAATCGTGTCGTAATTTTTTAACCCGTGAATACTAAAAACGGAATAAGGAGCTTTTACTGTATTTAAAATGTTCGTCAGCTTGACAAGGCTGTATTTCTGTACTTCTCAAGTTCAAGATGTGCAGATTATACATAAAGTAAGCCTTGGTAGCTCAGTTGGTAGAGCACTTGGCCCGGAAAGCCAAGGGTCCCGGGTTCGAGTCCCGGTCTAGGCGAAAATTTTTCTCTTCAAATATAATAAAGTAAAGAACTCAGCCAGTATCAAACTAATGAGCCTAAAATAAAGTGCAATTGTATTGACCAATTTCCTGTCAAAGTTGAGGATATTCAAATGAGAGTGATCAATCACCAATAATCAATAATGTGAAATCTGTTATCAAACATTCTGAAATCACCCTATATTTTTTCCCTCCTTTTATTGTGGGAAGAAATTTAAAGTCCATTTTGTTGAAATTTATGATGAGGAACCCGTTCTGCATTGAGCTACAACATATGCAGCATTGAAAAGAAAATATTGATAAAATGGTAATAATCCACGATATTAACAATTAATTTCATTAAAACTGTTGTATTTGAAGATATTTATTTATTTATTTATTTATTTATTTCTCTTCTTTACACAACAACAAAATAAATAAACAATACTCTTGCTAAGAATCAATTGAATCGTGAATTCTTCTTACCTCATACTTTTTTTTAACACAGAACTGCAGTATCGGAAAAAAACATATTTTCCATCTTCAGCTGTTTTTTCCGATAATGCAGTTCTGTGTTAAAAACATAGTTGTATGAGGTAAGAAGAATTCATGAAACATTTGATTCTTATTAAGAAAACCTCATAATTTAACATAATAAATTTGGGAATTTTTAACAAACCTCATAATGTAAAAATTCCCAAATTTATTATATTAATACTTTTGCTGTAAGTAATTTTTTTAATACTTATAAATTTAGGTCAAGTGCGGCACAGGTTAATGTTAATTTATTGTAATGAAATTTCATATACTATCAAATTGGGCCAAAAGGAAAAAAAAATTGAGGTTGTGTATTGAAATCAGACGGCATTCTAATTCAACCCTTCTAACTAAGGACTACCTTCTATGTATGTATATTAGGGTGGTCCTTATTTAGAGAGGTGGAATTGAAATGTCGCCTGATTTCAATGTGCATCTCTATTTTTTTTGCCTAATTTGATAATGTACCAAATTTCATTGTAATAAATAAATTAACATTAACCTGTATTGCACTGGCCTAAATTTATAAATATTAAAAAAAAATACTTACAGCAAGAATATTGTTAACAGATTCCAGGCTATGTGGCCGTGGCCTCTAACTGGTATTCCTTTCAGATGTTTCTCCCTCAACTGCGGAGGGCATCTTCAGTGATGAGTGCTTCTAGGTGATGTTACCTTGTCATAGACTCAGCCGAGACAAGGTAACATCACCTAGAAGCACTCGCCACTGAAGATGTCCTTCGCAGTTGAGGGAGAAACGTCTGGAAGAAATACCAGTTACAGACCACGACCACATAGCCCGGAATATGTTAACATTATGATTTTATGTAATAAATTTGTAAATTTTTAACATTATGAGGTTTAATTCATAAAAATTAAATTAATAGTGATTTCTTCTTACCTCATACTTCTATGCAGTGCTGTGTTTAAAAAACCATAGAAGTATGAGGTAAGAAGAAATCATGATTCATTAAACATTATGATTACCGGCCGTGAAAGCCTGCTTTCCACAAGCAAGAGTATTGTTTTTAATTTTCTATTGTCTTAAACAAGAGAAATAAATCTATGAATATCTTCAAATACACGAGTTTTAATGAAATAATTGTTAACATCATAAATCATTACCATTTTTATCGATATTTACTTTCCAATGCTACACCTGTTCTAGCTCAATGCGGCACAGGTTCCTCACCTCAAATTTTAACAAAAATGGACTTCAAATTACTCTCACAACCAAAGGAAAAAAATATAGAGGGGTGTGGAATAAAATACAAAAAGTTGAAAATAAGGACCACCCTAACATTTATATCTTACTTCTCACAATATAAAAATTTGTATATATGCAAGTAGATATATCTATACTATGAAAGGAATGTGTATTTTTCCCAAGAACAGAGGAAGCCTTCCTCTAGAAAGACATAGAAGGAAGACCCGATGGAAGACTCCAATTTGGATAACAAAACATAGTTTTGGAAGTTGGTAAAGAAATAAAAAATAAAGCATAGAGATTTTACTGTATTTATTTCTAAAATAAGTTATTAAAGAAATCTTGCCTCTCTTCTTCTGCTTTTATAACATTAAAAAATATTTGGCTAGTGTTTTCTGCTGAATAAAAAATTATTTATGTGATCTGTTCAAATAATATCAAACCCTTATTTCTTCTGCTCAAATAAAGAAATATTGGAAATGTCCTTGATGATTAATGCATTTTTTTCCCACCCACTGAAAGCTTCAGTCACTGGTAGTCAGGCCAGTACAGTTTGTCATTTGGTTTGAAATAATGAAAAGCAGTATTACATAAATTTTCCCAAAAATTTGGTGATACCCATGTGAAACAATCTGCAATCGGCTTTCTGGGATAATGCTTTGAGCATCTCATGGTTAAAGAAGTTGTACAACTGCTTCAAAGATGGTAACACTTCGGTGGACAGTGAACTGCGTCCCAATAGGCCCTAGATAAGCGAAATGACAATATCATTGATCAAGTGGAAACTTTGGTCTTGCAGTATCTTCATATCACTGTCCGAGAACTTGCAAATAAAGTGGAGGTAAGCAGTAGATTGGTGCATTCAATTTTAACTGAGGATTTCGGCTCGAAGAATTTGTCTGCAAAATTGCACCCATCCATTCCTTGCTTATGAATAAGGTTTTCTTGGCCAAACACAGCATTCTCCTGGTTCATTGGGCTCCCCTAATATTTCGACATTCCTCCACGTGATTGGTGGCTATTCCCCAAGTTGGAAACACTGTTGAATGGAACAAAATTGAATCAAGAGAAGACATTATGCAGAATGCAATGGCCCAGCTGAATATCAAACTGAAACATGCACTAGAAGAAGTGTGCACATTATCAAGGGATATTACATTAAGTATAGTATGCATATGAAAAAAATGTGTTTCTGCCAACCAAAGGTTTGATATCTTTTGAACGTACCACATAATAATGAAATTCAGAAAAACTTGTGAACAAAATCAAGGAATGAAGAGTGAAGTTATAAATAGAAAAACAATATTAAAAAAATGCTCTTTTAAGTCACAACTGTACTGGAGAAGAGAAGGAAACCTTCAGAAAGGTTTTCATTGTAAAAAATCAAATACTGTACTTTGTTGCACTGAGCAAGTTGCTTATTTCTTTCTTTGATGGAATTCCATATTTACGAGAAACTACAAATACAATGTTCAGTTAAAGGACATGAAAACAGCACTTTCAGAAATTATGGCAATATTTATTGTATTAAATATATTTCATTAAGAATTTCAGTCAACACTCAGGTTGAGAAAACCAGCTTAATATAGCTGAGGGACTTGATATAACACCCCTACACATGTGGATGTAAGGCCAGCAGCTGGTTTAGGCCTTTTGTCATGCTATGGAGTTTAATTTTAATCATCAACATTATACAGATCTTATAAAATTGCATTTCTGCTTATTTCAAACAACCATAATTTTAATAAAAGAAGATAAAAAGTTTTCTTATTTAACAATATAATCTAGAATAAAGTAAATTTTGAATTAGAAGCACCAACTGCATTGTGAGAGATGGGGTTGCATAAGGGAGAGAGAAAAATTTTTGTTTGAACAGGCAAACCTGGATAGCACAATGGTCAGTGTGCTGGTGCATAAAACCAGAAGTCATGGGTTCAATTCCCAGTGCAGACAAAAAATGTTATCATCAAAAAGTAAATGAAAATTGTTTCTTTTTTACTTAAAATTACCAAAACTATGAAAGTTATTACACTTCATAGCGTGACAGAATTAGAAGGTCCTTGGCCTACCAGTTGGCTGCTGGCCTTACATCCACATGCCATTTACAAAGGTGGATGATCATGAAGCCAATAAACAGGTGACAAGTGGTCAGCATGTTAAGTCGTTATAGCTGGTTTTCTCAACCTGCAGCTGCTAATTATTGTAGTTACCCACAGTCCTCATGAAGCTGGGTGGACACTGGTACAATCCTGGGCAAAATTCAATGAGAAATGTTTTACTCAATGGGGAGTGTATGTTCCTTAGCTCTGCACCAAGGCATTATGCCTTAGACCTATCAACTAAGACAAAGGATATATAAAAGTTTCATACAAAAATTATTTTAAAAATTCTTATAGTTCAAATTAATGAAGTAGAGATGTATTAATAATTAAGCTTGGTTTGTGTATTCTTTCCTCTTATGATTGTTTCTGTTGGACATATGTTTCAAATCCTGTTGGTCCCATCTTCAGCTGTTACAGACTGGTTTTTCTCAAGTTATCGGCCCTGATTCTTGACTCCTGCTCCCTCTTCCTGTGGTCAAATGAACTTGTTAATTAGGATCCTTTCCCCAGGAATTTCAAAATTCATAATTCTCTCCTTGTTCTTCTGTATGTAGAATTTTTTCCCCCATATGGTGAGTTCATTTGTGTTTTCTAACTGTTTTAATAATTTTGTGTTTACATCTGTTTTGTGTTTTTCTGATCAAACGAGAGCAGCAACTGCAGATTTTTCTACTTCCCCTTTTCTTTTTTACATTTCTTACATGTTCTTTAGTTCTAATCATTAAATTTCACTTGGTTTTCTTTATGTATATCTTAGCAAAATCTGCACATTTTATTTGATATATTCCTGATTTTCACTATCATCAATCTTTATATTTTTGTTGGTTTTATTAGTTTATTTAGGCTATACTCATTTTTGGTGCTAAACTTTTCAAAAATCTTTTGAAATTTATTGTGTGCCCAAGGGTGATATGTGAATTTCCTGTATTTCTTTTCTTTTGGTTTTTCTATCTGAATTTCCTGTATTTCTTTTCTTTTGGTTTTTTTATCTGAAGAATGATTTCATTTCTCAATTTTTGCTTTTTGCACTTATAAATTTTTCTGGGTATAACTTCTTCCTCAAAACCATTTTCTTTTGCAATATTAATTATGTGTCTTTTCTCTAACTTGTAATTTTCTCTGTTCATGGGTATATCTATGTGCTAGGCTGTTGAAGACTGTCATTTTGTGTGAAATATGGCCGAAACCTGTTGATTTAATATAGTTATCTGTGTGTGTTTCTTTTCTATGAATGCTAAATTCTAATTAGATCTAATTTAATAGAATTTAGCATTCACAGAAAAGAAACACACACAGACAACTATATTAAATCAACAGGTTTCAACCACATTTCACACAAAATGGCAGTCCTCAACAGCCTAGTACATAGATTGATAAATATACCCGTGAACAGAGAAAATTACGAGTTAGAGAAAAAACACATAATTGATGTTGCAAAAAAAATGGTTTCTAGGAAACAATGATACACAAAAAAATTGATAAGTACAAAAAACAAAAATTGAGGAAAGAAAGCACTCTTTAGATAGAAAAACCAAAAGAAAAGAAATTCAGGAAATTCACATATCACCCTTGGGCACACAATAAATTTCAAAAGATTTTTAAAAAGTTTAATATCGGTTTAGCACCAACGAATGAGTATAGCCTAAATAAACTAATAAAAACCAACAAAAATGTAAAGATTGATGATAGTAAAAAATCAGATGCAGATTATGATAAGATATACATTAACCATTAGAACTAAAGAACACATAAGAAATGTAAAAAAAGGGGAAATAGAAAACTCTGCAGTAGCTGCTCACGCTTGGTCACAAAAATACAAAATAGATATAAACACAAAATTATTAAAACAGAAAATATAGATGAACTCACCATATGGGAAAAAATCTACATATAGAAAAACAAGGAGAGAATTATGAATTTTGAAATTCCCGGGGAAATGAACCTAATTAGCAAGTTCATTGGACCATAGGAAGAGGGAGCAGGAGTCAAGTATCAGGACTGACAAAGTAAAGTAAAGTGATCCCACTACAGGCCTCAGGAGGCCCTTGGGGTAGTAGGAGGTTAAGGCTCCCACTTTTTCTAGACAATCGGCACTTTATGTCAGCCGGGTTGTCAGCCCTGCGTGACGGCCGCCTTTACCCCAGAACAAGCGTCTGGTACTCATTTCAGTTAGAGGCTGAGTCGACCCCAGGGTCATAGTGCCGCCAGAGGGTTTTGGTCAATTTAAAAATCCTGACCCCAACGGGACTTGAACCCTCGACCCTCCGGCTTGTAGCTCAGTGCCTTAACCACTACGCTACGGCGTGCCCCATCAGGACTGACAACTTGAGAAAAATCAGTCTGTAATTGCGAAGATGTGGCTAACAAGCCTTGAAACATATGTTAAATGAAAATAACCATAAAAGGTAAGAATATACAGACTAAATAACTTAATTATTAAGTTTTATCTTCTTGATCCTTGTAGTCAAAAACTGACTTCTAAGTACAACTTACTACAAATAATGTTAATATTATTCGTTTTTAAACACCTTAATGATGGACAAATTATATTTGAAAAGAAAAATATACGCCTAGACTGGGGTTTTGAACCCAGGACCTTTGACTTTCTATGTCAATGCTCTTCCATCTGGTTTGAACCCAGGACCTTTGACTTTCTATGTCAATGTTCTTCCATCTGAGCTGTTTAAAGTAGGAAGTTTATGTAAATTTGTTTGTCCTAAATACTTTCTCCATTTAATGTCATGTAAATAATAAAGATATAGGAAACTTAAAATAAAGAGCCGCCAAATTTAATGAAAGTACAAGGAATTATATAAGAAAAAATCTTTAAATAAATTCCGGCATTTAAAACTATTTGTAGTAATTTTATTTGAAAAAAAAATATAGCCTAGACTGGGGTTTGAACCCAGGACCTTTGACTTTCTATGTCAATGCTCTTCCATCTGAGCTCAGATGGAAGAGCATTGACATAGAAAGTCAAAGGTCCTGGGTTCAAACCCCAGTCTAGGCGTATATTTTTCTTTTCAAATATAATTACTACAAATAGTTTAAATGCTGGAATTTATTAAAGATTTTCTTATATAATTCCCTTGTACTTTCATTAAATTTGGCAGCTCTTTATTTTAAGTTTCCTATATCTTTATTATTTACATGACATTAAATGGAGAAAGTATTTAGGACAAACAAATTTACATAAACTTCCTACTTTAAACAGTTATTTTTCACGTGTCAGAATAAATACTTCTGCCTGAATGACTGTGTTAGTAGTAGTTTAAAAGACATAATTGAGTGATATGAAACAAAAATGCTTTCATCACTACCAATTTCAATTTTATGAAAGTGCCAATCTCAAATCCTTTAATCTACAGTATGTTGTGGATACGACATTTCATGTCTTTTTCAACAATTACTAAATAACTGCCAGAAGGCTGCAATTGTTCTTCTCTGACAACATGGTTTAGAATATTCTCATAATCCATTTACTCTGTGTCTTCCATTCACTCATAACTAAAAAAATGTAATTTGAATTTTGTGTGTAGGTTTGCAGGTTGTTGAGAACCCCATGTCAACACAGCACAGCCAACACAAGTAATGCACCCAGACCACTTCAGACTACTTTATCTCTGCATGTCAACTGGGATTATAGCGTTGTTCCCAATATGCTGCTCCCAGACCTTGTTCACAGGGCGAACTATGCCGTACTGGACCATTAGGCTGAGCCAAAGAACTGCTTGGTCTTAAATTTGAATTCACTGGTGGAGCATTAGAGGGTTCTGTAACAATCATTTTGTACAAAATTAAAATCTTGATTTAAAAGTAACACTAAGTTTATTTAACTTTCACAGGGAAAGAACACTATGAGGTTTAATTTAAGAATTAAATTAATGTTTTTATTACCTCACCTCATATCCTTTTTCTTCTATACTGCAGTTTCGGAGCTTATCTCCATCGTCAGTAGCCTCTGGTCGACCGGTATTATGTCGTTCCTTGGCAGTTTCCTTCTTACTTTACTTACAGAAGTAAGAAGGAAACCGCCAAGGAACGACATAACACTGGTTGACCAGAGGCTACTGACGATGGAGATAAGCTCCGAAACTGCAGTATAGAAGAAAAAGGATATGAGGTGAGGTAATAAAAACATTAATTTAATTCTTAACACTAAGTTTATATTTTTTTTTAATTAATCCTGAAGATGTAACGTACTGTACATAGGTTGAAAAGTATATCTTAATACTTAACATGCTACATTTTATCTGTTTACTCACACCTCAATCAATCGGCCTTCCCGTTGTCTTCCACACCAGGATGATGATGATGGCCAGACAATGTTAGGGGACATTTTGGGCCTCAAAGCTACCTGACATTTGTCTTACAGGTGAGGAAAACCCCCAGAAAAAAACCTTACCCAAGAAGCTTGTCCCGACCAGAATCAAAACCGGGCCCGCTGTGTGACAAGGCAGCATGCTACCCCGAGAACACAGCGGTGGATAATAATACGTATAATACAAACTTTAATATTAATAATCAAATGTCCAATTGACACTTGTGTGAATGTAGATAATTTCTATAACCATTATAAACAAAAAAAAAGCTCATGACAATAATAAAAACAATTATTATAAATATTTCACTACACACACCACCAATTGTATATTTAATTGCGTCTATTTAATACTTCAAATAAGAGTGAGATAAATATTGAAAAATAGTCATTTTTCAGATTTAAAAAAATCAAATCAATATAGTAAAGCAAACAGGCCTCAATTTCTTCTTTTTTTCCTAAGGATATGACATCCACTGGATCATTACCAACATAATTTTACCAAACTCACTACATATCATCATATTTACAGATGAAGACATTTTCAGTATGGTTTACAGTGCCATACTGCAGCTGAAATATCACTAAATATTACTATTAAACTAACACACTGGCACTATCGAACCATACATTCATGACCACACAGACATAAGCTCTCCACAAATCCCTATCCTGAGTAAATGTTTTCCAACCATCCACTGTATAATCAACTTCCCTCAAATCATGATTATTGTTATTCTCCCACCTCATTCTTGGTCTACCAACTGAGCATTTTCCCTATGGTTTCCCTACAAAAAAAAGGCTTCCATGCCCCTCTTTCATTCCCCATTTGTGCCAAATCTTCCAGCCCGTCATAGTCTATGAAAATTAACTGTTCTTATTACATCTGGTCTCCTATAAAGATCATGTAGAGGCCGTTCCATCAAAGTTGAAGCATGGCCTCAGATGCACAGAAGACCAGTTTCATCCCCGTGACTGCGGGTATTCTACGGTACAGGCACACACATTCAATTCCAAAATAGTGTACTGTCAGTCTACAAGATATTAGTTTTCGTCACCTTATTTCTAAAACTTCGTAAGTCTAATTTAACTAATCTTTCAACAGAGCATAAAAAATGTTTTGACATTGTTTATTATCTTGTAATTATGTTAAGAAATAAGAGCAAGAGGTCTGGAGCAAATGGAGTGGATGAAAATCTGTATAAAAATAAAATAATGTCTTATTTTTAATTTAAACATTTAAAATATGACATTAAAACATAGTTACAGAATTATAAGTAATGTTAAAAAATGCTTTATGCTTTTTTTTAAAATTTTGTTAAATTAGACTTGCGCGGTTTTAGAAATAAGGTGATGTTATATTGCGGTGTTAAGTGGAAGATTACTCGTATCTGCAAGATCATAGAACCGTCCAATCCCTATCTCTTCTCTATAAACTAGCTTACTTACTTACTCACTGGCACTATCGAACCCATAGGTTCGTGGCCACACGGACATAAGCTCTCCATACATCCCTATCCTGAGATAATACTTTCCAATCATTCACTGTATAATCTACTTCCCTCAAAACATAGTTAATGTTATTCTCCCACCTCATTCTTGGTCTACCAACTGGGCGTTTTCCCTCTGGCTTTCCTACAAGAAGCTTCCATGCACGTCTTTCATTCCCCATATGCACAACATGTCCTGCCCATCGCAGTCTATGAGACTTAACTGTTCTTATTATATCTGGCTTCCTATAGAGACCATGTAGTTCATTGTTATGTAGTCTTCACCATTCGCCTGTCTGTTCATCTCTCTTTAGTCGAAAAATTTTCCTAAGTGCTTTATTCTCAAATACTCATAATCTCCTTTCCTCCCTTAAAGTAAGAGTCCATGTTTCGCACCCATATAACTGGTAGACTATAAACAGCACACACATAATTTCCTTACCACGCCACTTCTTTGGGTTCTGTGATGCACATAAATTAGGCACACAATCCCTTCAGCACATTGTCTTCATCACACTACCTATTTGTTTCAAAATCTTTTATAGTTTCTCTTGCTAGAACATGGAACTCTCTTCCACCTATATCAGAGACTGAGAAACTAGAACTTCTTTCAGAAAGAAAACTTAATTTTCTCTAATAACTAATAGTATTTTTAAACAATTAATAATTTATGATGAAATTAAATGTTTCTTACCTCTCCTCATATAAATCTTCTAAGTAGATTGAAGTACTGAAGATGAGTCCGTTATGGTCTCAAAATTACGATCTACTTAGAAGATTTATATGAGGAGAGGTAAGAAACAATTAATTTCATCATAAATTAAACCTCATAGTGATTAATTCCTATAAAAGTTAAATTAATAATTTGGTTAAATTAGTTTATTAAAGAAAACAATTTTTCTCTTTTAACCATTTGATTACAATAATTAAATAGTGTACTGTTACTATACTAATTTCAATCATGTAACAGTTTAGCTTCTTAATACTAATTTAATAAATAATGCCTATAGCTATGTGGAGTCCCTTCATGTCTTCTTCAGGTAGAAGCCATTCATTGTGTATTTGTGAATGATGATTCATAGCATTTGAATGTGGGACCAAGACAGTAAGGTAAAGGAAGGATTTATGCTTGGATGGGAGGAAGCCTGGATTAGCTCAATGGTTAGAGCATCAGCACGGAAAGCTGAAGTTCGGGGTTCGATTCCCGGTTCAGGCATAAATTTTTTCTCTTTACCATTTGATTACAATAATTTAATAGTGTACTTTATATACTAATTTCAATCATAGTAACAGCTTTAGCTTCTTAATACTAATTTAATAATAATTTGTTATTCATTATTTAATAAAATAGTATTATGATTTATCAGTATTTCTAATCTAATATCTTATTACTTTCCCTGTAATTTTTTTTTCATGTATAGTAGGTTGGAGCTCTTCTTGTGTATATATTTTTTATTAGATTTAATTTTAATCATATTTAACTTTATTGCATTATTATATGTATGTACCCCATACGCCCCGCATGGGTTCACGGCTGCTCTCTATCAGGAGTTTCTTAACCAAGCTAATTTAGATATGCTTAGTTACCCACACATGTCAACAAGTGACATGTGGTTAGCACAACCCCTCCGTGGAACATCTAATAGGCAACCAAGGTATTAAGAATTAAATTAATGTTTTTATTACCTCACCTTATATCCTTTTTCTTCTATACTGCAGTTTCAGGGCTTATCTCCATCGTCAGTAGCTTCTGGTCAACCAGATGGAGATAAGCTCCAAAACTGCAGTATAGAAGAAAAAGGATATGAGGTGAGGTAATAAAAACATTAATTTAATTCTTAAATTAAACCTCATAGTGTTCTTTCCCTGTGAAAGTTAAATAACCAAGGTATTACTGGATGGATGAAGGGTGGATAAACGTTGCACAGAAGCCTTTTATTCAGACTTGAGGTTCTTTTATGAACCTGAAATATTTTAATAAAAAAATTAATAAATATCCATATCTGAACACAAGCAAACTTTATTATTGTCAAATGAACCATGGACAATAACATACTAAATTTTGGAAACAATTGGAAAGTAGTATGTGAGAAAATTGATAACCCTTTTAACAAAATGGATTTTTTATTTTTATTTTTTTTGTATTTTAAATTACTCATAAAGAAATATGTCTAAAAAGTTAACCCAAAATGTCATTATGTTCAGGAAGACTTGTTTAATTAGTGACATCATTTTCATAAACATAACTTAATAAGCTGAAAAAAAAAATGTATGCCATATTTTTAAACCAAATTGCAAGGAAATTGGTACCAGGTGCCCTTAAGGAATTTCACATGGTACATAGTTATTATAATCATTTCCTACTCAGGGTTAATATTTTCATTATGACTAGTAACCATGATTTTGCAGATATGGACAAGTCTGCTGATAGGGATCGTTTCCCCAAGACCCTACGTTTACCTGTGCGAGCTTTGTAGGTCATGCTTCTTCCTTAGTGGAACGGCCTCTAGCTCATTATTATGTAGTTTTCTCCTTTCACCTGTCTGTTCATCTCTCTTTGGTCTAAAAATTTTCCTAAGAACTTTATTCTCAAATACTCATGATATTTTGTCCTCCCTTAAAGTAAGAGTTAATGTTTTGCATCCATATAATAACTGAGAGAATAACAGTTTTATATATTTTCAGTTTAACATTTGAGAGAGGTAAATTATACAAGGGATGATTGGAAAACATTAGATAGGGATAGTAATTTAGTTAGTTAGTTATAATACCTTAACAATGAATTCCCATTAAAAGTCACAGTATCTGGCTGCAATTTCAGAAGTACAGTACTCCGTCCAATTTGAGCAAGTAGCATTTTAACAAAATTTAATAAATATAAATATAATTTACTTTCCAATTTGTAAAAAGTGCAAAAACAAAGTTTACAATAATAAATTTAAAAGAATTTACCTCCGATAGGAGGTGGTGGTGGAACCTTTCCTCCTCGACGAACTAATAACCTCACCGATGGACCACCATTACGAATTATTTCTATGGCTTCTGCATGAGTCATGTTTTTAGTATTAATGCCATTTATTTCTATTATCTGATCACCAATCCTGCAAAACAACCAATCAAACAATAAGGTATGTTTTATAATACAGAACGAAATATCAAATCAAACACAAATAATAAAATATGCCTAAATTAAACTGAAAAATATCTAAACTGCAATGAAGATGTAAAAAAAGCAAGAAAACTATTATATTTTTGTAGGGATGTGGTCACTAAGCTATTTTTCCGAGATACAGTTAGAGACAGTAAAAAAATAAACAAGATATTTAAATTAATATTGGGAAGTAAACATTATGAGGTTATATCATTAATAGTGAGTGGAGAAAATATTTTTAATGACTCACCTCATATAATTTCAAATTTCTTTGATACCGGCAATTTCAGACAATACCTTGTCCCTCTTCAGTCATGGAAGTCAAGACAATATCTTGTCCTCCTTCAGTCATGGCTTCCATGATAGTCTGAAACTGCCGGTATCAAAGAAATTTGAAATTATATGAGGCGAGTCGTTAAAAATATGTTCTCCACTCACTATTAATAAACATCATCTTAAGGCACGACAACTTCAAAAGTGAAAGTTTTGGCCTTCTCAACAATCCTCCTATCCATGCCAATTTGTCTCTTGCCATATTCAATTTAATCACTTTCATTTTCCTTAGATCGTTCCACTATTAATAAACAAGATATTGAAAATGGTGACTGAAAAAACATTTTTTTAAGATGAAGAGAAGTAAGAGAAACTTTGTTTTTAAATATAAAATCTCTCTCTCTAAGGTAAGGACATTTCAAGGTCTAGTTCTATTCAGTAAGTGAAAAAAAACTTAAAAAGTTTTCTTCTTCTTCTTATAAGCCTTTATTTCTCTCAATGAGACCTAGGCGTGCTCCCCCTACATACTAATTTAATTACACTTGTTTTTGGATAGATGTCATTGAGTGGTCCAGAGTCAGTGTTCCACCTCTTAGTGACATCTAGGAAACCAAGGTGGTACTGGGATGGGAAAATTTGGTAAATTTTGCTTAGAGGCTTTTTATTCTGGCTTAAGGATCTTTTACAAGCCTGAAAATTTTTAGACTCGGGACCCAATGCTTAAAGTCCCTCCCGGAGGACTTGCTCCTTGGATTTTCCATCCTAAAAAAATCCATTGACCCTGGGCAGGTTTGAACCCTTGACCCTCAGGACCAGAGGCAAGGAGCATAACCACTAGTCCACTGCGGCCGACCAAAAAGTTTTCTTTACTGAAAATACAGAGGGGTTAACAAAATAATGAAAACAACACATTTTCCAGAACATTTATTTTCATGAGTTTGGTTAACCTGAAGATGCTCTCAGAAATGCATTCTTTCCTTTCATTTGATCAATCTGAACCTAATACTGTACTTAACTACACAAGCATTTCTTCTCCTGCAATTGTAGCTGTGGAACCGGACTTATGATATCTAACTTGAATTACTTGCAAAGAGGGGGAAATTGTTGGTGCTCAGTTAGCTGGAGCTACAATGAACAAACCTGACAAATTATTAGAGTTTCTAAAGTTGCCTCTATACATTTCTAAAGGTAATGCATCCATAGTAATTCTGCCCGAGGACAGGTCTTTCACTGCAATCATAGCATTTTCATGCTATGCTTTGCAGCTTTACTAGGGAATTGTAGGTGTGGTAGCTTCCCGTTGCTTTCCACACCAGTGAAGGATGATGATAATGATAAGGATGATGATGATGGCCATATGATTTCGAGGACCGTTTGGGCCTTAAAGTTTTACTGACATTTGTCTTACAGGTCAAAACCCCGATAAAAACCTCACCCAGAAAAACTGTCCCAACCGGGGATCGAACCCGGACCCACTGTGTGATAAGGCAGGATGCTACCTCAAGACCACAGCAGTGGACACTCTAAAGGTAAAAATCTGCAAAAAAGGAATAGTGATCACAAACAGAAACTAAATAATAAAGAAAGGAGAGTTCTGAAGAGTATTGTATCACAAAATCATAAAACTACTGCAGATAAAGTGACTTGAAAATTAAATACACATTTAAGGGAATCAGTTTCTACCTCAATAGTGAGTAGAGAGTTGTACAAATTAGATCATGGGTATCCAAACTACGGTCCACAGGCCGAATAGGCCCTCCACCATTTTCTATCTTGCCCCTGTAGTATTCTAATAAATTATGCTAAGGATAAGCCTATAATATTAATCTATCAGTAATCAAACTTGTGAAATATGTTATAACGACTTGACAAGAAAAGTAGCAAATCAACACATGCTTATAATAATAATAATAACCAATAAAATGATATGGTCATGTAAAAATAATGACAGAAGGTAGATTCCCAAGAAGAATACTAGAATGGATGACACTTGGTAGAAGAAGAAGAAGACAGTCAAAAGTAACGTGGTTTGTTGGTGTTTTAAGCAGCACGAGAGAAAAAGAATTGGACGATGGAGATTGGAATGACAGAGATATGTGGACGAAAATAACAGTAGATTGATTGGGCGCAGGAAGATGATATGAAACATTGTAAAACTTGCCAAATAACTAAATAATAACAATAACAATCCACAACAGCTATAATACGGTATGTGGCCCTCACATCCATCATGTTTCTTCCATTTGGCCCACGGTACAAACAAGTTTGGGCGACTCTGAATTAGATATTTATGACAGTAGCAATTACAAAACTACTTATTTTAGGAATTCTCACTATGAGGTATATTCATTAAGGTAGAATTTTTATCACTCACCTCATATTGTTCTTCTTACTTGACTATAAACTAGTTTTGGAACATAGTTTCTGTTCCATCCTCAGTATCGTCATGATCGTTGTTCTCTCGTCTTGAAGAGCTGTCCTTTGCTCCTTCCATTGGCTGACTGAAAAACCTCGAAACCAGGTCATTCTCACCGGGAATATCAAAGTTCATCAATTTCTTCTTTTTGCTCTTTTGAATGTAGAACTTTTCCCAAAGTAAGTTCTTTTGGTTTTTCTATTTGTTTTAATAATTTAGCTTCTTTCTCGATAAGATGGTTTTCAGACCATGCATGGGCAGCCACTGCAGATTTTTCTACTTCCCCTTTCTTGACATTCCTGAGATGTTCTTTCACTCTAGTTTTCAAATTTCTCTTAGTTTTTCCTATGTAGAATTTCTCACATTCTTCACATTTAATTTGATAAATCCCTGATTTGTTTTCTTCTTTTATTTTCTCATTCTTATTAGGTCTAATCAGTCTACTGATGCTGTAGTCATTTTGGGTGCTAACCTTATGTTGAAATCTTTAAAAATTTTTTGAAACTTGTGATGTTTTAATGGATGATAGTCGAATAAAAAACTTTAACTAAATTATGTATCGATAATGTTTTTCACCTACAATGGAATATTCTATAAACAAAATTCAGGACTTTCGTTGGGAAACCCTTTATCTCCATTCTTAGCTAATCTACATACATGGGAAATTTTGAACACAAGATAATTAATGGGCATCGTTTAATTTTCAAGTTTTGGTGCAGATATGTGGATGACATAATTGCAATAGTTAATCATAAACAGATAGATGATGCATTAAAATTATTGAACATTCAAAGTCAATTATATTTATATATTAAATTTGGGAATTTTTAATATTATGAGGTTCAATTAATAATAATTAAATGAATCGTGATTTCTTCTTACCTCATACTTCTATGTTTTTTTAAACAATGAAAAATTTTATAGACAAATTTCAGGATTGGCAATGGGAAATCCACTTTCTCCATTTTTAGCCAATTTATTTATGGGGTATCTTGAATCACATATCACCAATGCTTATCCTTTGATTTTCAAGTGTTGATATAGATATGTAGATGATATTATCGCTGTAATTGATAAAAAATACATTCAAGATGCATTGAAATTGGTTAATCTTCAAGATGAGTCAGTGAAATTCACTATTGAAATGGAACAAAATAACAAGATCCCTTTTTTAGACTTATACTTAATAAGAAATGAACAACAGCAAAAAATTTAATTTAACATTTACAGAAAAGACACACATACTGACAACTACATAAAATCTTCAGGTTTTAATCATTTGACACACAAACATGCAATTTTCAATAGTCTATTACACCGATTGTTAAATATTCCACTTAATATAGAAGATTTTGACAAGGAATATAATCATATTGTTCATGTTGCTAAAATAAATGGTTTCGATGAAGACATAAAGAATAAATTAAAGAAATTCAAACAATAAAAAAGGTTACAGGAATACACCACCTTACATCATGGTCCCAAGAAAGATGTAAAATTCAAGAAATTCACTTACCATCCTGAAGTTCATAATAAGTTTCAAAACATTTTCAGAAAATTTAATATAACATTAGCCCCAATTAACAAATTCAGCCTGGGTAATCTTCTGTTAACTAATAATAAATGTAATACCCCAGACAACAAAAAATCTGGAATTTATCAAATTGATTGCAAAGATTACAACAGGATATACATAGGAAAAACAAAAAGGAACTTGGAAACTCGTAAAAAAGAGCACTTCAGAAACATAAAGAATGGAGAAATTGAAAAATCAGCTATAGCAGCACATAGTTTATTAGAGCATGATAGGATTGAAAAAGAAACAAAACTTTTAAAACATCTATCTAAACCTTTGGATTTAACAGTTTGGGAAAAAATATATATTAAAAAAACCATACTAGAACTATGAACTTTGAGATTCCGGACGAACCGAGCTTGATTACAAAGTTCTTCAAAAATACAACAGATAGCAGTTTAGAAAATGATTCCTTCAAAAGAACACCAGATGGCAGTCTAGAGAATTACCGGCAAAAAGGAAAAAATTGACAGTCGTGAAAACAGCTGATGATGACAACGTGTCACCGATACTGCAGTGCTGTGTTTAAAAAAACATAGAAGTATGAGGTAAGAAGAAATCACGATTCATTTAATTATTATTCAAAGTCAAACTATAAAGTTCACTATGGAAAAGGAAATCAATGGAGAAATACCATTTTTAGATCTCAACTTAAAGAGGAATGAAGAAAATAAGATAGAATTTGGAATTTACAGAAAGAAAACACATATAGATAACTACATAAAAGCTTCAGGTTTCAATCACATAGCTCACAAAGAAGCAGTTTTCAATAGTTTGACACATAGATTAGTGAACATACCAATGAACAAAGACAATTATGAAAAAGAAAAAGAACACATAACAACGTAGCCACGAAAACTGGTTTTTGCAGTAAAAATGATACTCAAGAAAATAAACAAGTTCAAAAGACAAAAATGTATTAATCAAAGCACTCTTCTAAAAGTAAAAGAAGAAAAAGTAAAATTCAGAAAATTCACATATCATCCATTAAAACACCACAAGTTTCAAAAAATGTTTAAAGATTTCAACATAAGGTTAGCACCCAAAATGACTACAGCATCAGTAGACTGATTAGACCTAATAAGAGTGAGAAAATAAAAGAAGAAAACAAATCAGGGATTTATCAAATTAAATGTGAAGAATGTGAGAAATTCTACATAGGAAAAACTAAGAGAAATTTGAAAACTAGAGTGAAAGAACATCTTAGGAATGTCAAGAAAGGGGAAGTAGAAAAATCTGCAGTGGCTGCCCATGCATGGTCTGAAAACCATCTTATCGAGAAAGAAGCTAAATTATTAAAACAAATAGAAAAATCAAAAGAACTTACTTTGGGAAAAGATCTACATTCAAAAGAGCAAAAAGAAGAAATTGATGAACTTTGATATTCCCGGTGAGAATGACCTGGTTGCGAGGTTTTTCAGTCAGCCAATGGAAGGAGCGAAGGACAGCTCTTCAAGACGAGAGAACAACGGTCGTGATGATACTGAGGATGGAACAGAAACTATGTTCCGAAACTAATTTATAGTCAAATAAGAAGAACAATATGAGGTGAGTGATAAAAATTCTACCTTAATTACTAAACTTGTTGATTGCAGACAGGAATGCAATAAACCAAAAATACTGGTGTAATAAAACCAAGTCCCGGTCCGCTGATAATTGTAAAATGTAATATGGTCTCAGGAAATTCTCGTATAAGACTTGAAAGCATAATAATAGTCCCTTCGATTGGTTGCTGGCCAAAGGAAGGCAAGACCAGTGATTGGGCTGCCATCTGGAGGGAAAATTTTCTATAGGATCATAACAGGCCTTGGCCTAATACTTGGAAAGAAGAAGAAGAATATGGTCTCATGAGTCATCATTTACTCTTTTTCCTACTGCTGGTAGGATATATGTCTAGAGAACACCAAAAGAAGCTTACAATTGAAACTGCTTAGAACCCACAGTTAAACAGATCAGAAAATCAATTGTGATTTAGACAGCAACATTCTGGTATTCTGTAGGTCTTATTGTCACAGTGAATGGCAAAGAGATTGTTAAGGTCTCTCAGGGCATTATAGGGGACCATTTCTACTCAAATGATACAGACATTGTTTCCTCTCAGGTAATGCTATATTTCAAGATGACAATGTCCCTACTCATGCTACTGGTATGTTAATGGTGTGAAATGGAATCCGGAATAAGGACAAAATTTCCATCTCCTTTCTCTCTTAATGAGGTAGAAGAAATTCTCCATGAAGAATGGCACAAGATGTCCATAGAACACATTTAAAGTTATATGAATTAATTCCAAGAGAATTGCAGCTGTTTTAAAGAAAAGACTAATAGTGGACCTACACCATGTTAATTAAGATTTGGAAGGTGTTTCCATTATTTTGTTAATTGCTTGAGATTGTGGCATTGACAGTGGTATTATTTTTCTATACACAGTATTAACAAACTTAAACATACTAACACAGGACTGTCTACAGTCCCTCCCCTTTTTCTTTGCCTCAACAATAATAATATAATAAATGTCAGCTAGAAACACAAAGTGAGTAAAAATCGTGAAATTCTCTATGGAATATATATATTCTCTTAACACAAATTCTACAATGGGAATTATGAGGTAAAACACACATTTTATTTATTTATTTTGCCTGGTGTTGTTAAGACCATAAGGTCTTCTCTTCCACTTCACCAGGGTTAAATTATACATATAATAACAGTTATGAATTATTTATCTAAATGATTAATGATACATAGATATAGGCAGGCTACACAATATAAAGTTTACAATTTATGTGAGTCAAAAATAACTGTTTGACCAACAATGAGGTGGGAGAATAACATTAACCATGATTTGAGAGAAGTATATTATACAGAGGATGATTAGAAAGCATTAGCTCAGGATAGCGATTCATGGAGAGCTTATGTCTGTGTAGCCATGAACTTATGGGTTTGATAGTGCCAGTGAGTTAATTAGTTAGTTAGATTAAAAAAACTTGGAAATTTGACAGTCGGAATTTTGGCTGAGAATTTAAGCAACAGCTTCTGAAACCGGTCCTGTGAGAATCATGGAGTTTTATGAGGTGAGATGTAAAAATTTATTTTCAACTCACTTACATAAATTAAAATGGTTAGTTTTAAGATTAGACAAAGATTGATACAATATGGCAACACAGAGAATTGAATATGATGATACACAACAGCTGGGGATTTGCTTATTATTTAAAATCACAAGTTTGATAACATTTTTTTTTAAGTGGACTACAACAGTATTGTATATTCACATTTTACTATTGTGAAATTATCATAAGAAATTTCTAAAATAAAAATAGGCACACACTTTTTACATTGTGTCATGAGTTTATCTGTCAATTTTTATTCATTTTGTGTATTATGCTTTGTGTAATAATCTCATTTCTAAGCGGACTATAGAAAAAAAGAGAACTGAACATGTTCATTTGTTTTTTTACCAAGATTCATATTTCTCATTTTTTAATATTTATTAGAATAAGATTGTAAATTTTCAGTGTACCTTTAAGCGACCATCTAGAGCAGCAGGTCCATTTTCTGCAATTTGAAGTACAAATAGTGGCATATTTTGAAATTCTCTACCTCCTCGAATACTGAATCCAAAACCTCGAGTGCCACGACTTAATTCTACTGCATGATACTGTTCTTCTTCATTTCCAAGAGGTTCTTCTTCCTGTTTACAGTTAAATTAACTTTTATGCATTTATTTAAAAAAAGAAACAAGAGCTTTACTAATCATATTTGAAGAGAAAAATTATACACTCAGACCAGAACTTGCTCAGGTAGCACAGGTGGTAGAGCATTGGCCTAGAGAACCAAGGGTCCCGGGTTCAAGTCCCGGTCTGAGCATATAATTTTTCTCTTCAAATATTATTTATCCATCACTGAGATGTATTAAATTAATAATAAAAACATTGAAAAAAGCCGTACTAGCTTTACTAATGTTAGCTACCTTGAAGACAAACTGACTACTGAATGACATTTGACATCCTTGTCACAAATAAATTAAATAAGCAAATAAATAAATAAATGTAATGTAACTAAAAAATAAACATCTGAAACACCTAAATGAAAAACAGCAACATTGAATAACTGACACATTAAAATTACATCTGATCATCAAATATGGGCAGATAATCCCTAAATATGTATGAAAAATCCTAACATGGTTGTCAAATTAGTCATTTGGTCAACAACTGCTGAAGGTGTCAGATCATTTAAAACCACAGTTTGTGTCATGTCTCTACTACCAGCCTCACAACACATCACAGAGAAATGGAAATAGTGACATGCAATGAGAAAGGCAATGAAGTGACAGCCCATTTCTACACATAATGACAGTAGAAACAGGGTAGCGGGATTATTCATTTGATCAATGACTGCTGAAAGTATTAGACCATTCAAAGTATTTGCAAACTTTCCCATTCCAGTTAAATAATACAACACACACCCTTCACCATACTCATCTCATCCATTTTGTTCATCAGACATAGTCGACCTGCACTCTTGTTATTCACAGACCTCTGTAAACATAGGGACTTAATAATAATTAAATGAATCGTGATTTTTTCTTACCTCATACATCTATGTTTCTTTAAACACAGCACTGCAGTATCGGTGACACTTTGTCGTCATCGTCAGCTGTTTTCACGTGAAAACAGCTGACGATGACGACAAAGTGTCACCGATACTGCAGTGCTGTGTTTAAAGAAACATAGATGTATGAGGTAAGAAAAAATCACGATTCATTTAATTATTATTAATTGAACCTCATAATGTTAAAAATTCCCAAATTTAATATATAAATAGGGACTTAATCTCGTCTCTCAACCCAACACTGAGTTGGACACAATTTGATATTTTATTATATTAAAACTTAAAACATCACTCCTGCAAATTCCCTATGTGATGTACATCTTGCTCCTTCATCATCACATAACATACAGCAAACTCCCAATTATCTGTGCGCGTATTATCCGAGCATGACTCTTTTAACTGTATTTTTTTAAAATTAAGATAAATACTTTACTGTATTTTGTATTGTTATGAAAAAAAAAATTATTATTAAATGCGCTACTGTGAACTGCACTTAAAAACTAGCACAATAGACTATTGGCCCCAAAGAATGAATACAGCCTAAACAAGATAATTAAAACCAACAAAAAATGAAAAAATTGGGACAAGAATACAAATCAGGAATATATCAGATCAAATGTCAAGAATTTGCGGGGGGGGGGACAACAATCTATAGAGGAAAAACAAAAAAGAAATTTAAAAACTAGATTGAAGGAACCCTTAGAAAATGTAAAAAAGGGGAAGTGGAACAAGTCAGTAGGTTGAGAAGCCCCTGCTTGGTCTGAAAAACATTTAATAGATTACAGAAGCTTAGCCTAATCAAAACAAAACAGATAAACTAAAGGAACTCACAGTCCTGGGAAAAAATCCACATCCAAAAAAACAAAAAAGAAAAACTCATGAATTTTGAAACTCCCGCAAATTGTGACCTAATCCAGAGGTTCATCGGTCCACCGACAGAAGTAAGAAGGAAACCGCCAAGAAACGACATAACACCGGTCGACCAGAGGCTACTGACGATGGAGATAAGCTCCGAAACTGCAGTATAGAAGAAAAAAGATATGAGGTGAGGTAATAAAAACATTAATTTAATTATTAAATTAAACCTCATAGTGTTCTTTCCCTGTGAAAGTTAAACAATAGACTAACCTTCACTCACAACCCCTCCCCTTCATTGATCTATCTTTATGAATTTTGATATTCCTAACGAAATTACTTTGATTTCGAAATACATAAATTCAACCATGGATGGCAGCACTGAAGATGGTGACAATAGAACAGTTGACGGCCGGTGAATTTCTTCAGTCGGAGTTATGGCTGAGGTGAGCATGACTGTGTTTGAAACCGTGGTATCATGGAAGCATGAATCCTATGGGGTGAGTTGTTTAAACAAAATGTTCTCCAATGAATTTTAATGATTATACCTGATAATGTTTACTTCCCAACATTAATTTAATGTAGATAGATGATCCGTTGATATTACTGAACATTCAAACTATAATGTTCACTATGGAAACGGAAATTAATAGAGAAATACCATTTTTAGATCTCAACTTATGAAGGAATGAAGAAAATAAGATAGAATTTGGAATATACAGAAAGAAGACACATATAGGTAACTACATAAAAGCATAGTTCACAAAGAAGCAGTTTTCAATAGTTTGACACATAGATTAGTGAACGTACCCATGAACAAAGAAAATTATGAAAAAGTAAAAGAACACATATCAATGTGGCTACAAAAATGGTTTTGAAGAAAGAATGATACACAAGAAAATAAACAAGTTCAAAAGACAAAAATGTATTCATTAAAGCACTCTTCTACAAGAAAAAGAAGAAAATGTAAAATTCAGAAAATTCACATATACATTGAAGCACCACAAGTTTCATTTTTTTTTTATTTTAACGTAAGTTTGGAACACAAAAATGACTATAGCATCAGTAAATTGATTAGATCAACAAAAATGAGAAAATAGAAGAAGAAAACAAATCAGGGACTTATCAGATTAAATGTGAAGAAGGCGAGAAAGTCTACATAGGAAAAACTAAGAGAAATTTGAAAAGCATAGTGAAAGAACATCTCAGAAACATCAAGAATGGGGAAGTAGAAAAATCTGCAATGGCTGTCCATGCATGGTCCGAAAAACATCTTATTGAAAAGAAGCCTAAATTATTAAAAAATAGAAAAAACAAAAGAACTCACTGTTTGGGAAAAAATCTACATTCAAAGAAGCAAAAAGGAGAAATTGATGAACTTTGAAATTCCCAGGGAGAATGACCTAATTTCGAGGTTTTTCAGTCTGCCAACAGAGGGAGTGAAAGACAGTTCTTCAAGACAATAGAACAACGGTTGTGGGGATACTGATGATGGAACTGATATGTAAAGTTCCAAAATTAGTTTAAATTTAAAAAAGAAGAAAAATGTGAGGTGAGTGATAAAATTTTAATTAAATGAATATACCTCATAGTGTGAATTCCTAAAATAAGTAATAGTAAAGAATTATAAGCTCTAATAATTAATATCGGTCTGTTTTCTTACCTCATAAATTGCTATGATCTTGAGAACACATGTCAATATATCTTCATATTATCATCAACACATTTATAGTATAAACGAGCTGATGATAATATGAAAACTTACTGGAACATGTTCTCAAGAACACAGCAATTTATGAGGTAATAAGAAGACAGACTGAAATTAATTATTAATAATTAATAGTGAGTCGAGAACATATTTTTTAACGACTCACCTCATATAATTTAAAATTTATTTGATACCGGCAGTTTCAGACAATATTGTCTGAAACCGCCGGTATCAAAGAAATTTAAAATTATGTGAGGTGAGTCATTAAAAAATATGTTCTCCACAAACTATTAACCCATTTACCTCAGAAGACAAGGTAGACTCGCATGACTCTGCCTGTTATATATTTTGCAATACTTTGTAGATCCCTTTGAAGGGTAATATTTTGATAATATTTATGAATAGTAAATGTATGTGTTTTGGTCTTCACCTTTACTGTGATCTCAAGTACCATTATAGTTTGTTCGTTTTGAATATCTGAAATCCGGTTTCTGAGGAAATTCATTCAGCATTTAAATTTGAAGTGAATGCGTTAATGATATAACCTCATAATATTTACTTCCCAATATTAATTTAAATATTAAAAATAACTTCATAATGTTACTTCTATTGTAATGTTATTAAATTATAAGCTCTGTTTGGTGAAGTTAGTATGATGAATTGCTGATTTTTTCTCAAAAATAATCTTGAATAGAAAATCTGCAAATCAGATAATAGTAATGAGTTATCAAAAATTTACTGTACTCAACTAATTTTCCTCTGTTATAAAGAAGTCAATAAAGGAACTGCACAATTTAAATTCACATAGTGCCAATTCCATCTTCCCTATATTTAATAGAATAGACACTTACCCTCTGTGACACTGATGCTGTGCTGGAAGCATCATCTGAAACAAAAAGCAAAATTTAAAATTCAATCTATGGCTATTCATTACAATTCTCATCATTTAATTATAATATAAGAAAAATTCATGATTCATTTGATTCTTATTAATAAAACCTCATAATGTTAAAATTTCCAAATTTATTATATTAAAATAATATAAGGTGTTCAAAATTCATCAAATAGCTGATGTGAGTCAAATTCTAAGGGCAAAAACTACTCAAACTTCATCATTTCACAAAAAAAAAGTAATATAAGAACCATAGTACTAAACTGCTTTAGGACAAATAAACTGCATATGAACATTCTACACTAACATATTATACAGAGTTTCAAAAGTGTTTGTACAAAATGGAGGGATGAGAAATATAATGTTCATATTATTCGTTTTTAAACATCTTAATGATGGACAAATTATATTTGAAAAGAAAAATATACGCTTAGACTGGGGTTTGAACCTTTGACTTTTTATGTCAATGCTCTTCCAAGTGAGCTACCTAGACCTCCAATCTAAAGCGTATTTTTCTCTTATACATAGTTAATTCCCTAACCCCAAATGCTACGAGCCGTGGCTACAATTTTTGCAAATGGCAGCTCCTTTATTAAGAAGACTTTTTATTGGGAATTTAAACATTACTTATAAAGCCAGTAGTGCTTCTTTTAATGTTCATATTATTCGTTTTTAAACATCTTAATGATGAACAAATTATATTTGAAAAGAAAAATATACGCCTAGACTGGGGTTTGAACACAGGACCTTTGACTTTCTATGTCAATGCTCTTCCAAGTGAGCTACCTAGGCCTCCAATCTAAACGCGTATTTTTCTCTTATACATAGTTAATTCCTTAACTCCAAATGCTACGAGCCTTTGCTACGATTTTTGCAAATGGCGGCTTCTTTATTAAGAAGACTTTTTATTGGGAATTTCAACATTGCTTATAAAGCCAGTAGTGCTTCTTTTAATGTTCATATTATTCGATTTTAAACATCTTAATGATGGACAAATTATATTTGAAAAGAAAAATATATGCCTAGACTGGGGTTTGAACACAGGACCTTTGACTTTCTACATCAATGCTCTTCCAAGTGAGCTACCTAGGCCTCCAATCTAAACGCATATTTTTCTCTTATACATAGTTAATTCCCTAACTCCAAATGTTACGAGCCGTTGCTACGATTTTTGCAAATGGCGGCTCCTTTATTAAGAAGACTTTTTATTGGGAATTTAAACATTGCTTATAAAGCCAGTAGTACTTCTTGTAATGTTCATATTATTCGATTTTAAACATCTTAATGATGGACAAATTATATTTGAAAAGAAAAATATATGCCTATACTGGAGTTTGAACCCAGGACCTTTGACTTTCTATATGCTCTGTCAATGCTATGTATAAGAGAAAAATACGCGTTTAGAGTGGAGGCCTAGGTAGCTCACTTGGAAGAGCATTGACTTAGAAAGTCAAAGGTCCTGGGTTCAAACCCCAGTCTAGGCATATATTTTTCTTTTCAAATTTAATTTGTCCATCATTAAGATGTTTAAAAACGAATAATATGAACATTAAAAGAAGAAGTACTGGCTTTATAAGTAATGTTTAAATTCACAATAAAAAGTCTTCTTAACACATTCAGTACCATAAACCAGTTAAGGCGTTTAAGGAGACTATAGTGTATGCGGCCGTCGGTCAGTTAACTCGCTTTAGAGCAGGCGCGAACAAACCGTATTTATATTCGGTGCCTAAAAATTGTGTTGGCTTAGTATGTCTTGGAGATCATAGATGGCATGTAAATGTACATTTTCTATTCCCGTTTGACACGTTTAACCTTGATGAATCCCCTTTTATTTTTTAAACAAACAACACATGGAATTCGTTCACCCAAACTTGTCTCCAGGCTCCAATGCAGACGTATTTGTTTCTCGTTATTGCGCTGTTCTTTGTGTGTGAGTGAAACCATAACAAAAGAAAAATGTCTCACTGAAGAATAATTAGTGAATATTTTGAATAATTATGATTCAAGTGACGAACTGATTCGTGAATTAGAATATTCACAAAGTGAAAGTGAAGATGAACTTCCACTTCCTGAAATTGATACGTCGATACTATGTGATGTCAATCACCCAAGTTATCTCAGCATCAAATTCTACTAGGATATCTCCTTTAGGTATGTACAAAATTTGAATTTTCTAGGACTAATATTTTGTGAATAATGGTCCATTTTCTGAAGTGCCACGAAAAGGGTAGCTGGGGTATTTGAATGGCTGGCCTATGGGTTTAAATGCCCGGCTCAGTACCTAGTACTGAATGTGTTAATAAAGGAGCCACCAGTTGCAAAAATCATAGCAATGGCTCATAGCATTTGGGGTTAGGGAATTAACTATGAAGAAGAGAAAAATACGCATTTAGATTGGAGGCCTAGGTAGCTCACTTGAAAGAGCATTGACATAGAAAGTCAAAGGTCCTGGGCTCAAACCCCAGTCTAGGCATATATTTTTCTTTTCAAATATAATGAGAAATATAAATTAATATTTTTTGACTGCTCGTTCCAACAAAAACAGTAATAATTTTATTTTAGTTACCATCATGAGACAAGTAGAGCATTCAAGTGCAGACATAAAGAATCACAAAAGTTCGAATAAATTTTGGTTCATAATTTAACAGTTGATGGTATCCACAACTTTACAAGCATCTGGTAGTTAGGTTTGTATCTCAACTGTAAACCTTTGGGATGGTCACCTGGTTTTTTGTGTAAGAACTTGTCACTATATTCATTGGAATTACTATTTAGTATTCAACAATTCCTAACCACCAACAAATAAATAATTAAATGATATCTCATTAGTGGTTAATTTCCAGATACATGTTTATTGGAACTTTAGATGCTTTCCTTCATTCCACAACTTTACAAGCACCTGGCAGTTAGGGTGGTATCTCAACTGTAAACTTATGGGATTGACCCTTGGTTTGTTTATGCAATAATTTGACAGTTATTGTTGGAATTATTACTTAGTATTCTACAAGCCCCCCCCCCCCCAAAGACATCTCATTGCAGATTAATTTCCAGATACCCATTAATTGGAACTTTTGATGCTTTCCTTCATTCTTCTTCTCATTCCTACATTTTGGATAATCACTTTTGAAACAATCTGCATTAACTGTATCTGACATCTATGCCTTAATTAAACTCATAGTAGAGTCCTGTGCCATAGCTGAGTGATTAAGGCAAGATACCTTGGTGCAGAACTATGGGACTTGCGCTGGTTTGGGTCTCCATGGAGGAAAAAAATTTCTCATGGAATTTCGACCAGTATGGGACTGGTGCCCACCCAACATCGTGAGAAATTTGAGTAGCTACAATAAGTAACAGCTCTAAGTTGAGAAAGCCAGCTGTAATGGCTGAAGGACCAACATGCTGACCACATGCCATCACTACACTGGCAGTATGATTGTCTACCTCTGTGATTAATACATGTAGGTGTGAAGCCAGCAGTCGACTTATATGGCAAGGGCCTTCTAAGCATGTTGCACCAGTTGCACCATGGAATTTAATTTAAACTCATACTACACTGCTCATTACTTAAGTGTGAGATGAAATGAGTTTTAAAGATTTTAATATTTTTTTAAAAATTAATTTACAGTATTCTTTGTTGATAATTCATTATTAGTTACATTTCTACATTGTAAAAAAGAAAAACAATAGTTTCTTAGGTTCTGTAAAGTTGAACTATTTGTTGCAGTAGAACTTTTTCTCCTGTATTAAAAGGGGTTAGATTCAAAGTGATTACTTGAAGACCAGTTTTCTTTTCTAGTACATTTGAATATTGTGCTAAGGGCTTATTGAATTTTTTGTATGGATGAAACACTGGAACAACTTGTATTTTTTAACAGTTGCATTTGAAGATGCTTCTTAACCACTCAGGTTGCAATTTAAATCTGTTTGTGAAAGAGCTGGCAATTTTTACAAAGAAGCCTCATATTTCAGGCTTCAGGTTCTTTTATGAGCTGTAAAACTTTAAAATAGGACACATGGCTTTACTTTCCTTCTTAGGGAAGCCATGCTCAGAATTTTTACATTCTTAAAAATCCAGGTCAAATTGAAGCCCACAAGTATCACAACTAGATTCCATCAGGAACTCTATTATTTAAGATGATCCTCCACTGTTTAAAAGAAAAAAAATAGCCTGAATTAAAAAAAAAATAATGAAACTTTTCTTCTTTTTAAATAATACAGTATAATTCTTGTAAATATCCATCCATAGTAATTCAGCTTGAGGGCAGGTCTTTCACTGCAATCATAGCACTTTTCATGCTATGCTTTGCAGCTTTACTAGGGAATTATAGGTGTGGTAGCTTTCCATTGCTTTCCACACCGGTGAAGGATGATGATGATGATAAGGATGATGATGGCCAGATGATTTTTGAGGACCGTTGGGCCCTAAGCTTCCTGACATTTGTCTTACAGGTGAGGAAAAACCCCGAAAAAAACCTCACCAAGGAGCCTGACCTGACAGGGAATTGAACCCGGGCCCACTGCATGACAAGGCAGCACGCTACCTTGAGACCACAGTGGTGGACTTGTAAATATAGAGAGTGTAAATAAATTCTACCAACAAACATTCAAAATATTTTAGAGATGTTTCTGAGTGTATTAATACAATGATCCCATCGTCACTAGCAAGTTGTTATAGACAAATTTTATGTTGATATGTCAAACATGCTTCCTGTTAAATTTCATACCTCAAACACATACTGACCCCTAGGTACTAGAACACATGAAAACCCACTGCTACACTCACAAGACAATCCAAGATGCAACCAACTAAATCACCAGCAACAAAAAATATGTGAACATTTTTAAATAATTAAAACAAAATAGAAATATGTAGCCATGATTAGGTTGACCAGTAGACATAATGTTTTGAAAGTATATCTACATATAAAAACTCCAAGCGCGATAGGCCTAGAAGGCCCTTGGCTTACCAGCCAGCTGCTGGTCTCACATCCACATGTGTTAATCATGTAGCCAGTATAGGGGTGATATATGGTCAGCATGTCAGGTCCCCCAGCCGTTACAGCTGGTCTTCTCAACCTGGAGATGCTACTTATTGTAGCTACCCAAATGCCTCATGATGCTGGGTGGGCACCGGTCCCATACTGGCTGAGGAAATTTCTTCCTCCATGGGGACTCGAACCAGCGTTAAGTTCCATAGCTCTGCACCAAGGCTTCTTGCCTTAACCACTCGGTTATGGAGCGGGACACATCTACATCATAAAATTGAATTGTCTGTAATGAGGAATTTATCATGAATAATGATCACCTGAAAGTCTGAAGAAAGATTAAATGAATGAAAATTCGAAGAATTCAATTATAATGACTATTTAACTCATACCCCAAATGGGAGTCAATGGCCAATCACGTTTCAATGATTTCTGTTTTACAACCAATCAGAGTCGTGTTTCACCAAATATTTATCAGTGTTATAATTACCATATTAAAGAAAGCTCCTCCTTACAATATTGTGTTCCTTTGGCAATAAATAGTATGATCTGGTTGCAGTGATAAACAAAAGAAGCGGTAGAAGCGTACCTATCGTTTCTCATTTGTTTTCAAACATCGCCGTTTACATTAAATATATAAATATTTTAAAATAACTATCGTTAAATAATGATTTGTGAGTAAACAGCTTAATTTTATTCGTTAAATAGTCCTAACAAATGCCACTCTTGATTTCCAAATTCTCTAGATAAATTCACTCCTCACTTCGTGAGTCGTGAATTTATCGATAATTTGGAAATCACTCGTGGCATTACTTATGAAAAAACATGATTCTAATGGGTTAAACGCAGATATTTGCTATTAGAAAAACAACAACAATATGTATAGGAATTTCATATTATCGTCATCATCATAGTACATTCACGAATTTAGGCCATTTGTTGACCTGTTTCGGTCTCAAGAGAACACCATCCAAAAGTCTTTTGAGTGGATGTCTTGGTTTTCTTCTTCCTGCAGGTTGATATCTTAACATTTGTTTGGGTATCCTGTGATCTTCCATTCAATGAACATGTTGCATCCATCTTAACTTATAATCAGAAATTTTGTTTTCTAAAGTTTCCATGTGTAATTCTTCTAAGATGTCTTCAATTTTTTTTGTGATCTAGTAGTGTGTATCCTGCAGTCCTCCGAAGGCATCTCATTTCAGCAGATCTAAGTCTCTGTATATCCTTCTGTTTCAACGTCCATACTTCGCTATTGATTGAGAATTAAAATCCCCAGAAGAAATGGTATTCTAATTTTATTCCTTTGTTGTATTTTATAGCATCTGTAGATAAAACATGTATTTAATCTATGACACATTATCTAATTAATGTATAATATTTAACAAGATATCAGAAACCATGGATCCTCATATCAAAACACTCAGCAAACATATCTGAACAGCCTCTGAAAATTTGTCAAAAATGATTGTTTCTATGCTGTATAGAAGCTGGCAAAAGTCTGTTGACAGAGTTGGAGGAAAAAATCTGTTTAAGTATTTCATTCACAAGTCTATAATTAAAACTCTTATATTTAGGGAGAAGATTGTTGGGAAGACCATTGAAGAGATAGGACCAATTTGACTTATAATGAAATTGGAACAGGCTATTGGGCTTAATCCTTGTTGTTGATGATGATATTTAGATATAATATGTAATTAATAAGTTATAAAATAAAATTATGTAAGAATTGTGACCGTGGTGATGCATCGATAAAGTCATGAATTCAGTGACGAAACTCGAGTCTGCATAAAAATCAAGAAATATGAGGTGAGTCAAAATACAACTCAAATTTAATTAAGTTATAAGATAATAAATATTACGTGATTTTGAAAATTTAAAGATAATATATGCCTTGCAGAATAAAATAAATTACATAGGTAATAACTCCATTTATTCTATAATCTCTGTTACTTTTACATGTTCTGAAGTGCAGTAAAAACTTTGTTTATCCAGACTCCATTACACCAGACCTAGTTTTAAGAACCAATGCAACAATTATGAAAATAAACAGAAAAAATCAAGCAATACAATGCTGTGCAACTGCATTCAAAAATTCATGTATAGCATAATAGTATTTAGGCTCATTATCATTATGCAAAGTTCTTAGGAATTTCTTAATTTTAGAAAACTAATGGAATTATTGCCTCACTATGATGCTTAACAAGCGGCTAGCTTTGTTTCCCCACAGCTGTTATGTGTTATTAATATACAAAGATCTCGACTGCCATGACTAACACGATGTTGCCACATTGCTATTCTTCCCTCAGTTTCAATTAAAACTCGGAACGTGGAGCAGTCCATCCAGTTATAAAATTGTATACCGTAGTTAATTGTTATAATATTAACAGTGATTTATTGTGATATGTAGCTTGATTAATAATACAATATCTACATATTATATTTGTTTAATATATAAGTGATTTCAATATGCGATTTCAATATGTGGCGGACATGGGAAAATATTTCAGACCGAATGGATAATGTGACACAAGAGGAAGAACCTCTTAATAATTCAAGGAACAATAAATTACATTCACAGACTCTTAGAAGCAGTGTCAGCAGTTGGTTTGTACTGTTTACGATTATATTAAAGAAAACAATCTCGGAAGAGGGTCTTTGCTATTCTTCCTTCAGTTTCAATTAAAACTCAAAATGATGTGGAAAATTCGATCCAGTTATAAAATTGTATACCATAATTAATGGTGTAATTATCAGTGATTTATTGTGATATGTAGCTGGAATAATAATACAATATCTACATATTATATTAGTTTAATATGTAAGTGATTTTAATATGTGGCGGCCATGGGAAAATATTTCAGACCGAACAGTTAATATTAATATTAATAATAATAATAATAATAATAACAACAACAATAATTTAGAAAAAATTAAAATCACAACTATGGCCAATAATAAAGAAGAAATCATTGCATTAAATTAATGTTGGGAAGTAAACATTATGAGGTATAATCATTAAAATTCATCGGAGAACATATTGTTTAAACAACTCACCTCATAGGATTCATGCTTTCATGATATCGTGATTTCAAACATAGTTATGGCTGAAGATGAACATGACTGTGTTTGAAATCGCGATATCATGGAAGCATGAATCCTATGAGGTGAGTTGTTTAAACAATATGTTCTCCGATGAATTTTAATAATTTAAAGAAATCATTGCGTTTATGCATGGTAATAATTTGCCAGTACCTAATCTGACACCCATAAAATCAGTGTTGATACAAATTATAGAGGAGGCTAATATAATTCCAGAACATATAGTTGATGCCATAGCAAAAAATGGATGCAAAGTATTGCGTTTGCCACCATATTATTGCTGCTTCAATCCGATCGAACTGATCTGGGTAAAATTAAAAACAATCTTTAAGAAAATGAAATGTTACCCCGCCAACGAGCGAAAGTGTGTGCCACTGCAATCCGCGAATGTGTGAATATGATAGATGCAAAATCTGTAGTTTCAATGTGTTCGGCATGTGAAAGAGATGGAAAGACGTTGCACCGGTACACACATAATGAGAGTCCTTTCATCATACACGTCAACTGAAGATACCAGGTGAAGGTGAAAAATAAGGTATGTCAATTTTCAGCATGATGTATGAATAATACATTTATGTAGACCTTGCAATTAAATTATTTAATAAATATATACAAATAACTAACTAACTCACTGGCTCTATCAAACCCATAGGTTCATGGCCATGCAGACATAAGCTCTCCATACATCCCTATCCTGAGCTAATGTTTTCCAATCATCCCCTGTATGATCTACTTCCCTCAAATCAATGGTGACAGTATAATATAATTAATTTTTTTATTTTTTATTATATTGTGATTTTAATTATATTGTTTTATTAATTTAAGTAGCTTAAAAGAAAGGGCTTAACATTGAAGATAGGAAAAATTCTTGAAGAGCTTGATTATAATTATTTTCTAGCAATTCGTGATGAGCCCAAGTAACAGTAACTCCTGAAGATAAGAGAATGACTGTATTTAATAGTGCAATTTGAAGAGGATTAATAGGTAAAATTCAGGTTGGATGTCAAAGTGATCCAATATCAATAGTGCGGTATAAGCTACTATGAAAAAAAGCGAAAAAAATTAGAGAAAGAAAAATAATAAATAGGATTATTCCTCATAGGAAGATAGATTTAACTCTTTTTTTTTGTATACATAGATTTATGGTTAATTGACCCAGATATTTTGATTACTTACTCACTTACTCACTGGCACTATCGAACCCGTAGGTTCATGGCCGCACGGACATAAGCTCTCCATACATCCCTATCCTGAGCCAATGCTTTCCAATCATTCCCTGTATAATCTACTTCCCTCAAATCATAGTTAATGTTGTTCTCCCACCCTCATTCTTGGTCTACCAACTGGGCGTTTTTCCTTCTGGCTTTCCTACAAGAAGTTTCCATGCACGTCTTTCATTCCCCATACACGCAACATGTCCTGCCCATCGCAGTCTACGGGACTTAACTGTTCTTATTATATCTGGCTTCCTATAAAGACCATGTAGTTCATTGTTATGTAGTCTTCTCCATTCACCTGTCTGTTCATCTCTCTTTGGTCCAAAAATTTTCCTAAGAACTTTATTCTCAAATACTCGTAATCTCCTTTCCTCCCTTAAAGTAAGAGTCCATGTTTCGCACCCATATATATATAACTGGTAGAATAATAGTTTTATATATTTTCAGCTTAACGTTTTTTGAAAGGAGTTGGGACATCAAAAGTCTCTGCAATGCATAATAGCATGCATTTCCAGAATTGAGCCTATGTTTAATTTCTTTGTGCATCTCATTCCTATTTGTGATTATTGTTCCTAGGTATTTGAATTCAGCCAATTCCTCAAAATTTCCCTCATTTGTCATTAGCTGTCCATTTCCATTATATAATGTATTTCTACGTGTGACCATATATTTAGTTTTACTGATATTTACTTCCAGTCCTAATTTCTTAGTGTTACTCAATAGTGTGTGCGTGTTGGCCTTTAGTATCTCCTCGCTATCGGCCAGTAGTACTACATCATCAGCATAAACTAACACCTTATTAATACCATTCAGTTGTAAGCCTTCCTCATTCTCTAAAGATTTAATGGCATGCTCTAGTACAAAATTAAATAGTAGAGGAGATAGTGCATCTCCTTGCTTCAACCCATTCTGGATTTCAAAAGTGTCTGAAAACTGTTTGCCTACACGCACCCTACTTGTTGAGCCATTTAGACACATTCGTATAAGTCTAACTAACTTTTTAGGAATTCCGAACTCCAGCAGGATACTATATAACTTCTCCCTCTTAATTGAATCATATGCTTTTTGGAAGTCTACGTATAGTTGATGTACAGTACCATTATATTCCCATTTCTTTTCTAAAATCTGTCTTATACTAAAAATCTGATCTGTTGTAGACCTGTTTCTTCTAAATGCACATTGATGATCTCCTAGAATGTCATCAATATAGGGAGTAAGTCTGCTTACTAATATATTTGTTAGAATTTTGTACGAAGTTGAAAGTAATGAGATGCCCCTATAGTTGTTGCAATCAGTTTTATCTCCTTTCTTATAAATTGGTACGATAATTGATTCCTTCCATTCATCTGGATTAAAAGATTAAATTACCTTAGGGATAACAGCGTAATTTTAATTAAGAGTTCATATCATGTTATTCTCCCCACCTCATTCTTGGTCTACCAACTGGGCATTTTCCCTCGATTTTCCTACCAGAAGTTTCCATGCATCTTTTTCATCCCCCATACGTGCCACATGTCCTGCCCATCGCAGCCTATAAGACTTAACTGTTCTTATTATATCTGGCTTCTTATACATATCATGTAGCTCACTATTCTGTTCTTTTCTCCATTTGCTTGTCCCATTAATCTCTTTTTGGTCCAAAAACCTTTCTAAGAACTTTATTCTCAAATACTCACAATCTTCTTTCTTCCTTAAAGTAAGAGTCCGTGTTTCGCATCCGTATAATATAACTGGGAGATTAAATGCTTTGTATATCTTCAGATTAATTTTTTTTTAATCAGCTGAGAAAACAAGTCTCTGTAATGCATAATAGCACGCATTTCCAGAACTGAGCCAATGTTTAATTACTTTGTGCATCTCATTTTGTAATTATTTTAATATATTTATTAAACACAATGTGTACATCAAATTAAATTTAGCTTTTTACCAGTCTTTAATTAAATTGTTTAGAGGCAGAGTCCTGTTTTTACACTTCGCTAGATGATATTTTGGACATGGATAGTTGCATAATTTACAGATGCAGTCCTCCTTGGGTTCATGGTACATGTTGTTCAGGCATATATTCCCATGAAATCCATGGGCTGCGAAACGTGTGTACAGGTGTCGAAGTTCGAAATTCGGTTACTTCCAGGTTTCTGTTTTCATTGTGTCTGTTTCCATAATTTCTGTCGGTATCTGGGCGGCTTTGTTCTGTCTCTCCTCGATGACGATTCTGTATGCTTGCGTTTCCGGTAGTCTGAAACAGTGTCTGATATCTTCGATGAAGAAGGATTCCTGGGCTATTGTATAGGCATAACTATTTCTTGTATATTTTGAAATTGACAGTGCTCTTTTGAGAAACCTTGATTTAACGTTCTCCAGTTTCTTAAGATTTTTCACTGTCAAGTAATTCCATATAAGCTGGATTCCGTATGTTGCGGCCGGCATTACTTTAAGGTTGAAGAGTTTCATTGCAGTTGAGAGGGATAGTCTTTGGAGTTTTGGGATATCGTACATGGCTTTCGTTGCAGCATTTTTTCTCTATATATGTTGTAATTTTGTAATTATTGTTCCTAGATAGTTGAAATCAGTGACTTCTTCAAAAATTTCCCTCATTTGTCATTAGATGTCCATTTCCATTATATAATGTATTTGTATGTGTGACCATATATTTAGTTTTATTGATGTTTACTTTCAATCCCAATTTCTTACTGTTACTTAACAGAGTGTGCATGTTGACCCTTAGTACCTCATTATCGCTCAATAATACTACATCATCAGCATAAAAATAATTATATATATATATAAATTTAATTTTAAAAGTTAAACAATACCAAATAATAACATAAAAATTAAATAATAACATAAATAATGTATTCTGTCCTTGTGTAATAAATGTCCAAGCACTATGAGAGACATGACAACACCGCATGTCGAGCATTACCACGCGGCACCCGCTTTTATATAAACTGTTAACCAACAGAGTGAGGCAATAATAACTGACAATATTCTTGCTCTGTAGATGAGCGGTCTAAGGCATTGGTGCCTTGGTGCAGAGCTATTGGATATACAGTGATTCAAATCCCCATAAGGGAAAAATTTCCTCATGAAATTTGGTCAGCATGGGACCAGTGCCCATCCAGCTCCAGGTTGAGAAAATCAGCTACAATGGCTAGGGGTTACAAGAGACAGACCCAAATGCCATCCCAATACTGGCCAGATGTTCGTTCACCTCTGAAAAATGGCACATGTGGATAAGGCCAGCAGCCAACTGGTAGGCCAAGAGTCTTCTAGGTCTGCCTTGCCATGAAAATTTTTTAAATTGTAAATGACAAAGTTTATACTATCCTTTTAAACCATATCATCTATACAATATAAATATTAGTTGGAAATTAGACTTGGGTGTCTGATTATTTGAAAATACAATAAATCAGACACTGAAGTCCAAGGAAGGATAAATACAGAATTTGGTTTTTACGGATAAGTGAGAAACTTTACACCCCATCTCATAAAATATGCTTTTCTTACCTGACATGTGCTATCATTCTCAGCTACACTCCAACTGTTAGCGACTCAATTCAAACATCCACAATGTAACTGAGGATGAAAGCAAAAGCTTAGGAAACATGTCAGGAGGAAAAAAACATATTTTATGAGGTGACACGTAAAGTTGACTCATATTTATATTCTATTGATAATTTACCCCCAGTGTCGCTTCCCATTAATTAAAAAGAAAGTACCATATTTACTTGCATAAATGACCCCCTCGCGTAAATACCCCCCTAGATATTTCATATATATATATTTTTTAAATCCACCTCTGATGCAATGAGCATTACCTAGGTCAAAAATGTTCGTTACAACTTTGGACACTCTCATGAAGATTTCAAGTACAGCACAAAGGAATTCACTGAAAACCCAAGGTTGAATCCATTCCCATCAACAAAGACCTAATGGTACCTGCAGCCTCTGTCACCAGTGCATCTGTTGTCGTCAATCTGAATAGAGTTTTGTGCATTGGTAACAGTGTTATTCCGTCACAGCATCAGTGTCATTAAACTCAACTACGGGAAGAAAGTATAACAACTACACTGCAAATTTTAAGTTCAAAGCGATAAATTTCACCAAGGAAAATGGAGTGAAACATCTACATGTTTTATAGACAACTGAGATTAGTGCAGTATTGGAAGTCTCAAATAGAACAACTAGAAAATGCAAAATTAACATGTCGTTCTTTTCATGACCCAAAGTGTGGCAAATATCCCGAGGTTAACTGCAACATTCTGGATTACATAATGGAACTTAGAAATGATGATACAATTCAAAACAAGGGAAGCAGCAACAATGCATGGAGTTACAGATGCTGATTTTAAGGCAAAGCAGGGGATGGGCTGATTGTTTTATGAGGAGAAATGGATAGAGTTTGAGAAGATGAACAACTCTAGCCCAACTCCTTCCACGTGATAGTGTTCTATATTGTGAAAGCATGTTGATATAGTCATCGCATAATTTCCCGCTCGAATTTTCACTCCTAAACCTTGAAAAAAGGTGGAAATTACTTGAGTAAATACAGTATATATCTTCAAGTTTATAATGTATTAAATTCTGCTTTCTTGAGTGCAATTAAAATAAGATGTGACACTGGTATCAGGGAAGAACAAACATAAACCTCTCTTTTGATGTTATATTTTAAATTAACACTTTCTAGAATTGGTTATAGATTTATATTACCTGAGTTCAACTCCCAGTTTGAACGTAATTTCTCTTTGTGAAATAAGTCTCTTTCATGAATAAGAACCTCATAATGTTATTTCCCAAATTTAATTCCGAATAAATCTCTCTATTTGAATGAAAAAACTGAAAACTGAAAATGGCACTATTGCTGTCAGTGTATGTGTAGAATTCGGAATCATTAGACAAACTGTATCAGATATTAAAAAAAATTTGGAATTTATCACTTGTTTTGAATTGCAAAGTTGAAATAGTCACAAAATCATAGGAATTGCAGATACCAATACACACAAAAATTGAAAGGAGCAGTATACAAGTGATATGAATAATTTTATGTTTCATGATAGTGGAATAGGAGAGAGAGACAGAGGTGCTTAAATTCAAGTTTCAGCTCAACAAACACTTAGCAAAACATCTTGGTGTAAATGGATTTCAGCTAGTTCTAGCTGGTTAGTAGTATTTTGCAAACAACATAAAATATCCCCTGATGAGGCAAATTTTTTGGCATTAGAAACTATACACCATCAAATTACACTGAGCCACAATGAAAATATTTCTCTGGCTATTTTAAGTGTGTTTTGATGATGTTCAAGTTTTTTTGCATGTGATTTCATATGTGTGATAATTTTGTTCTTAAAATATCGACGGTTTGATAGTAATACACAAGTGTTTTGTTTTAAGTACTTTTTACTTTTGGTATAAGTATATGATTGGTTAATATTACTTTCGTCCAAATGTTAACGGTTGAATCGCATCCATGGTATACATGTTTCCTTTGTTTATGGGACCAGCACGAGCAACTGGTCACAATGCACTACATTCCAACAATGTTGTGTTCTTGATAGAAACGAAACTTGTTCAAGCTGAGAACATAATGTTCTATTGGAACCTTCTTATTGACAAGAAAAACCTATTCTAAGCTACCAACTCTCCACAGTAAATTGGGGACTTAGCAAGACAGTATTGTTAAAGCTTTGGTTTAAATCTTCAGATGCCTTGCAACATATTCGCTCGATGTTTGACCATGTTTGTCTCATGTCAAAAGTACTTGCAGGCGTTTTATCAGGACCTCACATTAAGACAGATGCTGGCGTCCACTTCAGAATAGAATTAGAATCAAGATTGACACCAGTTGAAAAAAGTGTCTATGACAAGCATTTCGTAATGTAGTGGCATGGCTCCTTTTGGACAACAAGAAGAGTCCAATTACCAAGGAGTTGATTGAGAACATGGACTTGCTGAGTACAGATCGTACCATTAGGTTGCAGAAGGTCAACTAAAGTATATTACCTGCAATCACATGTGGAATTTCTTTAGACCAAAAGGGTGGGGTGATTGGAGATATATGAATGAACATGGAGAAACGACAATTCCATCAGGATCTCCAGAACATCGGAATCAAGATTATCAGGGGATATTTAATGTTTGATGGGGGATCTTATTTATTTGGAGCTTTGACGCGGGACAGGTCCACAGCAAACAAAAGATAAAGAGTAAGGAAGTAGGTTCACAACTTCATTTTACTTAACTTTGATGGCCAAGTCCGTGATGTTGAACCATAATCCCATGTTCATATTCATCCGATACAAAACCAACATAAGCTGGCATTTCTTCACACATCTATATTTGTGGATACAATTTTTGTTGTTAGTTCACACATGTTCAAATAAGCTATATTCAATTTCCATAGAAACTTATTGATGCATAGTATATTGGTGAACCACACAGGGTGCCTGAACTTTTATATAAGGACCATGCTGTAAAATACTGAGAGGAACAAAAAGTTGCCCAAAATTTGTTACCCAGTGTTACCCTTCTGAAACTGGACACGCATATATACATATGGATCTCTCTTAGATGAGAGAGGAGCAGGAGCAGGTGGAACATGCTAACTTTTCTCCTTTTATAAACATACTGGAAGATATACTACTAATTTTGATGGTAAAATTGAAGCTATTAATCTCTCGCTTAAAAACATTTTTAATTGGCTACAACATTGCAAAAATATTGACATTCTATCAGATCCCTAAGCTGTGATTCAGGCCATAGCATTAACCATGTATCCAAAAATGGGAAAAATATTAGAAATACAAATCAGTCTATTGAGAAACTAGGTAAACATATAGTCTTACAATGGATTCCAGCTCATTGTGGAATACAAGGAAATGAAAGAGCTGATATACTCACAAAAAGAAAGATGTAAAATTAAACAGAAAGTAACAAATGCATTTTCTTATGAATCAATTAAAAGAATTATAAAGAAAAATGAATGATAATTACAATTACAATTTAATTGAAAAGTCGAAAACAGAAATATAAAAATACTGTTAAAAAATCCATCCACAATTCATGAACTACCACGAAAATGTGCAGTTGCTATACTGAGGCTTGCTATAGGACATGACTGCTTAGGAAAACATCTTCATAGAATTGGTGTATTAATATCTCCTGTATGTATTCTCAGGGTGTGGAAATTGACAGAAAACATTTAACAAACTGTGTAGCTCTTCAATATTATCAATATGTGACATCCAAGTATCGGGAAGCAAGAAGGAGAATAACTTTGTTGTTAATTCCAGCCATAATATTGTAAACAGAAAGATGTGTGGAGAGAGTCTTAACGCATTATAATACAATAAGTACTCCCATCATGGTATTTGTATGCACTGAATTACAATAAGTACTCCCGTCATGGTATTTGTATGCACTGAATTCACTGAATTACAATAAGTACTCCCGTCATGGTATTTGTATGCACTGAATTACAATAAGTACTCCCGTCATGGTATTTGTATGCACTGAATTACAATAAGTACTCCCGTCATGGTATTTGTATGCACTGAATTACAATAAGTACTCCCGTCATGGTATTTGTATGCACTGAATTACAGTAAGTACTCCCGTCATGGTATTTGTATGCACTGAATTACAATAAGTACTCCCGTCATGGTATTTGTATGCACTGAATTACAATAAGTACTCCCGTCATGGTATTTGTATGCACTGAATTACAATAAGTTCTCCCGTCATGGTATTTGTATGCACTGAATTACAATAATGGGCTCTCTCACATCATAGGACAGCTGATTTGTAATGTACATTTTTTACTGAATGCTGCATTGCTAGCCATGCTTCTAATAGTTTGGATAATTCCTTCATAGATGGCAGATGTTGAATCATTTTGGATTGGATTAAAGATACTAACTGGATAAAAAATATACAATAATTCCTATAACTTTTCAGTGAGTAGCCAAGATGGATCAAAATTAATTGTATCTGTGGTATAACATTTCAAAATAAAAATTGTATCCTGATGGGTTAATGCAGATGCATGCACTATTCGAATATTAAAAAGAAAAAACCTTGAGGATATCATGAAAGAGGAAGAATTGGAGATTAAATTCAAATGCTTCATACCTCACCTCATATCCAGTCCTCTAATTATACAGCGGTTTCAAAGCCTTGGCAACTTCATCTTCAGTAATTTCTCGTCGACTGTTGTTATGTTGATCAGAAGAACTACTTCTTCTTCCCTCTGTTGGTGGACCGATAAACCTCCAGATCCAATCAGAGGTTTATCGGTCCACCAACAGAGGGAAGAAGTAGTTCTTCTGATCGACATAACATCAGTCAATGAGAAATTAGTGAAGATGAAGTTGCCATGGCTTTGAAACCACAGTATAATTAGAGGACTGGATATGAGGTGAGGTATGAAGCATTTTAATTTAATCTTAAATGAAACCTCATAGTGATTTTGTCCTATAAAAGTTCAAAGGAAGAACTGATTTTAAGTTTATAATGTAGATGGGAAACAACACTATTTTGATGTTCATTACCTGAGAATACTCAAGCTTCTAGACATTAAAAAACATGCCTGTACAGAAAATTAGCAAACAATGTTTTTTCACTTACTGTATGCCAATACTGAGAGAAGCCGTGTGTTTAAGCCACAAAATAAAGTATACTGTTTTTTAAGCCAAGTCAAACAAATGAATTACATATTATGTAATGGTAATTGTGCATTGTTATACAGTAAGTAGCATTAGAATGTGCTACCACAGTCACCAGACACCGATTGATCGTTCACCAAAACTCATTAAAGGATTATGCAGTAACTTAATGCTAGCTGGGTGACAATTGTTTAAAGGCCACCCTCCCACCTACTGTAACATATACTACCACAGTGAGTGAGATGATGCATGCTGAGTATAGTGAATGTTTGGTAATTCCTTCTAAGCTGCTCACTGTATAACTGCAAAGCATTCTGTTATTTCTGTTATTCTTTAGGTACAGTGTGCTAATTAGATAGGTTCTGATGCTTCTATCTGTTAACTGCCAGATGGCACTGCAAAGCCAGGAATTTAAATCTCAAACAGAAATTTTACCTATGGCATGCATAGGGTTAATCATGACTTTTGGTAACCTAGAAAATTCTGTTCCAGATTAACAAGCTTTTACTATGTTAATATTATTCGTTTTTAAACACCTTAATGATGGACAAATTATATTTGAAAAGAAAAATATACGCCTAGACTGGAGTTTGAACCCAGGACCTTTGACTTTCTATGTCAATGCTCTTCCATCTGAGCCACCTAGGCCTCCAATCTAAACGCGTATTTTTCTCTTACACATAGTTAATTCCCTAACCCCAAATGCTACGAGCCGTTGCTACGATTTTTGAAAATGGCGGCTTCTTTGTTAAGAAGACTTTTTATTGGGAATTTAAACATTACTTATAAAGCCAGTAGTGCTTCTTTCAATAAAAAGTCTTCTTAACAAAGAAGCCGCCATTTGCAAAAATCGTAGCAACGGCTTGTAGCATTTGGGGTTAGGGAATTAACTATGTGTAAGAGAAAAATACACGTTTAGATTGGAGGCCTAGGTGGCTCAGATGGAAGAGCATTGACATAGAAAGTCAAAGGTCCTGGGTTCAAACCCCAGTCTAGGCGTATATTTTTCTTTTCAAATATAAGCTTTTACTATATTGGTAATAAGAGAGTAATTTACAAAACTCACCATTTCCTTCAAGCACTATCTCAAATTAAAACAGTATTCAATGTTAAAACTCTCACTTACCTAGATTAAATTACATTGAAAAAATAAGAATAGAGAAGGAAATAATAAGGAAAGGGAAAAAAAAAGGAGTGAAACAACACTTATCATACCAACTACAAAGTCTATATCACAAAAGAAAAAGATAAAATGTATCAAGAAATAATTACATATGAACATTAACCTCAGATTCAAATTTATTACCATGAGCCAGTTACATTACCATGAGTTATATAATTATGATTCAGCTTACCAAGTGGAGGTCCTATTGTCAATGTTACTGTATAGCCGGAATCTTTTATGAGATTCACAATATCACCGTGGTGAAGATTCATTATATCTATGTGATTAACAGCAAGAATTCGATCACCGACGTGCAACTGACCACAACGCTCTGCTGGGCTACCCTCAATAATACGACCTGTAATCAGTTAAGAATTTGAAAATAACCAAGATATTGATGTTAGAAAGAGATGGAGAAATTGATGGGGTAGAAGATTTCTTGCTACATAGGAAATGAAATTGTTATTAATCATAAAATACAAAAAGAAAGAGCACAAAAGATTTTGAAAAAGTGAACATCTGTATCATATGGTAAAGTATATGGAATATAGGAATAGAAGTAAAAATCATTGGGGGATTGTGGAGCAGATGACTACTTACTATAAAAAATACAGCAAAAAACAGATAAATGGCTATTGTGAAATGTGATTAGCTACCCAAGGAAAAAATATTTAGTTTTTGGTCAGACGAAAGTACAGAAAAAGTAGAAAAAAATTAATCAGAAGTTGGGATAGATATAACCTAAAATAGGCAATATTAACAAACGGATCATGCAAAGACAGCTATAAATTATGGGTAGGCCCAGATTGCAAAACTTATAAAGAATATGAGGTTGTTGGAAAATATAGCTTTATCATAAGTAATGCCACGAGTGATTTCCAAATTATCGATAAATTCACGACTCACGAAGTGAGGAGTGAATTTATCTAGAGAATTAGGAAATCAAGAGTGGCATTTGTTAGGACTATTTAACGAATAAAATTAAGCTGTTTACTCACAAATCATTATTTAACTGTAGTTATTTTAAAATATTTATATATCTAATGTAAACGGCGATGTTTGAAAACAAATGAGAAACGATAGGTACGCTTCATCTGCTTCTTTTGTTTATCACTGCAACTAGATCATACTATTTCAGAATATTAAAAAGGAGGAGCTTTCTTTAATATGGTAATTATAACACTGATAAATATTTCGTGAAACACGACTCTGATTGGTTGTAAAACAGAAATCATTGAAACCTGATTGGTCATTGACTCCCATTTGGGGCATGAGTTAAATAGTCATAAAAACACTTTCAAATTTACTAGAATAGGATTCTACTCATAGCAATTAAACTTAAAAGTTAACAGAAATAACTCACCTTGGAATATTCCACCTAGTGGAAATAATCAACTCCCATTAGACTGGGACCATCAGACTTAATCAAAGATAATCAAAAGGTCAAAAAGAATAGTGTTAGATTGTAACCTGAGACATATTCCAACATGTACATACAGTTAGCTATGCTACAATAATATTTATATAAAACAGTCTTCATTAAATCTCCCTACACTTGAGTTGTCTTACGAATTTAATTAAAATTACAGTGGGAGGAAACACTATGAGGTATTTACATTAATAAATGAGTTGAAGAAAATGTTTTAACATCTCACCTCACAAAGTTGCGTGTCTTCATGATACCAGTTTCAAAAGGATAGTATTACTTCTATCTTCAGTCAAATTCCAACTATAAATTATACTTTTATATAATAAATTTGGGAATTTTTAAAATTATGAGGTTTAATTCATAAGAATTAAATGAATCGTGATTTCTTCTTACCTCATATTTCTATGTTTTTTAATCACAGCACTGCAGTATCAGCGACCATTGCCACCACCCTCAGCTGTTTTCACAACTGTCAATTTTTGCTTTGCCGGTAATTATCCAAACTGCCATCTGGTGTTCTTTTGAAGGAATTATTTTCTAAACCCCAGATGGCAGTTTAGAAAATAATTCTTCAAAAGACACCAGATGGCAGTTTGGATAATTACCGGCAAAGAAAAAATTGACAGTTGTGAAAACAGCTGAGGTTGGTGACAATGGTCGCTGATACTGCAGTGCTGTGCTTAAAAAAACATGGAGGTATGTGGTAAGAAGAAATCACGATTCATTTTAATTCTTATAAATTATACTATTGAACATTCAGAAACACAAACGTGGGCAAAGAAAGAGAAAGACTGGAGGTGACAGATGTGATTTCTTAGAAGCTTGGAAAATGTCACAAGAAGAGAGAGAAAAAAATGTATACCAAAATAGAAACAGACTAGTGGTAAAATCACTGGAAGAATAATGAAGAAGAAAAGCCTGCAATGAATAGGAAACATTGAGAATGAAAAAATACATATCTAGACAAATTATACAGATGAAAAGTTAAAGGAAAAAAATCATATGTAGTCCAAGAAAAGGTGGAGTGATCAAGTGGAGAAAAATATGTGGACTGAATAAAAATAAATAAGACTCAAATTTTAAAAGACAACAAGAATGAAGCAAGTTTCCTGGATGATCCATTGTTCACATTATAAATCCCAAGACTGGTGATGATGAATCATTATTATAACTAGGGGATGAATTCCTATGACATGTCAAAATTTTTAAATTTCTATTTTTAGTTTCAAGTAAGTAAATAGCATTTATATAGGCCTTCTGGTGAAAATTCAGTGATTATTGTTATATCTTAAAAGTCATATTTCTTACGTTTCAGATTTTTGGTGATATTTTTTTTCCAATTTCTGAAATGAAGTCATATTTTAGTCATATTTCAAAAGATTTTTAAAATTATATTAAATTAATGTTGGGAAGTAAACATTAAGATGTATAATTATTGAAATTCATCAGAAAACACTTTTTGACAACTCGCCTAATAAATTTCATGTTTTCCATGATACTGCAGTTTCAGACGATATCACGTCCATCTTCACCCATATATAGGAAAAACTAAAAGGAATTTGGAAACTCGTACCAAAGAACATTTTAGAAATATTAAAAATTGTGAAATTGAAAAATCTGTAATTGATGCACATAGTTTTATTAGATCACCATAAAACTGGAAGAGAACCGCAGTATTGGGAATCATCATTCCCATCCTCAGCTGTTGTCACGACTGTTGATTCTTCATTATGCTGGTCATTTTCTTTTCATTGATTTCTTCAAATCAACACCAGATGGCAGTTTAAAAAATGACCGGCATAATGAAGAATTGACAGTTGTGACAACAGCTGGGGATGGGAATGATTATTCCCAATACTGCAGTTCTGTGTTAAAAAACATAGATGTATGAGGTAAGAATAATTTACAATTCATTTGATTTTTATTATGATTCATTTCTTTATCTCCACTACAAACTGTATATATCATTAATTAAGCTAAAATTTAGTTGAAAAAAAACTCACCTATTGTGGATCCAGCTTTATTTACAGATGAGATAATTACAAAACCAAAGCCTTCATTCTCTCTTCTTGTGACTGTTACATCGTAAGGATAACCAATATCTGGTCGAGTGTAGCTACTTACATCTGAAAGAAAATATTTTCACATCAGTGACCTGCCACATAATTTTATATCAATAATATCATGCACATTATAGTGCCACCACTATTTGTGCTTAAGGGTCTACACACAAGAGTATCTTTCATCTACCCTGACACATACTTTTTATATCAATAACATGATATGTTGTTTATTTTTATTTCACTCGCCTCATACTTCATAACTCCTCGCAAACCCAGGGTTTCGTCACATCATTTGTGACATTCTCAATGCTGTGTCACGTTCACAACTGGGTTTGCGAGGAGTTATGAAGTATGAGGTGAGTGAAATAAGAAATAAACAATATTAAAAAACCTCATAGTGTTATTTCCTATCTACATAACTTAACATGATATGTATTTAGTGTCACCCACTTTTTGTGCTTAAGGATCCACACTCAAGTTTAATCTTCCAGCTATCCTGACACATACTTTCTATACCAATAAACATAATCCATAATCTAATATGAACCTCTTTTTTTTTACATAACGGTCTACACTCAGACTAATATTTCACCATCCTGACACATACATTTTATATCGATAACATGATGCATATTCTAGTGGAATCTACTTTTTGTGCTTAAGGATCCACACTCAACAGTATTATTTCAAGATTTCGCACATAGTTTTGACACCAACAATAATATGTTGAGTATTCTAGCGCCACCCATAATTGCACTTAAGGATCCACACTCAACAGTAATCTTTCATCTACCCTGCACATAGTTATGACATCAATAATATGATGCATATTCTAGTGCCACCAACTTTTTGTGCTTATGGATCCACACTCAACAGTAAGCTTTCATCTACCATGCACATAGTTTTTACATCAATAATATGATGCATATTCTAGTGCCACCCACTTTTTGTGCTTATGGATCCACACTCAACAGTAATCTTTCATCTACCCTGCACATAGTTTTGGCAAAAATAATATGATGCATATTCTAATGCCAAATACTTTTTGCACTTAAGAATCCACACTCAACAGTAATCTTTTATCTACCCTGCTCATAGATTTGACATCAATAATATGATGCATATTCTAGTGTCACCCTCTTTTTGTGCTTAAGGATCCACACTCAACAGTAATCTTCAAGTATCCTGCACATATTTTATATAATAAATTTGGGAATTTTTAACATTATGAGGTTTTATTATTAAGAATTAAATGAATCATGAATTCTTCTTACCTCATACTTCTATGTTTTTTAAACACAGCACTGCAGTATCAGCGACCATTGTCACCACCTCAGCTGTTTTCACGGCTGTCAATTTTTTTCTTTTGCGGGTAATTATCCAGATGGCAGTTTGGATAATTACCGGAAAAAGGAAAAAAATTGACAGTCGTGAAAACAGCTGAGGATGGTGACAATGGTCGCTGATACTGCAGTGCTGTGTTTAAAAAAAATAGAATTATGAGGTAAGAAGAATTCATGATTCATTTAATTCTTATCCTGCACATAGTTTTTACATCAATAATATGATGCATATTCTAGTGGCATCCACTTTCTTCACTTAAGGATCCACACTCAACAGTAATCTTTCATATGCTCTGCACATAGTTTTGACATCAATAATATGATACGTATCCTAGTGCCACACAATTTTTTTTTGCTGAAGGATCCACACTCAACAGTAATCTTTCACCTGCCCCGCACACAGTTTTGACATCAATAATATGATATGCATTCTGGTGCCACACAATTTTTTCGCATAAGGATCCACACTCAACAGTAATCTTTCACCTACCCAGCACATAGTTTTGATATCAATAATATGATGCATATTCTAGTACCACACAATTTTTTTGCTTAAGGGTCAACACTCAACAGTAATCTTTCGTCTACCCTGCACACAGTTTTGACATCAATAATATGATGCATATTCTAGTGCCACACAATTTTTGCACTTAAGGATCCACACTCAACAGTAATCTTTCAACTATCCTGCACATAGTTTTTACATCAACAATATGATGCATATTCTAGTGCCACCCACTTTTTGCGCTTAAGGATCTACACTCAACAGTAATCTTTCATCTATCCTGTACATACTTTTGGCATCAATAATATTATTTGTATTCTAGTGCCACACAATTGTCCACACTCAACAGTAATCTTTCATCTATCCTGCCACATGATTTTATATCAATAATGTGATGTGTATTCTAGTTCCACACAATTATTCTGCTAAAGGTTTCAAACTCTCCCTCCATAGTATATTTATCTTCTTGTGGTGGCGTGGCTTATGTGCTTAATTGACCCCAAGAGCTATGCTGGTCATAGCATTGCAGATTGGTCGAAGGTGATAAGCCAGGCGTCAAAGTACCTTGTTCGAAAGAGTGATGATCTTTCACTGTAAAAATACAACCGTCAAGAAACATGGGCATGTGTTCCACTGGGGTAAAATTTTCTGGAGGTAAAATAGCCGCCCATTCGGTTTTCCAGGCAGGGACTACTTCAGGGAATCCATTCTGAAGGCTCAAATACAGGGACATGTTCGTAGGAACGTAGAATGTTAGGACTTTATACAATAGTGGGGTGCTAGAGTAGGAAGCCAGATATAATAAGAACAGTTAAGTCTCATAGACTGCAATGGGCAGGATATGTGGCAAGAATGGAGAATTAAAGATGTGCATTGAAGCTTCTTGTAGGAAAACCAGAGTGAAAATGCCTAGTTGGTAGACCAAGAATGAGGTGGGAGAATAACATTAACCATCACTCGAGGTAAGCAGATTATATAGGGAATGATTGGCAAACATTAGCTCAGGATAGGGATGTATGGACAGCTTATGTCCTTGCAGCCATGAACCTCCGGATTCAATAGTGCCAGTGAGTTAGTTAGTTAAGGTTTCATACTCTACAGTTGTCTTTCATCTACCCTGCAGATACTTTTGATTTTAATTACATATTGTGTACTCTAGTGCCAGCCCCATTTTGTGCTTCAGATTCCTTGTTAGATATACAGATAGACATTATAGTTGTATTCTAGCTGTATATACGTAATTGATAATGCATAATTCTATGTCCCCCAGAGTCTGCAACCAGGAGTTCAGACCAAGAGCAAAGGTACTTTACTCCCTGCCCAATACAAATGTGATATACAATTGCTGTTTTTTATGAAGGTATTAATTATATGATACACATTTATAGAACATTTGTTTACTTGATTTCATGTATAATTATAATTCCTCCTTTTTAGAACACTGTTTTATTTGTGTGTATGAGAGGAAGAAGAACAGAAGAAAAATAACAAAATCACTATTTACTTTATTGACTTAGGCTTTCACGGCCAGATCATTATTTATTTTATTTATTTAATTTATACCTTGAGTGGGTATCCGCCTCCGAATTCCAAGTGTAACACGACCATTTGCTGCAGCTTTACCCATAAGTTGCACAACGTGATGATGGGATGTACTTAGCACTGACTGTGAGTCGACATTTACAATTTCATCTCCTGTACATAACCTCCCATCGAGATCTGCTGCTCCACCAGGCACTATGTGGCCAATAGAGACCTGGCAATAAGTCAAAATAATCAATCACTTGTCATTATTTAAAACAAATTTGTAAAATTTTTATAAGAAAAAGATCTGCATGGTGTTTGAGACACAAACCACCTCACTCTTAATTGTGTATACAAAATTTCTAAATTCATCCTCCTTAATTATTTATTTCCCTATGGCATGGCATATTCCACAATCAATCTACCACTCCTCAAAATTGTAAAAACACACTTTGTCAATGATAGATACAAAATTGTTTTAAACCTTCAGTTTAGTAAGGTTAAATATAATGATCAATTTATATTTGAATAAGAAAAATTGTACGCCTTAGATTTGGGTTGACTATGAACCCAGGACCTTTGACTCTCTAGGTCAATGCTCTTCCATCTGAGCGACCTAGGCTTCCAATCTATAATTCACATATGATTTTTTTTCCTCTTTATACATTAGTTATTTCCTCAATCCCAACAGCTACGAGCCATTGCTACAATTGTTTGCAAATGGCGGCTCTTTTATTAAGTAAGACTTTTTTTATTGGGAATTTTTAAACATTACTTATAAATAGCCCAAGTAGTGGCTTCGGTTTCATATGTCAATATTATGCGTTTTTTAAACGTCTTAATGATGGACAAATTATATTTTTCTTTTCAAATATAATTTGTCCATCATTAAGATGTTAACAAACGAATAATATTAAAACTGTTCAATTTATATGATCATACAGCTATTTTTACTATTTGTGTACGTATTTTTAAATGATTTTTGGTGCATTCCATGGTTTCATCTATTACTGCTCCTTACAGGAGGTTGAAATAAAACACTGTACAAAACAAAGTGAATGTGGAGTTAGAAACTGTGCTCAGTTACACAGTTTCCACTGATATGGAAGGGCGTGACCAAATCATTAATAGGTTAAACAGGCAATAAACAGTGGAGGAAGTAAATTGCAGAGCAACTTTACTTCAAGGAAACCTTTCTCTAAGACCTGTATTCAGGAACCAAGCTTTATGCAAAGAGCAACTCTTTCCCCCTCTCTACATCATAGAGGGGGAAAGAGTCGCTCTTTGCGTAAAGTTTAGTTCCTGAATACCGATCTAAGTTATGTAGAAAAGGTACTTGGTGTAGGCCAAATTATGAAGATGTTTTAACAACAGCTGTACTGCTGAGAGAAAGCTTGGTTCTGGTAAACCCAAGAAAACTACACATCCTCAGGACAGCTACCTTCATATTCTTGAAGCAAGAAACTGAACAAGATCAGCACATGAAATGCAACAAGACCCCCTTCAACTTACAGGACAAAGACTAAGGGTCGAATGTTTGAATGCATTAGACAGTAAAAGGCGTTCTCTGCTGATAAAGTTTTATCCAAACACATTTTTCTTACTCAGAAATCTATTCATGCGGTAATAATTGTAAGCTATCTGACAAGGTACCTTAAGATCGTAGCTCAAGACATAAACTTATGTGAAAATCCCGAAGGGAACCGATGGTAACCAATGTAGTTTGAAACTTATCCAAGATGTCGGACCTTGAAGCCTTCGATCATGTTTTCGGTATATGCAGAGAAGAGGAATTTGATAGAGTCTACCAAAGAATTCAACTGGAAGAACAGGAGAATCGGCGTAATATTGCGTGTTGCAGACGTGTTTGTATACGGTATTATTTGCGGGATGCAAGCATAAATGCATTCCTCTATAGCAGACGAATATAACGGAAGTGGTTTCATCGCTGAGAATTCTGGGTAATTCGTTGCCAATATTACGAAAACGTCAACATTCATGCATGACCGGTAAGGCGGCCATTAATTCGATCTCAGCTCACCAGTGATTGGAAGTAATTTGAGTAGAGACTAATGTATTTGCATATGACCCTAAGTGATCAAAGTATAAGCAACAGGCTTCACAAAGATCAAATTATATGAAGAAGACAAAAATGTCTACACTAACCAAATATCACAAATAAATATGACTGTACTTAGCTGGACACCACACCCATTGGCAATTAAGACACTGAAGGAAAGTGAACTTGATGATGAAGTGAATTTATTTGATAATGATAAAACATTATTTGATAATGAGAAAAAACACATAATCAAAGTAGCAAGAGAAAATGGGTTTGATGAAAAAATGGTACATAAAAGGATAGAAAAGTATAAAAAACAAAAAATGATAAACAGAAGTAATCTTGAAAAAGAAGAACCACCTATGAAAAAATATAGGAAATTCACATATCACCCCTGGGTACATAATAAATTTCAAAATATATTTGAGAAGTTTAATATTAAATTAGCACCAAAAAATAACTACAGTTTAAATAAACTAATAAAAACCAACAAAAATGAAAAAACTGATAAAAATAAAAAGTCAGGAATATATCAAATTGAATGCATGGGTTGTGAAAAGATATATATAGGGAAAACAAAAAGAAACCTAAAAATTAGAACCAAAGAACACATAAGAAATATCAAAAATGGAGAAATTGAAAAATCTGCAGTTGCTGCTCATGTTTGGTCTGAAAAACATAATATAAATTCAGACACTAAATTATTAAAACAGTTAGAAAATACAAACGAGCTGACTATTTGGGAAAAAATTTATATTCAGAAGAACAGAAACAGAGTTATGAATTTTGATATTCCGATGGAGGGTGACCTTGTTTGGAGGTTCTTTGGCCAACCACAGGATGGAGCTGACATCGACATCCAGGTGGTGCAACATAATGCAACATAAATAAAACCAGTCTGGGAAAGCTGAAGATAAAACAGAGAATTGTTTTGAAACATGTCCAAGAACAAATCAACATTAATATTGAGGTAAGATGTCCAGACCAAAAATAATATAATTAATATATAATGATCCTTATGTTGGCATGTGGAAAAGATGGGGAATGCAATTACCTAGCAGCAGTTGATCACAGAATTTCTTTCCGTGGGAGATCACTCATAGTCTGGAAAGGAATTACACTTGACAAAGAGAACACATTAGTCACCATGACCAGGAGGAATAACAGGGATCTAACAGGTGAAAGATACATAAATGAGATTCATGATCCACATATATGACTTTTAATAGAAGATGTTGGTGAAGGATTTACTCTAATGCATGATAATGCTCACCCTCTTGGTCCACCTTTGAAAAATGTTATTCGATGCCATCAAATCAATATTCTAAATGGTCCCCTTGTACCCCGATCCGAATCTGATAGAGCACCTATAGGTGCATCTGAAGAAGTGAATTAGAGTATGTCTGATAGAGCACCTATAGATGTATCTGAATGGATGAATTACGAGCACATCTACACCCTCCGGAAACCTTTGTATAGTAAAAGGAAGCCCTACAAAAGGAATTACTAGAAATTCCACAGAATAATATTTGAAGATTAATTAGGAGAATGCCAAGCCACTGCGCTGTTATAGTTCAAACAAGAGGTGGAAACGTAACTTTCATTATGATTTTAATCATGATGACCTAAAGGAGCAAACATTTTTGTATTCATTTTTGTTCACGACATTTTCAGTTTTACACATGTTTACTGAATTTATCTATAAGAAGAAAGACAGAAAGTTTATTTATTAATATTGTATTGTTTTGTAGAAAACCTTGAGGATTATAAATTTATTGTCTAAATAAAATGAGTTACTTTAAAATTATGATAACTTTTTTATTTGGGGGAATGTAGATTTTTTTATCCATTTTTCTCAAAACTTTTTTTTTATTTTATGGAATATGTCTTTCATCTTTTTATATTTGCATATAAATTAATCTTAACGCTGAAAATTAATGATAGTCTGTTTAAACTTTCAAAGAGGACAAGGAGGAGTAGGAAATGGCAAAGAGCAGGAGCAGCAAAAGAAGCATGGGAAGTAGGAATGATAGTGGTAACAACAGCAGCAATAGCACATGTAATAATAATGGCAGTGGTAGTAGTAGTAGTACTACTAGTGGTGGTGGTGGTGGAAGTAGTATTGAGTAGTACTAGAGAGTAGTAGTAGTAGAATAGGGTAGTAATAGTATAGAATAGTAGTAGTATAGTAGTATAAAGTAGTAATAGTATAGAGTAATAGTTGTAGTAGTGGTGGCAGTATAGAGTAGTAGTAATAATGGAACTAGTAGTAGTATAGAGTAGTAATGGTATAGAGTAGTAGTAGTAGTAGTAGTAGTAGCAGTAGTATAGAGTAATAGTTGTGGTGGTGGTGGTGGTGGTGGTGGTGGTGGTGGTAGTATAGAATTGGATTTGTATGGATTAGTACAAGTCGAGAGTGGTTGTACTAGTTGTAGAAGTAGTAGTATACAATATTTAAATTATAGAGAATTATTATAGAATAGTAATAGTACTATAGAGTAGAGGTAGTAGTAGTAGTAATGATGGTAGTCATATTTAAAGAGAAAAATTATACGCTCAGACCGGGACTTGAACCCGGGACCCTTGGTTTTCTAGTCCAAGTGCTCTACCATTTGAGCTACCTGAGCAAGTACCGATCTAAACGCAAATCTTTCTCTATATACTTGCTCAGGTAGCTCAAATGGTAGAGCACTTGGACTAGAAAACCAAGGGTCCCGGGTTCAAGTCCCGGTCTGAGCGTATAATTTTTCTCTTTAAATATGATTTATCCATCATTGAGATGTATGAAATTAATAATAAAAACATCAAAAATAGCCGTACTGGCATTTATAATGTAATGTATAATTCCCAAATATGTCTTCTTAATAATAGGAGCCGCCATTTGCAAAGATAGAAGCAAAGGCTTCAAAGCATTTGGGGCGGGAATTTCAAGTATATAGAGAAAGATTTGCGTTTAGATCGGTACTTGCTCAGGTAGCTCAAATGGTAGTAGCGACTTGGGACTAGAAAACCAAGGGTCCCGGGTTCAAGTCCCGGTCTGAGCGAATAATTTTTCTCTTTAAATATGATTTATCCATCATTGAGATGTATGAAATTAATAATAAAAACATCGAATGATGGTAGTATTGGTAGTGTAGAGTAGTATTATATAGTAGTAATATTGGTTGTGGTAAAAGCAGTATAGAGTATTATTTGTATAGATTAGTAGAATAGTAGTACAGAGTAGTAAGGTATAGAGTATTAGTATATTGTAGTATGAAGCAGTAATAATAATAATAATATATATATATATATATATATATAGAATTAATAAAGTTTTCTTGGGTTTTCTACATCATGGATTCAAGGTCGATCTCTGGCCACTGACTCCAACATTTTGACATGAAAATTTTCTTAATCATACTTATGAAAAGAAAAATAAATGCCTGAGTCAGGATTTGAACCCAAGTTTCTAAACTTTGTACGTTTAGCACTCTAACCATCTGAGCTACTTGGGAATCCTAACACAAAACTTTATTTTTCTTATATATATATCTCCCGCGCTGTAGCCGAGCAGTTAAGGTAGGAAGCTTTGGCACAGAGCTACGGGACTTGCGCTGGTTCGAGTCTCCATGGGGGAAGAAATTTTCTCATGGTATTTCGGCCAGTATGGGACCGGTGCCCACCCAGCATCGTGAGGCAATTGGGTAGCTACAATAAGTAGCGGCTCCAGATTGAGGAACCAGCTATAACGGCTGGGGGACTCGACATGCTAACCACATGTCACCCCTACACTGGCTGTTGATCATCTACCTCTGTGATTGACACATGTGGATGTGAAGGGCCAGCAGCTGGCTGGTAAAAGGGCAACCGCTGAAAAGTGGAAAGACCCTCAATCGGATATATATATATATATAGTATTCTCAATTTACACGAGAGGTAGCAGGATATTGTTCCAACTGCCATTTGTGGCCACTATAACAAGTAAGCATTTTTAAAGAGAATATTTACTTTATAGAAGTAACACTTGTATAGTTAGATGTTATAACTATATATTTGACATTTAGCAATGAAGGCCAATATGACATGAAAAGAAAAATAAATGCCTGAGTCGGGATTTGAACCCAAATTATATATATATATATCAGAATATAGTAAGAGTACTGGTGGTGGTAATAGTATAGATTAGTATTTGTATAGATTAGTAGTAGCTTAAGGAAATAGTAGTATAAAGTAGTAGTGGTATAGAGTAGTAGTAGTGAGTAGTAGTGTTTTATGGTAGTAGTAACAGTAGAGTAGTAGTAGTATAGTGTAGCTGTTGTAATAATAGTAGCAACAGCACCAACATGAGCAAAAGTGGTATCTGTAATATTCTATTTCATGTTTTTTTTTTAAACTTAGGTCATTAGTAATACAGACCAAAGCTGCACATGAAAGATCTGGTAAATTTACCAGTGGACTCTATTTTTTACTTTCGGTTTCATTACATATGTAAATCTATAACACAACCCGTGACTTTATTTTCCTTCCAAATTAAGCAATATTCAGGGATTTTTATGTCCTGAAGAATTTGATCAACTCTGGCTGGGTTTCAACTTGCAAACTTGAGAACTGGAGACAAAGATGATAATTACTAGACTGTGAGTACTGACATCTACAATCTGTTGTTTTACCTTCCCCTCAAATTTATCCAATGTTGGAGATTGGTTGTACTTCATCTACTCTCTGGCAGCAGTACAAACTCGTTAGATTGTTAGCACATTGTGCCTTGTGGTTAAGTTACCAATATATTCACAAATAAAATTAAGTATATTAAATTAATATTGAGAAGCTAAAGCTATTACTATGATAGAAATAAGTAAATCAGTGAACACAATTAAATTATTGTAAATCAATGGTAAAGAGAAAAATTTTTGCCTGAACCGGGAATCGAACCCCGAACCTTTAGCTTTCCGTGCTAATGCTCAGAAAACTGAGCTAATCCAGGCTTCGTTCCCATCCAAGCAGAAATCCTTCCTTTACCTTACTCTACTGGTCCCACATTCAATTGCAATGAATCATCATCAAATGATGGGAATGAAGCCTGGATTAGCTCAGTGGTCTGAGCATTAGCAAGGAAAGCTAAAGGTTCGGGGTTCGATTCCCGGTTCAGGCAAAAATTTTTCTCTTTACAAAATGAAGTATGTTACATAAATAAACTGTTTCGTTATAAATACACTAAAATATATTTTGTTTATGAAAAAAGTGTAATTTAAAACCTAATAACAAAAATCATGGTCTAATGTTATTATAATTGTATTACAACCTACTCGAAAAATGGTAAGATGAAATTATTTTCCCCAAGGTAACTACTCTAAAAGTATGCTGTTGATTTTATGCAGTTTAATAAAGTAATTCTTATGATTTTAATAATGAAATAAACATTAGCTCTTTTTATAGCTTCTTAATTTATAAAACTTTGAACAATGCATTTTATTAAATTCTCATTCCTTGCCTCACCAAATCTATCAGTCTCTCCATTTCACATTTTAAATATTGTGGAATTAATGGATTAATTGTGATGTATCTAATAGTCAATGCAGAATAGATTCAATTACCTGAAAATGCAGCAGGAGGGGTGGTCTTTATCATTATGAGAGGATGTAAAAAAGAGATTTCCATTAATTTTAGCTTAGGGCTATGATTGGATGACATAAAAAAGATAGTAATCAATATTTTTATTATTAATTTCATACATCTCAATGATGGCATTTATAATGTAATGTATAATTTCCCAAATATGTCTTCTTAATAAAGGAGCCACCATTTGCAAAGATAGAAGCAAAGGCTTCATAGCATTTAGTGGGCAGGAATTACAATGTATATTGAGGAAAATTTGCATTTAGATAGGAACTTGCTCGGGTAGCTCAGGTGGTAGAGCACTTGGTCTAGAGAACCAAGGGTCCCAGGTTCAAGTCCCGGTCTGAGCGTATAAATTTTTCTCTTCAAATATGATTTATAGTAATAATACTTGGTCAGTATAAAAAAAATGGCTTATAAGTGGAATAGTCAAAATAAATTTTGATAACTGAGTAATTTAAAACATGTAAAAAGGAAATGATAAAAGCGAAAGAAACAAATAAATTAAAATATAGCATATTTTGCTGGGAAAAGTCTCTAAACAATTTTAATGAAATTTTACAGTTATGAGTGTGTTTCATAATCTAAGAAGCCAATTTTATATGTGGAATATCTCGCAAATTTTTGGAATTATCTATTGAAACTGATAAAAATAGTAATTTATTCCCACCCTGTGAAAAGAAACTAAATAAGTTTCAATATTTATATATTAAATTTGGGAATTTTTAACATTATGAGGTTCAATTAATAATAATTAAATGAATCGTGATTTTTTCTTACCTCATACATCTATGTTTCTTTAAACACAGCACTGCAGTATCGGCGACACTTTGTCGTCATCGTCAGCTGTTTTCACGACTGTCAATTTTTTCTCCTTTTTGCCGGTAATTATCTAGACTGCCATCTGGTGTTCTTTTGAAGGAATTCCTCTTCAAACTGCCATCTGGTGTTATTTTGAATGAATCATTTCCTAAACTACTATCTGTTGTATTTTTGAAGAATTTTGTAATCAAGCTTGGTTCTTCCGGAATCTCAAAGTTCATAGTTCTAGTATGGTTTTTTTGAATATATATTTTTTCCCAAACTGTTAAATCCAAAGGTTTGGACAGATGTTTTAAAAAAACATACTAGAACTATGAACTTTGAGATTCCGGAAGAACCAAGCTTGATTACAAAATTCTTCAAAAATACAACAGATAGTAGTTTAGGAAATGATTCATTCAAAATAACACCAGATGGCAGTTTGAAGAGGAATTCTTTCAAAAGAACACCAGATGGCAGTCTAGATAATTACCGGCAAAAAGGAGAAAAAATTGACAGTCGTGAAAACAGCTGACGATGACGACAAAGTGTCGCCGATACTGCAGTGCTGTGTTTAAAGAAACATAGATGTATGAGGTAAGAAAAAATCACGATTCATTTAATTATTAAGTTTCAATATATTCTCTAAATTGTACAAAAATATTATAAAAACCAAACACAAAATTTAAACTCAATTGATAATATAGAAATATTTAAATGATGAAGGGACCGTGCATTTTTCTTCATAACGAATTGAAGTATTCAAAAATTTAGAAAATTTACTTTCATTATTTGTTTTGAAAAACTGAGTGAATACTATTAATACATGTCCTACACTGCTTCATTTTTTTAGTGAAATGTGGGTAAGGAATTGATAGGCATGGAGTAACAAAACAAATGATAGCCTGTGAACACAACTAACAGGTTCCATGTGAATATTGTAACTGGGCTTACTTGAAACATACTCATCATGCTGACTCATGTCATGCATTTTATTCTGAATTAGATGTTTTAAAATATTTATCTCATGCATTTCCAAAAACTAATTTAAAAATTGCCACATATTTAGTTGACTATCCTACTTATCATGACCATGCATACCGAGTCACACTAGCACCACTTTTCACTTTAATCCTACAACCTGGGTGAGCTGCAGTTTCACATACTTATTAGGGATGAAATGGATATCCAGTAAGTATCCGGTATCTGGCCTAAATTTACTATCTGGCCAGATATCGGATAATAAGCGAGAATCTGGCCAGGTACCTGATTTTAAAAAAAAATATTAAATGTAAAATTTAGGTACTTTTTCAAAGTTAAAATTGGGAAACACATTATGAGGTTCTTAATTAATAAATTAATGAGTCATTTTAACATCTTACCTCATATTTCATATTTTTCAAACACGGTAACTATAGTTACTAACGAATATCCGGTACTTATACTTACTTATTAGGGATGAAATGGATATCCAGTAAGTATCCGGTATCTGGCCTAAATTTACTATCTGGCCAGATATCGGATAATAAGTGAGAATCTGGCCAGGTACCTGATTTTAAAAAAATATTAAATGTAAAATTTAGGTACTTTTTCAAAGTTAAAATTGGGAAACACATTATGAGGTTCTTAATTAATAAATTAATGAGTCATTTTAACATCTTACCTCATATTTCATGTTTTTCAAACACGGTAACTATAGTTACTAACGAATATCCGGTAGTCATAATGGCGGTTGAAAATGAATGACAAGATCATTTGAAAACTATAGTTACCGTGTTTGAAAAACATGAAATATGAGGTAAGATGTTAAAATGACTCATTAATTTATTTATTTAGGTACTTTATTCAACCCACATAACAAATATAATCACCATATTTTCATTTTATAACAAAAAAAATTAGTACTCACACTGCACTAAGGACAAATTATGGTGAATGAATAACAATTTCTCTGCATTAAATGGCAACGAACGGTTTTGCTTGTTTTCATAGAAAAGGTCAGAGCTTCAAAAAAAAGTATTTCGCTGTATACGCTGCTGTAGGGTGCTGAAAAATAAATTTTGCCAAACTTTGTTAAGTTCGAGTATTGTGTAGCATTAGCTGAGCACCAAATATAAAGGTCATGATCGCGATCAATTTACACAGACTTCAGATAAAAATCAATCTCACATGCAATCACATTTTTTTCTTGATCGTGAGCCTGACTACTGTTGTTTTCATTTGTTACCTCAATGAAGCAATCCAAGAACGTGTCATGAGTTTCGCGAGACACAGCAGACTCTGTCACCTCTCCTCTACTTTTTTTAGCAGTGTTGAAGATGAACTGCTACTGTCATTTTTCATCATTAAATCTTTTTAGAATTTTTCGTCATTAAATCTCTTTAGAATTGCTTATAAAAAATACTTTTGTAATAACCTCAAACTACAATAGCATTTTTTTAATTAGCTCAAATAATCATTAAAATTCATCGGAGAACATATTGTTTAAACAACTCACATCATAGGATTCATGCTTCCATGATATCGCGATTTCAAACATAGTCATGTTCATCTTCAGCCATAACTCCGACTGACGAAATTCTTTGGCCGTCAACTATTCTATTGTTGCCATCTTCAGTGCTGCCATCTATGGTTGAATTTATGAACTTCGAAATCAATGTAATTTCGTTGCAAATAATCATGTTTGCAATCAATTCAACATGTCAATGAAACACTTGCTAACATCACTCATGAACAAAAATACCAGAATTCACCAGAGTCCCGATTGTTAGTGTGCCACCTTCGTGAGCTTGCTCGTTACCATATGCCAATTGGTAATGTTTGACAGGATATCTGGCCTCAAGATTGGTAGGATATCTGGTATCTGGTTTCCGGCCAAACAGCTATCCATTTCATCACTAATACTTATATGCAAGAATTTAAATGTACAAATGCAATTTGCTGTACTTATACGCATGGGTATATCTATGCTTTCCCATGCCTATAACTTTTTTTAACATACTGACAAACTTGTTTTTTTGCTAATATCTTAAAAAAAAGGATTCCCCATCATTTTATGAGATAATTTATGGCAGACAAATGGAGTAAGTTGGCTAATAAGTTAGTGGAAGAAAATATTTTTTCCTTTATTCTTTACATCAGTCACTTCTTTTGAAATTGATATTTTCTTGTACCCTATTTCTGCCAAAAAGAAATAAATAACAGAAAAATGTTATTGGTGTGTATACTCTGTCCTAAAAAATCTTTTGTCACAGTCTTTCTCTAATAATGGGTCGTGTATAAAAATAAAATCGAATGACCTTCTGACTCGCACGATTCATATTTATACCAGTTTTAAGTGGAAGGGTTTGTTTGAAAGACAAATAAATACCTCTTCCACAAACATAGTGATATATCAATTACAATAGTTTGACTTGGAAGGTATAGTCATTGGAATTTATTATTTAAATATTGAATGACCCCCCCCCCCCATCCAAAGGACATAATTTTCTCAAGAGGATTCTGGCAACAGGATAGAGAGCAAAACCACAAAAAGTGTACAGTTTATGCCAAAAACTGTGTAAGTTTATTAGTGCAGTGAACATGAACTAGAAATATATGCGGATGGGTGTTACAAGATTCTGGATTTCTAGGAAGATGTGAAACTTTCTGTGAAAAAAGAATATTCAAAAGGTAGGAAAATAAGTACAATTTAATTAAATTTTATTTATTCAGAATTTAATATATATCTAAAATAAGTGACTGAGAGGGGTAGAGTTTAAAAATACTACTGCACAAGGAGCACTGTGTGGATATATAAATGACCACACAGAAGGAAGGAAACTAGTCACATATATGTAAAGGATTAATATCTGTCTGTATGAAAAGCTTCAAATTATCTCTTTGTGATGAACTCCCACGACTGAAAATTTTGCTACGAACATGCTTTTCATAGAAGAGGATTCTTTAACCTGGCACTTAGGACCACTTTCCTTGGAAGACAGTAAGTTCTCTTGGATGTGTTCTCTTAAAAACAAAGTTAAAACTTTTAATATTCTGTTTAAGAATGATCTCATCACATGTTTTTTTTAATTCATATATAGCTGGTTTACAACCCGTGTTTTCATCAAGAGGTATTTCATGGGGCATTACAGATATATGTACACAATGTTAATTACAATAAAGTTACATAAAAATACAAAATATGAAGTTTTTAATCCCGGAGAGTGTGGATAATGTATTTGGTAGTCCGACTGTGTTGATGTGTTGTTCCAGTATGATTGCCAGGGGTGATGATTTTAGAACTGCTGGTATAATGTTAGAAAACAACTCAGTCATGAGATGAAGAGATATTTAATTTCCTTAGTCTGGAAATAATAGTTGGGTGCCAAGCATTATCAAATTCCCCAACTATATCTATATCCAGTGTCGTCGACTTTCAAGCACAAACCCTGTTATGGCCATTTATGGCATCTGCAGTAGATTTACCCACTGTAAAACCATATTGCTGCAGTGGAACCTGTTTGCTGGATATCAAGAAGTAGTTAAGCCTTTCTAGGCACTTCCCTAGAATAGATAATAAGCTAATGCCACAGTAACCTGCTACAGGCTAGAGTTTGATCTTGTCTGTTTTAGGGATAGTAATGATGCTTGCCTTCTTCCATTCTTTAGGAAAGCATCCCAGGTTTAAACATTTATTATAAATTGTTGTCCACAAAGCTGGTAGGATCCTGTCAATCTTCTTAACAATTACTCCGTCTATTCCTCTGGCCTTGGACATTTCTTGTCATCGAGTTGGGTTATTAAATCTTCTATTTCTATTCAAAATTTTGAATTAGTGTAATAACACATAATTAAAGTAGCGAAAGAAAATGATTTTGAAAAAATTATACACAAAAAATTAAGAAGTACAAAAAAACAAAAATTGATTAATGAAAGAAAGAAAAACAAATTTAAAAGAAATACAGGAAATTCACATATCATCTATGGGCACACAATAAATTCCATAAGATTTTGACAATTTTAATATAAAATTAGCACCAAGAAATGATTTCTGCCTACATAATCTTATTAAAACTACGAAAAATGAAAGGATTCATGAAGGAAAAAATCAGGAATATATATTAAAAAATGTTGGTTGGTTGGTTGGTTGGTTGGTATCTAATGTTGAGCACTTGATAATGAAATCATTCGCTCTCTTGCACTCCGGAAAGGCTACTGTCTTGAACAGAGAGGAGACCCTTTAATTCCTCCCATCGAAGGCTTAAAGGAACCGACCTGGACAGTAACCTAGTGTCCAATCCCTCACCTTCTCATGGTGCAGCTGTTAGTAATCATGCTAATGCATGATGAACGAAAGGGAAGGGGGGCTACTCACCAATAGGCACTGGTCAGCTTGGTGAGTTTTTCTTTTTTGACTGAATTGGTGTTACTTCTTCTCCCCATACCAATTCCTATTTCAACTTTTCTATCGAGTCTCCCTTGACTGACCTCTTGTTTCTTTCGACCCTGATGGTATTAGAGTATTCGAGGCCTAGGGGTTCATTTCTCCTTCCATCCTATACCTACTTTCTCTCTATGGGTGACGTAACCACTACATGTGGTGCCTACTACTAAACGGTTACAACTAGTTTATTGTACTCCAATACAAACATGAAGCCTTGGAAAAAGAAATAATAAAAAAAATGTGATGATTGTGATAGGATTTACATAGATAAAACAAAGAGGAACTTGACCATTAGAACAAAATAAAACATTAGAAATGTAAAAAATGGAGAAATAGTAAAATCTGCAGTAGCTGCCACGTCTGCTCAGGAAAACATAAAATTGATGTAAACACTACATTATTAAAACAGAAAACATTAAATAGCTCACCGTTTGGGAAAAGATCTACATCTAAAGAACAAAAATAGGTTAATGAATTTTGAAATTCCCCAGGAAAAAGATTTGATAAGTTCTTCAGACAAGCACGAGATGATGAAGTGAGAATCGACATCCAGGGCTGAGAACATAAAAATATACATCCAGGAAAAGCTGACGATGGTATGGACAACATATCGAAAAATGTCAAACAAAATACAAATATTTATGAGGTAAGATGCACCAGATTCACTTTATTTATTAAGAAGAAACTCATAATATATTTCATATTGTAATTCATTTAGTGTTTAATAAGCCCATACCAGAGGTTGTAATAGAATTAAATTCTAACAGAGATTGTAATAGAAATAAGCTGAGCTGGATTTGGACCCAAAGTGTTTGGTTTTCATAAACATTTGAAGGGGTTAACAATGGTTGTAACATCATCTAAATAATTCAGGTTCTTGGTGAAGTTTTGTGTGATCCATCCATAGTAATTCTGCCCGATGGCAGGTACACTGCAATCATAGCATTTTCATGCTACGCATGCAGCTTTACCAGGGAATTGTAGGTGTGGTAGCTTCCCGTTGCTTTCCACACCGGTGAATGATGATGATGATAATGATGGCCATATGATTTCAGGGACCGTTTGGGCCTTAAAGTTTTCCTGACATTTGTCTTACAGGTGAGGAAAAACCCCGATAAAAACCTCACTCAAAAAAACTGCCCCAACCAGGGATCAAACCCAGGCCTGCTGCGTGACAAGGCAGAACGCTACCTCGAGACCACAGCAGTAGACTTAGTGTGATAATCAACTGAAGGTTTGTTAATTCTAATTTGATCGAACTTCACTGTTGTGTTCTATTATTCAATTTCTTTGTAAATAGCTGATGTTAACATAAAGCATTAACTTGTCATGATTAACCATGATATCTATGTTCCAAAACCTGACCAAGTGTTCTAAGGAATCCTGCATTGGGACAGAGCTATAGAATCCACATTGGTTGAGTCCCCATGGGGGAAGAAAATTTTAAATGGAATTCTGGCCAATTAAAGGAACTGGTGCCCACTCAGCATTATAAGGAATCTGTGTAGCTACTAATATTTCATATCATATGAAAATTGTCTTACGAGATTTTAATGCAAATGTGGGACGGGAATATATATTGAGGCCAACAATAGGCAAATTCAGTCTTCATTAAGATGGCAACGACATTGGGGTTAGATTAGTCACCTTTGCTACATCAAAGAATCTTATTGTCTCTTGTCATCTACTGGAAGGTTTATAATTCTAAAATTAATGCAGAAACATTCTCGGTTTGTATTCAGTCAAGTGCAATTCAGCACATTTTATGACAATTATTGAACTATTACATGGGTTTAATTTATGTTACATTTTATGACACCTAATACGCAAGACTCAGTGTGTTCATTGCTATTAAGGAGAAAATTTTTCGTTTATGGCAGCTTATTGTCTCCAGATTTTCTTCTTCTTCTTCTTCCTTCCAAGTATTAGGCCAAGGCCTGTTACGATCCTATAGAAAATTTTCCCTCCAGCGTTTCATAGGACGGCCCAGTGATCTTCGTCCTCTTGGTATATAATTATAAACAGCTTTGGGGATCCGATTTGAACTCATTCTTTCAAGATGGTGTTTCCAATTTAGTTGGTACTGTTTAATATATTCCAAAATTGGCGTAGTCTTCAATTCTTTTAAGATATCGGTGTTCCTTTTCCGATCCCATCTGGTGTAACCCGCTGTTCTGTGCATGAATCTCATTTCACAAGCCGTTATTCTGCTTTCATATTGTTTTTGAGTGTCCATGCTTCACTACCATAGGTCAACACTGGTCTAGCCAAAGTGTTATATAAATGTAATCTGGTGTTTTTTTTGTACAAGGGATGGTTTCATAACTTGATTAATAATTCCTAAACTTTTATTATAACTAGTAACTTTTTCAGGGATATCCTTTTCATCCCAGATAGAGAGATAATATCCAAGATATTTAAATTGATTAGATCTCTCTAAAATTTTATTCTGGAGACAGATTTTACTTTGTATGGGGTCCTTCCCATGAAATGCCATAATTTTAGTTTTGTTAATTGATATTTCCATATTAAATTTGGCACCTATTTTTTGTAAATTATAAATTGATCGTTGCAAATCATTTTCGGAAAGTGCCAGAAGAGCTAAATCGTCTGCAAAAAGAATAGCATCGAGTTTGAGGTTCCTGTTGATGGGTATATATCCTCGTTGTGTTTTCCTCCATTCATTTATTAATTTATTCATGTATATAATGAAAAGCACCGGTTGAAAGTCCACATCCCTGTCTTACTCCAGTGTTGATCTTTTCCCAAGAAGATAATTTGCCATCTTGTTTAACAGAGATTTCATTATCTTTATAGATGTTGAAGATATTAGTAATATATTGTTGTGGAACGTTATCATCAGCTAAAATTTGTAGTAATATATTTCTGTCTACTTTGTCAAAAGCCTTTATGAAGTCAACGAAGGCGATATGAGTTTCTATATTGAATTCCTTGTGCTTTTCTAATAGTAGTTTTAGAGTAAAGAATCCATCTGTACAAGATCTACCCTTTCTGAATCCATTCTGCTCTTCTCCAATTATATTTTCATAAATTTTCCTCAATTTATTCTTAACTATATTAGCATAAATTTTATATCCAGAGTTCAACAAGCTAATTCCACGATAGTTATCTCCAGATTTTTTCACTGGAAACTGATGAAAGATAAGCAGGTGAGGGTCATAGGAATGACCTAACCTCAGTAAACAAAATGACAACCTAGTATGAATAAAATCAGTGATTATATTATAAAATTATATTATATTTTACGTGTGTATATATTTACAGCACACATATGCAGCATATGAGTGATGAACTGCACACTCTCATTTTTTGTATTAGATTGAATTCTCAAAGAATTACAAACAGAATTAGTCGTGGAATATGTACAAAAATATAGAAACAAGTGGAAATCTCACATAAGAAAAATGAGCTGAATAAGAGTAACACGTCAAATCCTAAATTACCAACTACCAGACAAAAGATCCCTGGGCAGACCCTTCAAACATTGGATTGAGACTGTAACAGACCTCAAGCACTATCACATGAAAGCAAGAAGAAGAAGAAGAAGATAGAAGTGTGCAAAATCTGTACATGATACACAAAAACTAGTGACAGTTTCTATTATCAGGAGATTTGACTTGGCATATTTGCATTCAATTACCTCATGCCACAAAATCTTCGCAGGCCTGTGTTATCAAAAGATTGTATCAAGATACAGTGGGAATTGCACATTTAGATGGAGAAGAGTCAAGGAAATATATGATAAAGATATAAGTTAAAAGGGGAGTCAGCCTACGTCACCTGATTTTCAATATATGTATGGATGAAATAATCAAGATATGTAAGAGAAAAACATATAGGATGGAAATAAGAAACTGGAAACTTGGACAAATTTTCTTAGAAGTTTTACTTTTTGCAGATGACACCATCCTTGTAGCCCACACACAGGAACAATTACAACAGAGAGTAAATGAATGGTATGAAGAATTGAAAAGAAAAGGTTGAAAATATATGTTGAGAGTACTAAAGTTATAAGGGTTTCTAAGGATGATAGAGAGCAAAAAGAATTAATTGTAAAATTTGAAAGAAAAACAACACAGAAAATTTATAAATTATATTTGAAAAGAAAAATATATGCCTAGACTGGGGTTTGAACCCAGGACCTTTGACTTTCTATGTCAATGCTCTTCCATCTGAGCCACCTAGGCTTCCAATCTAAATGCGTATTTTTCTCTTACACTTAGTTAATTCATCATCATCATAGTACATTCACGAATTTAGGCCATTTGTTGACCTGTTTCGGCCTCAAGAGAAACACCATCCAGAAATCTTTTGAGTGGACGTCCTGGTCTTCTTCTTCTTGCAGGTTGATATCTTAACATTAGTTTGGGTATTCTGTGATCTTCCATTCGATGAACATGTTGTATCCATCTTGACTTATAATCAGAAATTTTGTTTTCTAAAGATTAATTCCCATTTGCAAAAATCGTAGCAACGGCTCATAGCATTTGGGGTTAGGGAATTAACTATGTGTAAGAGAAAAATACGCGTTTAGATTGGAGGCCTAGGTGGCTCAGATGGAAGAGCAATGACATAGAAAGTCAAATGTCCTGGGTTAAAACCCCAGTCTAGGCGTATATTTTTCTTTTCAAATATAATTTGTCCATCATTAAGATGTTTAAAAACAAATTATATTAACATTGAAAGAAGCACTACTGGCTCTATAAGTAATGTTTAAATTCCCAATAAAAAGTCTTCTTAATAAAGAGGCCGCCATTTGCAAAAATCGTTGCAATGGCTCGTAGCATTTGGGGTTAGGGAATTAACTATGTGTAAGAGAAAAATACGCATTTAGATTGGAGGCCTAGGTGGCTCAGATGGAAGAGCATTGACAAAGAAAGTCAACGGTCCTGGGTTCAAACTCCAGTCTAGGCGTATATTTTTCTTTTCAAATATAATTTGTCCATCATTAAGATGTTTAAAAAAAACGAATAATATTAACATAGAAAATTGATAATTTGGAATTTTTAGTAACTAAAATTTTTAAGGGCATCGGCCGCAGTTGACTAGTGCCTCTGGTTCCGAGGGTCGTGGGTTCAAACCCAGCCGCAGTTGATGGATTTTTTAGGATGAAAAAATCCAAGGAGCAAGTCCTATGGGAGAAACTTTGAGCCATGGGTCCCAAGCCTGAAGATTTTCAGGCTCATAAAAAAATCCTTATGCCTGAATAAAAAGCCTCAAAGCAAATTTCACTGATCTCAAAACATCCTAGTAATACCTTAGTTGCTTGCTAGATGTCTCGTCGAGTCAGTGTGCTGACCACATGCCACTCATGACATCTTTGGAAAAATAAGGTAACTAAAATGAATTTGGTCTATTAACTCCTAGCAAAGGAGAAGCTATGGCTAAACACTGGGCTACATCATTATAGATAGATAGAAAATTTGTAAGGGTGGTAAGATAGAACAAAAAATTCCTTATGAAATGAAGAAAATTCTAGCTGAATATTATAAAATATACAATGCAGTGACTGGAAAAAAGAGGTTAGCATTGAGACTAAAACATCAAAATATAACTCAATTATAGTACCTATAGAGCAAATATAGAACTGAAAGCCTGCCACTATTAGATAAACATTGTAATAAACTAACAAGGAGCAGAAATTAAATCCCTAAGAAGAACAGCAGGCAAGGAATGATGGGATAGAATAAGAAATTACGGAATACACGAGAAGACATAAATATGCATCATTGAAGAGAGAGAGAACTGAAGTGTTTTAGCAGATATTTCCGAGGAAAGGAAAACTCAAATGAGTCATGAAATACAAACCCAGGGAATAATAGGAAGAGGAAGACCTAGAGTTAAATGTGAAAATACAATGGAGAGAATGGGACAAAGAAAAGGGCAAAACAATTGTAGAAATGAATAGAATTTGCAAGGATAGAAGTCAATGGAGGAACTAGGTGGACTGAAGTAAATAAGTCTGGAAAGGAACAAATTTTCCCTTTAACTTTTAATTCATTTATTAAATTTCCTATAATTTTGCCCCTTAGATTAAATAATTATTATCTTCATTATTGTGAATAATTTTTTTTTTATTTAAGAGGTATATTTTCATTTGAGTTGGGATTTTTTTTTTCGTTCACTTGAAATTCTAATTTGTCACATTTTTCAATATTGGTTTTTCCATCTAATTTATATGAATTCTTACATGGGTTGACCTTAATTAATTTAGTAGTGGTTCTCTTTAATGTATTCATGTAGACTTTCACGGCCGGAGTTGCTATGATGATCTTGAAGAAGATTTTCGGGCTGTAGGCCGTGGTCGTGAAGGCTGGTAGTTCCCCGACGTTTCCGCCATAGACTGCGTCTGGCATCCTCAAGGGTTGTCTTGAGACTGGCAATTCTGTCCGCTGTCTGTCTTATTTATACGTTCACCGCGATGTGTTCATAAGTTGTATCTGCCTTCTGATTGGTCAGCGTTAGGGACTTCCATTGCTCCAATGAGATTGCTGTTTGATGGTCTAGTCGACTGTATGTTATATCTGTCTTCTGATTGGTCAGCGGTAGGGACTTCCATTGTTCCACTGAGATTGCCGTTTTGATAGTCTAGTCAACTGTGCTTGTAGAGGTTTACATTTTGCATTTTTTAGAACCGGTATCCATACTTTGTTGACTTTTAATGATTCTTCTTTTCTGTTGAAACTGTTTTTATGTTTGAATATTTCGATGGCTTCTCGTTGTAGACGGGTAAAATAGTGTGTGCAGTTAGATAATATGTCTGTATTCTGGTATTGTACCCTGTGGCCATCAAGGTAAGAGTGTTCTGCTACTGCCAACTTATCCATTTGTTTAAGACGACTGTTCTTTTTAATGTTTTGCAATCCAGTTGAGGACGGAGATGATTCATAATTCATAGTAATTCTGCCCAAAGGCAGGTCCTTCACTGCAATCATAGTATTTTCTTTCTATGCTTGCAGCCTTACAAGGGAATTGTGTAGGTGTGGTAGCTTCCCATTGCTTTCCACACCGGTGAAGGATCATAGTGATGATGATAATTATAAGGATGATGATGATGATGGCCATATGATTTCAGGGACCGTTTGGGCCTTAAAATTTTCCTGACATTTGTCTTACAGGTGAGGAAAAATCCCGATAAAACCTCACCCAGAAAAACTGCCCCGACCGGGGATCAAACCCATGGAGATGATAGTGTTCGAAAAATGTCCAGACAAGAGAGAAAAATTGTATAAGGTGAGATATAAAGTTTCCAATTCATTTTTGAATAAAAACTATAATGGGAAGTAACACTATGAGGCATTTACAATTTATATAATGAATCAGAGAAAACTTTTTATACCTCACCTCATAAATCTTCATGATTTTCACAGGATCAGTTTCTGGAGCCATTGCTCCAATCCTCAGCCGAAACTCTGACCGCTGAGTCATAGTTTTGGTTGAGGATGTTATGCCTCCAGAAACCGGTCCTGTGAAGATCATGGAGTTTTATGAGATGACATATAAAAAGTTTTCTCTGATCCATTTTATAAAATTTTGAATTCATATTTGTATTCTATTGTATTTAGGTTATTTTGTAAGTTATTGGGCAAGGACACACGTGCAGATGAATGCAATAATCTCCTTTTGCATCTTCCAATACCTGCAATTGTAACCTTACTGTGTGATTTAAAAGAAAAGACCATGTAATTCTATCATTTGCAAATAGTGGACACCTGTTGTCCATAGTTAAATATGGGAAATAATGAAAGAATTAAATTAATGTTTTTATTACCTCTGATCATATCCTTTTTCTTCTATACTGCAGTTTCGGAGCTTATCTCCATCGTCAGTAGCCTCTGGTCGACCGTTGTTATGTCGTTTCTTGGCGGTTTCCTTCTTACTTCTATCGGTGGACCGATGAACCTCTGGATCAGGTCACCAATAGAAGTAAGAAGAAAACCGCCAAGAAACGACATAACACCGGTCGACCAGAGGCTACTGATGATGGAGATAAGCTCCGAAACTGCAGTATAGAAGAAAAAGGATATGAGGTGAGGTAATAAAAACATTAATTTAATTCTTAAATTAAACCTCATAGTGTTCTTTCCCTGTCAAAGTTAAATAAATATGGGAAATAATATTATGAGGTCCTTATTCATGAAGAATGAGTCATTTTTTACTACTGGGTTTTCATTGGAATCTCCATCTATAACGTTCCCATCTGGTGTTTATTTGATGGAACTTCAATATCAGGTCCCGTTCATAAAGAATTTCGAAATTCATGGATATAAATTTGTTCTTCTGAATATATTCAATTAGAATTGACAGTTTGGGAGAAGATATATAATCAGAAGAACAAATTTAAATCCATGAATTTCAAAATTCCTGATGAATGGGACCTGATCTCGAAGTTCATCAAATCAACACCAGATGGCAACATTATAGGAGATTTCAACAAAAATCCTGTAGTCATAATGTCGGTTGAAAATGGGAGGGATGTTTCTTCTTGAAAACTGCAGTTTCCGTGTTTAACAAAACATAAACTATGAGGTAAAATATAAAAAAATGACTCATTCTTCATGAATACCTGTTGTGCTTAAATAACAATTTTTATTTCCATTCATTTTATGAATTTCAGTTACTCCTAAGGAAAAAGAGTACTTCTCACTATGTGCCATTGTTTCTCTCAACCATTAACATAACATACTATGAATATGATATTCTTTACATTTACTCTACACATGCTATCACCTACAAGTTTTATTTCAATAAAAATCTGGCATAAGGCAAAAAAGACAGTTCTCCATTTCAGACTTACTGACTTATTAGTAGGGAACGAACTTTAGGTAAATACATATTCTTCTTGCACAGAAATAGGCATCCCAAATTGATAAGAATCAAATCGTGAATTCTTCTTACCTCATACATCTATGTTTTTTTCCAATACTGCAGTTCTGTGTAAAAAAAATAGATGTATGAGGTAAGAAGAATTCACAATTCATTTGATTCTTATTAAGAAAACCTCATAATGTAAAAATTCCAAAATTTATTATATTAATCCAAAACTGAGTTTGATGTTTAGGATGAAACTTATAGAAAATCAAATTTTATTTTACATAAAAACATATTATAAATTTAAACCTCATAATGTGTTTCCCATTTTTAACTTTGAATATTATAAATATATTTTTATGTTAATACATATTTTCAAATATCTTGTTTAAAACAAACATTTTATTAATTTTTTGACGATTTTTCAGAGTTTTTAAATTTATTTAGGAAAAATTTAAATACTTAATCAACTAGAAGTATTATTAACACATACTTTTACCTTTTTAATGCAATATCTAAGATTTTCAGTATATTGTATTTTATTTTGTGAACTTGCACATGTCTTCTGAGTATTTCATTATGACTCAGTATTAGAAACTTTTTTCTTAATGTGGATAGTTTGGTGTCGAACGGAAAAATTTTTTTGTGAAGGTCACAACAGGAAGAGAACTTTTCAGAAAAAATCTTAATGATTAATGAGTAGAATACTTAACTTTCAACATTTATATATATACAGAGTTTTGCAAAAAAAACACTGATAACGGAGGTGTGGTAATATATTGAGATATCAAAATGGTAAAGAGAAAATTTGTTCAGGTATAAATTTTTCTCTGTACCATTTTGATTGCAATAATTTAGTTGTGTACTTTAATATACTTATTTCAATCTTTATTTCAAGCTTTAGCTTCTTAATATTAATTTAATATTGAGATACGTTGATCACTTTTAATAAGGTACCAGTGTCTGGAAATGATGTGTTTTCACACTTTAACTAATTACACTGGACAACAAATTTTCACTTTCAGAACATTGCACAAACTTTGAGATGTGCTAATACATTTCAGGTGTGCTGAAACCGAATATGCAAACGGTTTCCTTGTATCACATCAGGATCTTTTGAAAAACAGAGATTAGTGTAATGCTCAATGCACAAATGGTTTTAAGACAAACTTCTTTTATGATGTTTTAAGTAAAATAATAACGCAGTCACTGTTAGAAGTGACTATATATTGCAATATTGTCAATTTAAGTGTCAACTTTCTACATAGTGATAAAGAGTACAGTTCATCTTCAGTATTCCATGTGATATATTTTTTTTTGCATGAGAAGCTTGTTCTTGTTGGCTTCCTTTTGTAAACACTTCTAGGAGTTTCCCTTTCATCATCCATCAGTAGTCGGCGAGCATTATTGTACTCCACCTGCCTTGGTGTCTTGCCTGAGATATTGATGGAATCTCTCCCCATGTTCTTCACTGTAGTCCCCATGATTCTAGGAAAGTAGTCCAAGTGAGAACGTAGCATGTGAACCTTGAGATTCATGTTACATCCCAAGTTCCTTGAGTGCATTCAATATTTTTTTACCAAGTTTTTGTAATCTGGGTCCTTTATATTACCTAGAAACTTTGTAACAACATCTCGGAAAGATTGCCACGCTAACAACTCTTTCGAATTCATTTTACTTTCAAAAGTATCATCACGAAACAGCTTCCTGATAATCGGGCCTGTAAATGTACCTTCTTTCACTTTTGCGTTGCTTAAACCTGGGAACTTTTCACTAATGTACAAGAAGCAATGCCCTTCCTTGTCCAAGGCCTTGACAAATAATTGTTTCGTGAGCCCTAACTTAATATGGAGAGGAGGTAAGAGAACATCAGATGCCTCATAAGACTCTTTTTCTTAATGTTTTTTGAACCAACATTCCATTGTCTTCGGGGCTATTACTTCTTAATCCAATGTTGTGCCTTGGCCGACTGTCCCACTCGCAAATGAAACATGGATATTTTGCATAACCTAACTGTTGATCCAACAAGAGAGATAACTTTGAAATTTCCACACACTTGCCATTTATGTTCTTCATATTTTGTCTTGGTCAACTGTAGTTTCAGATTTTCATAAGACTCTTTATGAATCACTGAGTAACCAATTGGAAGTGATAAATTTTCAGGTATTGTGAAAGAAGGTTTTTCAGAAAATTACACATAATGGAAATTCGTGAACTATAATTTCTAAGGAAATGTGTTGTGATAGGATTTTTCTGAGTTCAAATCTAGATTCTGTGGGTAAGTTCCACCCTAGAAACAAAATTAGACTTAAACATAAACATAAATTTGCAGGTATTGTGAAGCAAGGTTTTTTCAGAAAATTACACATAATGGAAATTCTTAACTATAATTCCTGAGGAAATGTGACGTAATAGGAATTTTCTGAATTCAAATCTGGATTCTGTGGTTAAGTCACCCCAAAAATGTTCAGAAGTTCCATGCAATGAAATCACTGTTGCCCAGTGTATTTATGTCTCAAGATCAATGTTAGTTCGAAGGATTTGAAGACTCATCACTTGACAACACATCACAGGTACGGCTTCACAACGGAATGTGGCTACAACATGACGGAGCTCCAGCTCACTTCCATGCTAATGTGAAGAGACATTTGGATACACGTATCCAGGTTGATGGATTGGCAGAAGGGGACCAGTCCCATGGCCTCCAAGATCACCTGATCTTAACCCTCTCGACTACTTTTTGTGGGGCGACATGAAACACTCTGTTTAACAGACTCCAGTAGAGTCATGTATGGATCATATAGCTTGAATCCACGCTGCTAAAGAAATAATTGAAACAAGGCCAAGTGTATTTGAATGTGTGCCAATCACTACACTGCCGATGTACGCTCTGTAGTGAGATGGCAGGTGGATATTTTGAAAACTTGATGTGATTGTGACAGCATTGTTAAGTATTGAATCTTAAAATCCAACTAACGGAACTCTTAAGAAGTTAGCTACTCAAAGTGTGAAAATGCATCATTTCCAGACATTGGTACATTATTAAAAAATGATCAACATGTCTCAATATACAACCTCACCTCCGTTGTTGGTGTTTTTTTTTGCAACACCTTGTACATATGTTATCTTCTTACAATGATAAATATTTTTACTTTTAGCAAATATTCTTAACTTTTTGGCAAATATTTTTCTTAACTTTTTAACGCATTAAAACAAATATTTTTTTTAGAAAATGTTAGCACCTAAAGAACCAAATCCTAGTTATTCGTCCCATTGTGGGTATTTTTTTCCCTCTCCATTATTATCATAACATCCTACAGATGTGATATTCTACACATGCTATGACCAACAAGTTTTATTTCAATAAAATTCTTACAGTCGGCTAATATTTTAACACCATTTCACCATGCAGTAATTTTGAAATGTGATATTGCTAATCTATACAAGGTATGTCACGCCATTTACGAGCTCAGATCAGTTATCTCTTTTCTCACCATGTTTCCTACCTGGGAACCCTCTTCTGTGCCCCCAACAATTCGGAAGCCGAAACCTGTTTCTTGACGAACGAGGGTCACCAATGTCTCCACCCATTCTAGCCCAGGTCCAGCAGGATATACTCTTACACCTGGACCCAGGCCCACCCACCTCAAGTCCCGAGGATACCTGCAGTAAAATAAATCATAATTAACAATTTCATTAACAGAAAATAATAATATGTGAGGCTGCCTGTGAAAATCAAACATCAATTTTATATTTTTTACTGTATTGGAAAGAGGAGAAAACACTGAACATTAAAAAAATCATGATTCTGGGAGAAAATTAAAATTTTTATTGAATTTTTTTTTAATTTTACTTTAAAAATAGGCATTTTGAGTAAATTCCATTAAAAAGTTGGAATATAATTTGGATCAATACTAGTAAAATTCATATCAAATTCCGTTGAGGTTAAGTCATATGATGAAAGTTAAAAATTAAATTGTACCTGTTGGTAGGTGCCATCATCCTCAACCTGCAGAAGATGGAAGGTAACTTCCGAAAGCACTCCAGTTAATTTTATATACAATATATTAACAAGTTGAGGACAACGGCATCTACCAACAGGTACAATTTAATTTTTAACTTTCATCATATAATTTGGATGCTGATAAAACATGTTTGCACACATTGACAGCCTTGGAGCTGAATTTTATATGTAGTTCATGAAGTAATCTAACAGATGGCCTCGAGATCTCAAAATTGAATACTTTGTTCTGATTATCTTCACCATATACAAAACTACCAGAACTAGAAAGCCCATCTTCAACGAATGCCGTCTCATAGAATTCCAAAAAGCCATGCTTCGTTACTGCCCTCAAGGCAAAAGATCACTGGGACGTCCAAAAAAGCGCTGGATGTTATAAATTCCTCTTTGAGACCGTAACAGGCCACACAGCCTAATACTTGCATGGATGATGATGATGTTGTTCTGATTATCTTTATTTTGCTCTACTGATAAATTATGTCTGCTGACTTAAGATGGGGTTTCTCAGGTAGCCTTTAATAATAGATTTTCCTTAATTTAAAACAAAAAAAGTCTGTGCTTATTTTATCTATATACAGCTTTTTATAAATTATATATATTTTTTAAAGTATTTGCATTTTTCTACAGATATAAACAAAATAATTCTATTCTAATCTACAGTGTTCTGCCCTACAGCAATCATAGTATTTTCATTCTAATCTTTTCAGCTTTACTAGGTGTGGTAGCTTCCCATGGTTTTCCACACTGGTGAAGGATGATAATGATGGCCAGGTGATGTTCAGCAACCTTTTGGGCATTAAAGCTACTTGACATTTGTCTTACAGGTGAAGAAAAACCCCAGAAAAACCCCTCACCCAGGAAGCTTATCCCGACCAGGAATCGAACCCAGGCCCGATGCATGACAAGACAGCATGCTACCTCGAGGCCACAGCAGTGGACACAAAATAAAAATAGTTGCAATATTTAAATAATTTCATAAAATAATGTAAATAACATTTTTGAAAACTGAAGATGCTAGGTGAAAAATTCCATATATAGTCCATGAAAAAATTGAAGTCACGACTCTTAATGTGGAAAGTTACAATTTTTGAAGTGCAATTCACACTAATAAATTACTGTGTATAATTTCTGTTTGTGTTCAAATTGCCTGGTGTTGAAGCATCTCTTCGAGCGATACCTGTGTTCGTAAATTAATGAGTATTTTTTTACATCTTACCTCATAAAATAAAATAAGTTAAAATATACCTTCTTAGGTAAGATCCATCATCTTCAACCTATAAAATATGTATTCTTTATGCCTGTAGGCTTACAGAACATCCGTTCCATCTTCAGCAGGTCCTTCTTCACTATAATATCTAACATGATGGTTGATGCTGCTGGTCCTAATGTGGTGTTGTTTTATAAGTTGAGAACGACGGATCTTACATAAGAAGGTATATTTTAACTTATTTTATTTTATGACTTTCCACCTCAACGGTTTTAACAATGAATTTTATTAGTAATGATCTTACCTCATATTTCATGTTTCTTTAAACACGAATTTAATTTACAAATTAAGAACCTCATAATGTTATTTCCCATATTTAACTATAAATATCTGTGTTGTTCAGTTCAGTGAACTCATCAGTAAGAAGCTGGCTTCTGACATCATTGGCTTGGGTTTAATCCTGGTCAGTAATTTTCATAGGACCTACATGTTTCCGGTTTTCATATTTTTTTCACAAAGTGAAAAAGTTTATAACTAGCACCAGTTGTTTGGCTAAATGTTTGGAAGAGAGAAAAAAAAGAGAGAGAGAGAGAAACATGTGGATCCAATACTTTGTTTATACAACATGTGGCATAACAAGATAATTTATATCTGCAACTAATATAAAATGTTTCTGAATAATTAAAACTAAGTAAAATTGATATCAATTACTTTTTTGATGTTTTTATTTAAATTGTCATTTTCCAATCCTGGATAGAATTTAATTTAAGAAAGAAAAATTAACTGAATGAAGCTTTACTGCTAAAAAGTAATGTATAAATCTAATATATAAATATGTTTGTTTGTTCGTACTTTATGCGCAGCCATACCATTGATCTGATTATGATGGGTTTTTTTGCAAAATGTTCAGGAGATTCTCAGGATGAACATAGGCTATAAGAGAGTTGTGATATTCAATCCCTTCACCCCTAAAAATCACATTTTGTAGTGAAAAACGTGAAATAAAGTCCCTATTTTGACGCTTAAATGGCTTATGCTGCCTAAACCGTAACAATTACACCAAATTAATGTACACAGAATTGAATATCTCAAAAAATTCTACAAAAAAGTCCACGACATCATATGTTTATCTTTTACGGATAACTCACAACAACCATTTTTGTTTTTCATTGATGCCAAGAAGATCAGGATAAGTAGATTCCCTGGCAAGCATGCTCTGCCATACCATTCATCTAATTGAGATGGGGTTTTTTGAAAAATGTTCAGGAGATTCAGAGAGTTGTAATACTCAACCCATTCACCCCTAAAAATCACTCTTTGTAGTGAAAAACGTGAAATAAGGTCCCTATATTGATGCTTAAATGGCTTACGCTGCCTAAACCATAACAAATACACCATATTAATGCACAGAATTGAATATCTCAAAAAACTCTACACAAAAGTCGGCGACAGCATATGTTTATCTTCTACGGATAACCTCACAATAACTATTTTTGTCTTTCATTAATGCCAAGAAGATCGGGATAATCACATTCTCGGGCAAGCATAACAGCGCACGGATGGTGGTAAAAACACATTAACATTTAAAGTTAAAATTGGGAAACACATTATGAGGTTCTTAATTATAAATTAATGAGTCATTTTAACATCTTACCTCAAATTTCATGTTTTTTCAAACACGGTAACTATAGTTTTCAAATGATCTTGTCATTCATTTTCAACCGCCATTATGACTTAATAATGGCGGTTGAAAATGAATGACAAGATCATTTGAAAACTATAGTTACCGTGTTTGAAAAACATGAAATATGAGGTAAGATGTTAAAATGACTCATTAATTTATAACATTAACATTTACTTATTTTAGGAATTCTCACTATGAGGTATATTCATTAAGGTAGAATATTTTTATCACTCACCTCATATTGTTCTCGTAATGTTTCTTCTTCTCCATTTTCAAAACTTTCTTTTCCAAAACGGTTTGTTGTAGGCTGCCATTGTCTTTGATTATTCCTCTTACGAAATTTGGTACAATCTCCAATTTAAGGCATTCATTAATGAATTTGATATCCACCATGCATTTCCTTCTGTCGTCCCTTAATTTATAGAATTTTTTAATATCTCTTTTGAGGCCAAATAAATGTTCATTATATTTTGAATCTGAGGTTATGTCCGCCATATTGGATTTTCGTGTTTCCTATTTAGACTTGATATGTCTTATAATTACTTATTTTAGGAATTCTCACTATGAGGTATATTCTACCTTAACATTAACATTTATTTAGGAGTAGCAGCACATGCCAGGTATTAGCTAGTTCTCAATAAAAATACTTGTGAATAGATGACATCAGTTAGCGTAATGGTAGTGACAGATATCAGCCCTTGTATAAGTGGAAACAAATGTTGATGTTCTTATCAGTGCTCGAATGATGTAACTGACATTGCACTGATGTACAGAATCAGAGATATAGGGTTCAAGCCCCAATTCCAGCATTAATTTTTCTTTCTTAAATACTTAATACAGGCTTTCCACTTTACAGCATTTCACCCTCAATTCCTGCTTACCAGAGATTCCTATCTTCCCATTGTCTTCATACCCCTCTTCATCATGGCATCATATATTCCCTCATACCATGTTCTTCTGTTTTCCCCCTCTTCCTCCTGCCTGCAACCAATCTGACACCCATTTAGGCCACTGTTCTTTCAACATCCATTGTACATGTCCATACCACTATAAAGCTACTTTGTTATCCCATTGATAACAGTTTCTTGTGCATCTATTTCTTGTCTAATATATGTATTACTAATATGTTGTTGCCTGGATATTTCTTTTGAGAGATCTTTTCTATCAATCCAGTAAATTTTTAGTAGTACTGTTCCTTTATTATTTGTGGTGCATTGTTTGTTGGGGCATGTGTACCTATTATTACTTTTTCTTTCCGATACAATGTTATTTGCATAACTATGAATCTTTCATCTATTTCTTCTACTTGTTTTATTGAGGATTTCCATTTCTTCTTAATTAAAAATCGATACTACTCCTTTAGCTCTCTCCGATTTTTTTACCCCACTCCATATCTGCATGTATTCACCAATCATTTGTTGGTCTTTCCCTTTCTGCCAAAACTGCTATATCCACCCTTTTCTTTGTAATCTCCTTAAATATTTCATTTTAGTATTCCAACCTTGTATGTTCCAAATTGTCATATTCATTGTCCTTTTCCTTAGCCAAAGTCTGTGCCTATTGGTCTGTCTGGCATTGTCTCTCTTTGCAGAAAACGTAACAATTATTTTTTTATGAAATGGGTTGTCAGTCCTTTGCCAACCCCTGCATTTGGAGGACGTAACTAGAGCCTCATTTGCCAGTTTTCAGGATTCCTATTGGGCCTACTTGGCTACCGTAGCAGTCACGGGAAAACTAGTCCCCACCATACATCAGCTCGATATGCTATTCCATACTTCCTGTTGCCCACCCCTCGGGACGTGGACCACTGAGGTTGGATTAAATTAAAATCTATTTACTTGTTGCAAGTAAGTCCTTGCATCCCTTCATATGAAACATTTCTATCATGGACGGTTGAGGTCTAATGGAGGGAACATCTACTTAATATGAAACATTTCTATCATGGACGGTTGAGGTCTAATGGAGGGAACATCTACTTCATATGAAACATTTCTATCATGGACGGTTGAGGTCTAATGGAGGGAACATCTACTTCATATGAAACATTTCTATCATGGACGGTTGAGGTCTAATGGAGGGAACATCTACTTCATATGAAACATTTCTATCATGGACGGTTGAGGTCTAATGGAGGGAACATCTACTTAATATGAAACATTTCTATCATGGACGGTTGAGGTCTAATGGAGGGAACATCTACTTCATATGAAACATTTCTATCATGGACGGTTGAGGTCTAATGGAGGGAACATCTACTTCATATGAAACATTTCTATCATGGACGGTTGAGGTCTAATGGAGGGAACATCTACTTCATATGAAACATTTCTATCATGGACGGTTGAGGTCTAATGGAGGGAACATCTACTTCATATGAAACATTTCTATCATGGACGGTTGAGGTCTAATGGAGGGAACATCTACTTCACATGAAAGCAAGTGAGAGTTTGATCTCACTCTCATGTATTTTTTTTCCTTTCTTTCATTATCTTAATTTATTTACTTTCTTAAATGTTTTTTGCTTTGTTTCATTCACAGCATTTATTGCACTACTTATTCAAGTTAAATTATTTTCCACTGCACGATATACAATGAAATAGGACAAATTTTATTATCTCAACTAGTTGTGCACTTGTGAACAAGTATCTGGGAACCATAATTTTTTTCATAGGCTGTACAGAACATGTTTCTCATAGGCTAGTCATCCATTAGCTTTAATTAAACATCTATCAAATGAAAATCTGCACCTAAGATGGAATATCAACCACAAATTTCCAGCCTGCATATGTTGGCACTATATTACATAACTAGTGACGCACATTTACAATACACAAGGTATCTGCTGATAGTGAAATCTACATAACCAGGTAGAAGCATATTTTCTGCTTTAAAGGGTTCACAAATGAGAGAAAAAAAAATTGTGCCTCCAAGATATGAATTCAATCCCAGGTCAGGTGCAAATTTCTCTCTTAAGATGTATTGACCTTAGTCCCCCCCCCCAGTGTCTTGAGACATGAATTAATTGTTTCCCTCACCATCATATTTTCCCATACATTGCCTGAGTGAATATATGTTGAGTATTATTAATTCATTACCATAAAGGTAAGGCCAGCATTAACAACACAAAAATATGGACACTCAGTGCTGGTATTTGTTATATTCAGAGACCAGTTTCAATCGGTTTTAAATCACCTATTTTTATTTCCACAATTTAAAAATATATTAAACTAGAAAGACACCTGCAATTTTTTCTTTATGTAAGGTACTTTTCTATAATATACGGAGTGTCCCAAAATTAGACCAACAAACTTTGGGAGCTGATAGATAGCATTATTTTAAACACTTTTTGTTGAGGAAGGTTTTTTACTGCGGTGCTTCATTTAAGCGCTGGACAAGTTAATGTCATTACTGCCTCCCACCCAGTTGATTTAGAAATGTAAATTACAGTTGTGAGCAGTATGTATCATTTAAAGTAAACACACAAAAGAAACAAAACAAAGATGCTTCAATTCGGTTAGCATGTTTACTTCCTGAGCTCATTGTTGTGTTTCCTTGATATTGTGCGTTTGTTTGCTGGAATGGCTGCTGCATACTAGTTTATTTACAACATGGAAAGGTACACGTGGAATGAGATGACGGACACGCTGCTGGTGTATGGAAAAGCTGGTTCGGGTCGTGCGGCTGTAGGGCTTTACCAAGAACAGTCCTGAAACTGAAGAGTTCCTCAGCACACTACATTTGCCAGCATTTAAGGTAGACTACGTTAAAGAGGCTCCTTGGATAGATGAGCAGAAAGTCAAGGAATCCTGAGAACGAGGAAGATGTGTTGCGGTGCATTGAAAACAATCTTGCAGCTAGTACTCGTGCCATCGCTCGACAATTGCACCTAAGTCATAGCACTTTGGGAAGAATTCTGCAGGAAATTTCGTTGCACCCTTTTCATCTTGAAAAGGTCCACGCAATGAGTTCTCAAGACTATTCTCTGCGACAGCGATTTTGTCAGTTGACAAAATTGAAAACGATGTACTGTTTGCATCCCATGTCATGTTCACAGATGAAGCATGTTTCACATGTGAGCAGTTATTTAACAGTTGGAATTCACATGTTTGGGCCTCTGAAATTCCCCATGCTACATTTCAGAGGTCACATCAGCTGAGATTTGGTGTTAATGTGTGGGCTGGTATTGTGGATAACTTCTTATTAGGACCATACATTTTGCCCACCTGACTCAATGCTTACAATTACTTAGTATTTCTGCAACAAGTTTTGCCTGATCTAATGGAAACAGATCCCCTTCATATCAGTCAGGACATGTGGTTTCAACATGATGGGGCACCAGCTCACTTTGGTGCTGAAGTATATCGTCATCTTACGGCTACATAGTGCAATCTCTGGATAGGCAGAGGTGGACCCATTGCCTGGCCGGCACGCTCCCCTCATCTTACTCCACTTGACTTCTTCTTGTGGGGGCACATGAAGACTATCGTGTATGAAACACCTGTTGAATCTGAAGAGAAACTTGGGGCACAAATAACCTGCGCAGCTGGCGAAATCAGAGAAATGGCCGATGTATTTGTGGGTGGGAGGCAGTAATGACATTAACTCGTCCAGCACTTAAATGAAGCACCGCAACAAAAAACCTTAACAAAAAGTGTTTAAAATAGTGTTATCTATCAGCTCCCAAAGTTTGTCGATCTAATTTTGGGACACCCTGTATATATTAGGGTGGTCCTTATTTTTGATTTTTCGTACTTCATTCCATACACCCTCTATTTTTATTTCCCTTTGTTATAAGAAGTAATTTAAAGTTCATTTTGTTGAAATTTAAGATGAGGAATTCATGCTGTATTGAGCTAGAACAGGCATGACATTGAAAAGAAAATACTGATAAAAATGGTAAAGAATTATGATGTTAACAATTAATTTCATTAAAATCGCTCTGCTCGAAGATATTTATTGATTTATTTCTCTTAAGACAATAGAAAAATAAACAATACTCTTCCTCTAAGTAATTTTTTTTAATATTTGCAAATTTACGTCTAGTATGGCATGCATTAACGTTAATTTATTGTAACGAAATTTGATACACTATCAAACTGGAGCAAAAGGAAAAAAAATAGTGGATGTGCATTAAAATCCACCCCTCTAAATGAGGATCACCCTAATATACACACATAAAAGTGTGGTCCTTATTTAGAGGGGTGGAATCAAAATGAAAATACTTGCTAATAAATCAGGACAAATCTCAAGTGTCTATAGTTATTACACAAATATAATCATACCTACCTTGTAACAGAGCTTGGATGTGGCTGTTCATGTTCAAAACTTGTACTTTCTTTTCTTTTGTTGGCACCATCAGAAGCAGTGTAATACCCTGAACTGCCAGGAATACTTTGTCCTTGTGGAACATACCCTGACATTGCATGTTGGTAGCCAAAGTCTTTGTGAGGCACATAACCCGAATGAACATCAGCATATCCATACACATAGGCAGGGTCATACTGTCCTCCATAGCCATTGTAATACGGATGCGGCACGTAGTGACTCAGGTAATCTGTTGAAGGAGATCTATCATTAGGGTGACCAGCATGGTCGACCACAGTCGCATTATTCTCTGAAGAGTACGGATCTCCATAATGTCCATCATGAGCCTTGTTCCATGCATCTCTCTGTTGCAAAGTGCCCGAGTCAGGGTTTGAGTCTGGATCCAAGTCTGGATCCAAATCATTACCAGGACTCCTGCTGCGATTGTAATCACCCTGCACAGGTCTCATGGGATCTTGGAGTGTTACTGGACCCAAACGATCACTTAAATTTGTTAAAGGACTTCTCCCACCACCATCGTAGGGGTCAGGGTAAGAAAATGCTGTCTTATAATTATCATAAGGGGGTGTAAGAGGAGATGATGGACTTTGCAAGGAACTAACACCATCTGCTCCATTTTCCTCACATTTTGATACTCCATCACTCCCTACACCTTCTGAAGGAGACCATGGCCTTCTGTCCCTTTCTGAAGTGGGATTTTTAGGATGATTCCTAGTGTCCACTAATGGAGTTTTAGGCCTATTAGGAATAACTTCTTTCTGTTGTGTGCTGTACAAATCTGCAGTAGGAGTTTTGCTACGATACATGCCCGTCGCTGAACTAGCTGCTCCAACTACATTTGGTTTCCTCGATGCTGCATTCCCTGCACTCACATTCCCACTGAGTGGCAACCCAGACTCATCTTTCTTGCGAGGTTTGTTCTTGCCTGGGGAGCCTGGGCCACCACGTTGCACTGTCACTGTTGCCTCTTGATTTCTTGCACAATCTTTCAACACTTGCACTACCTCCCCATGACACATGGTCCGCATACTTATGTTATTAATGTCCACCAAAATATCACCTTCCATTAAGTTTTTACATCGCTGTCTGTCCAAAATTTTCTTAACTTTCTGTCCATATGCACTGTCAGCTATAGTAAAACCAAAACCCATAGCACCCTTGACAATAGAGATACTAAGAAACTCTGGTTTGTTTGTTCCTGGACTTTGATCACTTAAGTCATCACCAAGAAGGACATCAGTGCTGCTAGGACGCTGGATGTTCTTTATTTTCTCTGCAGTGCATAAATCTGGCATAGACTTGACAGAACTGTTTACTAAGTCTTCCGATCCATTATGAGCATGAACACCATCAGATGACACATCCAGGAAGTTATATCCTCGTCCTTTCAAGCTGCCATCACGATCCATGTATAAGTTAGGATCTACATTCACAGAGTCTGCAACATTAACATTACAGTAAAATGAGAATTGGTATTATAAAATCCTTAATTATTTTTTAAAAATTCTATGGTTAGCCTAATTTTCCACAATATCTGTGGCTTGACTTTCCCATTTTGCATAACAGCAATTTCTAACATAAATACAAATTTATTAATTTATATTAATATTTAACATTGATTTGTGTGTATAAGCATGATTTGTATTTATATGTACAAGGACAAAATTATGGAAATGCCACAAATTCTGGTATATTTATTTTCATCAGTCTGATTAACCTATACATGCTCTCAGAAATGCATTATTTCCTTTGAGATATTTGCTCTGACCCTAGTACTGTATTTAACTACACAAACATTTATTTTCCTGTGGTTGTAGCTGTGGAACCAGACTTATGATTTTTCACCTGAGTGAATTAAAATGGGGACGATGGTGCCCAGTTAGCTGGAGCTACAGTGATTGAAACTGCCAAATTATTTTAGAGTTATCAAGGAACACAGCTTCTAAGTTTATGTCAGCATATATGTCTAATGGTAAAACAACTTTTTCAAAGATGAACAGTGGTCACAAACAGAAACTAAATGAAGGAGTCAGAAGAGTTCTGAAGAGGATTAGGTCACAAAATTATAAAATTATTGAATAATGTGACTGGAGAATTAAATACACATTTAAGGCAAACATTTTCTACCAGAACAGTGAGGACAGAGTTGTACAAATTAGATATTTATAGCAGCAATTAGTAAACAATTCATTACAAAAAGGAATCCAATATGTCCATCGCTGTGACGTGATCGGTAGTCACTACTTTCTAATCCGGCATCCTGGGTTCGATTCTCAGTGAGGTAGGGGATTTTAATCTCCACCTTGGGTCTGGGTGTGTCCTGTCCTTGTGTTTATTTGTGTGTGTGTGTGTGTGTGTGTGTGTGTGTGTGTGTGTGTGTGTATGTGTGTGTGTGTGTGCATAAGGAAAAAAGTTAAAAAAGTAAAACAAGAAGGAAAAACAGTATGAAAAAATAAATAAATAAAGCAAAAACAGTGGTGTTATAAACGTAAGTCCTAGAGTGCTGATGAATAAAAAAATGTATTATACAGTCTGATGAGTCAACATTTATCTTTTCCATACTACTGGTACGATATATTTCTGGAGAACACCATAAGAAGCTCACAACTCAGACTGCTTAATGCCTACAGTTAAACATGGTGGAGGGTCAATAATGGTTTAGAGCAGCAAATTCCTGGTTTTCTATAGGACTTATCAACATAGAGACTGCTAAGGACTATGAGGTTTTCTATGGGATCATGTGCACACAAGGTACATACATTGTTCTCCTCAAGTAATTCTATATTTCAAGATGACAATCCTCTAATCACACTGCTGGTTGTGTTAAAAGCTGGTTTCTGGAGCATGAAGGAGAATTCAGATATCTACTATGGCCAGCTCAATCTCCGGATCTGGCCATTATTTAACCAATGTGGTATGAATTGAAACCCAGGGTAATGACATGATTTTTTACCTCCTTCCTCTCTTAAAGAGCTAGAAGAAATCCTCCATGAAGAACGGTACAAGATACCCATTGAATACATTCATATGTATGTTGCATTATTTAATTCCAAAAAAACTGCAGCTGTCTTAGGGCGGAATTCATGAAACCATCTTTATGCAAAGAGTGACTCTTTCCCCATCTCCATGACATAGAGAGGGGGGAAAGAGTAGCTCCTTGCATAAAGATAGTTTCATGAATTCTGCCCTTAAAGACTAATGGTGATCCTACACCATATTAATTAAGATTTAGAAGGTGTTTCCATTAGTCTGTTCATCCCTTATCTCAAAGATGTAATTTTATTATACAACTTATTGATGGCAACTATGACTAAGAAAGGCTTTTGTAATTTTAATATTTTTTGATGATGTGGAAATATTGGTTACAAGTGGATGAGTAAGGATAAGGTTTTAAAATCATTAGGAAGTTACATTATGAGGTTTAATTTAATATTTCAGTTTGCATTCTTTAACATTCTTACCTCATATGTTTATTCTGTTGGACGATCATTTCAAAGCCACTGCTCCATCCTCAGTTTGTTCACAAACTGGTTTTTTTTCTTTTCTTCAATTTGTCGGCCCTGGATCTGTGTTCCAAAGAACTTGGTAATGAGGCTCCTTTCTCCAAGAATTTCAAAGTTCATAATTTTCTCCTTGATCTTCTGTATATAGATTTTTTCCCGTATTGTGAGTTCATTGGTATTTTCTAACTGTTTTAATAATTTTGTATTTATATCTATTTTGTGTTTCTCTGCCCAAACATGAGCTGCTACTGCAGATTTTCCACTTCTCCAGTTTTTACATTTCTTATGTGTTCTTTAGTTCTAATGTTTAAATTTCTCTTTGTTTTCCCTATGTATATTTTATCACAATCTGCACTTTTATTTGATATATTCCTGATTTTTTATTATCTTCAATTTTTTTCATTTTTGTTGGTTTTCATAAGTTTTTTTAATCTATAATCATTCTTTGGTGCTAATTTGATGTTGAATTTCCCAAAAAAATTTTGGAATTTATTGTGTGCCCACAGGTGATATGTAAATTTCTTGTATCTCCTTTCCTTTGGCTTTTCTATCTGAAGAGTGCTTTCATTTTTCAATTTCTGTTTCTTGTACTTAGGAAAAAATTATACACAAAAAAATTGATAAGTACAAAAAACAGAAATTGAAAAATGAAAGCACTCTTCAGATAAAAAAGCCAAAGGAAAGGAGATGCAAGAAATTTACATTATCACCCATGGGCACACAATAAATTCCAAAATTTTTTTGGGAAATTCAACATCAAATTAGCACCAAAGAATGATTGTAGTTTAAAAAACTTTTGAAAACCAACAAAAATGAAAAAATTGAAGATAATAAAAAATCAGGAATATATCAAATAAAATGTGCAAATTGTGATAAAGTATACATAGGGAAAACAAAGAAAAATTTAAACATTAGAACTAAAGAACACATAAGAAATGTAAAAAAGGGAGAAGTGGAAAAATATGCAGTAGCAGCTCATGTTTGGACAGAGAAACACAAAATAGATATAAATACAAAATTATTAAAACAGTTAGAAAATACCAATGAACTCACAATACGGGAAAAAACTATATACAGAAGAACAAGGAGAAAATTATGAACTTTGAAATTCTTGGAGAAAGGAGCCTCATTACCAAGTTCTTTGGAACACAGATCCAGGGCCGACAAATTGAAGAAAAGAAAAAACCAGTTTGTGAACAAACTGGGGTTGGAGCAGTGGCTTTGAAATGATCGTCCAACAGAATAAACATATGAGGTAAGAATGTTAAAGAATACAAACTTTCAAATATTAAGGATAAGATTGTGGATTAATCAGCATCCAAAAACTCCTGCCTTACTGTAATAAATATGTTTAACAGTTGTTAGGATTACTTTTACGTAAAAAAATGTTGATGCCATTTTTGTTATCTAATTTATTCTCATTTGACTGCCCTGTACATTTTATTCAAATAGTAAGTATGTAGTGACACTATGAGATAATAATTAATATAAAATTATAGAATATTCACCTGAAAGGTCCGTCTCCTCAACTTAATTATCACAGTTAAATGATAATTAAGTTGAGGAGACGGACCTTTCAGGTGAATATTCTATAATTTTATATTAATTTTGAATAAACCTCAACGGAACACATCATGAATCTTATAAAAGAGATAATAATTACTAAACATTGAATCAGAAGTCTCACAAGATGAATTCCCCATTCTTAATTGTGTTCTGAAATCTCCGTCCATCCATAGTAATTCTGCCCAAGGGCATTTTCATGCTATGCTTTGCAGCTTTACTAGGGATTCATAGGTGTGGTAGCTTTCTGTTGCTTTCCACACCGGTGAAGGATGATGATGAATGATCACGTGTCACCCCTACACAAGGTGACCATCCACCACTGTGATTGGCACATGTGGATCTGAGGTCAGTAGTTGGCTGGTAAGTCAATATCATCTTGGCCTCTTGTGCCATTGAGTGGAATATATTTTAACAACGAAATATATTTACTAAGACAGTTTTCCATAATTTTCTTACATAGATTTAAAGCAGAATTTTAATCTTATACATAAAAATTAAAGTTTGTTTGTTTGTTTGTTTGTATGTATGTTTGTTTGTTTGTTTGTACTTCATGCGTGGCCATACCGTTGATCCGATTGTGATGGGGTTTTTTTTGCAAAATGTTCAGGAGATTCCCGGGATGAACATAGGCTATAAAAGAGTTGTGATACTCAACTCCTACACCCTTAAAATCGCCCTTTGTAGTGGAAAACATGAAAAAAGTAGCTCTTTGAACTCTTAAATGGCTTACGCTGCCTAAACCATAGGAATTACACAAAATTAATGTACACAGAATTATATATCTGAAAAAGCTCTACAAAAAAGTCCATGACAGCATATGTTTATCTCTTATGGATAACTCACAATAACCATTTTTGTCTTTCATTGATACCAAGAGAATAATACCCATTCGGGTGAACCTTTCATCTTTATTACTGATACCAAGAGTCTCCGCGCCTTAGCCGAGTGGTTAAGGCAAGAAGTCTTGGCGCAGAACTATGGGACTTACGCTGGTTCGAGTCTCCATGGAGGAAAAATTTTTTCTCATGGAATTTCGGCCAGTATTGCACCCGTGCACAGTGGGTCAGAAATGAAATCTAGCTGGAAAAATACTATTTTCACTCACCCTCATCAATTTATCTTTTTTTTTTCACTCTAATATAATTGTTATATGATGGTTCTTAACTTATCTGCAAAAGAGGGTACAATTCTAATGTGAAAAAAATATCTCTTTGGACATTTAAATGGCTTACGCTGCCTAAACCATACGAAATACACAAAATTAATGTATACAGAATTGAATATCTCAAAAAGCTCTACAAAAAAGTCCGTGACAGCATGTTCCTCTCTTACGGATAACTCACAATAACCATTTTTATCTTTCATTGATACCAAGAGTCCTGCACCGTAGCCAAGTGGTTAAGGCAAAAAGTTTTGGCGCAAAACTACGGTACCTGCGCTGGTTCGAGTCTCCATGGGGGAAGAAATTTTTCTCGTGGAATTTCGGCCAGTATGGGACTGGTGCACAGTAGGTCAGAAATGAAATCTAGCTGGAAAAAAACTATTTTCACTCACTCTCACCAATTTATCTTTTTTTTTTTCACTCTAATATAATTGTTATGTGACGGTTCTTAACTTATCTGCAAAGAAGGGTACAATTCTAATGTATATGAAGACAATATAAACATCGGAATTTGCCGATGGTTAAGAACTCAACTGGTCTATATCCCAGTTGCGTTATTAGCGTTGTGTGTTCAAGTTCAGTGACCTATTCTTCTTATTCTTCATGCATACTTCACCTGAATGTTTGTAATGTTATTGACATATATAATGTTTTTCTATATAACCAGATATTATGTTAAATACATGTGGAATCATAACTTCCACGCACTAAAAAATTTACACAATCATTTTATTTTAAATTGAGCAACAAAGAATACGGTTCTGAACAGTAGTACAAATTTTAGTTACAATATGGAGTGATTTATGGACTTTAATTCCCGCACAATAACATGTGTGCAAATTATTTCATTCTTTTAATTAGCTTTCTCATTACAGGAGGTAGTCAGCAACTGAGGCCTACTGTTGCACGCAGAGAATAATTGTTTGATTTAATATGGAAAAAAATGTTAGTTAGAGGCAATAAGTTATCATTTAGTAAACAAATTAGGGGTAGGGGGATGTTAGCAGAATGTTTTAAATTATATTAAAAATCAATATTATTTTGAAAAGCGATTTTCTCAAACATACGAAGTTGTGCGTGAGAAAAAAATCTAATGAAATATTCTGATTGGCTAGGAGTGGATGTTAACTTTCCCTTATGAAGAATTAATTTAGAACAATGACAGTCGTTGGAAAATTCTGTTCCATCTGCTTATGGAATTGGAAGACCCAAAATAACTTTCGAAGAGTCTGGAATAAAAGAAATGTTCACTTAAGGAGGAATTCTATCGCGATGAACTTGCTCTTGCAACAGAAATATCACTTTGGTCATATGGTAAATGCTGATGTTTTAAAGACATTACTCAAAAAAACACAAAAAATAGCTTCAAAATAATAATAAACATTACAAATCACCCTGCTCAACTCCCCTATCATCTATGTCGAACGAAGCATTGTCTTTTTTGACAACAAAATATCAATATGTCGATATATTAACATGAGACTAGGTGTCAAAAAGAGAGGTTGTGATATTTTATCCACCCTATAATGCTTCTAGGGAAGCAAATTTGTTATGCTACCTTTCCCAAGACAGATATTTCAGCAGAAGACTTTTTTTTTATTGCAGCCTCTTCGAAAAATATTTTGGGTCTTACAATTCCATAAGCAGATGGAACAGGATTTTCCAATGACTATCAGTGTTCTAAATTCTTTATAACGGGAAAGTTTACATTTACTTTTAGCCAATCAGAATACTTCAGTAGAAATCTAACTTTCTTTCTCTTGCACAACTTCTAATGTTTTAGAAAATTGCTTTTTAAAAAAGTTTTTAATTTCTTTTTAAAAAGATTCTCCGAACATCGCCTAACTGTAATTTATTAATAGAGGATCACTTATTGCCTCTATCGATCACTTTTCTTCATATATTAAATCAAAAAATTCTCTGCACACGAAGATAGGCCTCACCTGCCGGCCCCGCCTCCTCTAACAAAAAAGCTAATTACAAAGAACACAATAATTTGCACACATGTTATTGTGCAGGAATTGAAGTCCATAAATCACTCTATATTTCAACTAAAATTTGTACTACTGTTCGGAACTGTTTTTTTCATAGCTCAATTTAAAGTAAAACGATTGTGTAATTTTTTTAGTGTTTCGAAGGTATGATTCCATGTGTATTTAACACAATATCTGGTTGTTTAGAAACATGTTAAATATATCAATGTAAAGTACAAACCTTGAGGTAAAGTATCCATATAGAATAAGAAGAATAACTCACTGAACTTTAATGCAAAACGTATTTATTTCTACAGCTTGGTACACAACTAGGATACAGACCAGATGAGTTCTTAACTATCGGCAACTTCCGATGTTTATATTGTCTACATAAATTTTACAATTCTGCCCTCCTTTGCAGATAAGTGAAGAACAGTCATCTGGCAATAATTTTATAGTGAAGAAAGATGAATTGGCGAGAGGTAGTAAAATACTTTTTTCCAGCTAGATTTTGTATCTGGCCCACTGTGTGGTGCCCACCCAGCATCGTGAGGCATTTGGGTAGCTACAATAAGTAGCAACTCCAGGTTGAGAATACCAGCTATAACAGCTGGAGGATCCGACGTGCTGACCATATGTCACCCTACACTGGCTAGAATGATCGTCTACCTCTGTGATTAACACATGTGGACGTGAGGCCAACGGCTGGCTGGTCAGCCAAAAGCATTCTAGGCCTGTCGCGCTTTGAGTTTTTTTTTTTACCAAGAAGATCGGGATAAGTAAATTCCTGGGCAAGCGTGCTCTGCCATACCGTTCATCCGATTGAGATGGAGCTTTTTGAAAAATGTTTAGGAGATTCCGGGATTGAACATAGGCTATAAGAGAGTTGTAATACTCAACCACTTTACCCCTAAAAATCACCCTTTGTAGTGAAAAACATGAAATAAAGTCCCTACTTTGACGCATAAATGGCTTATGCTGCCTAAACCATAACATATACACAAATTGATGTACACAGAATTGAACATCTAAAAAAACTCTACAAAAAAGTAGAGTGTAACAGCGCACGGCTGGTGGTAAAAACACATTAACATTTATTTAGGAGTAGCAGCGCAAGCCGTGTATATATATATATATATATATATATATATATAATTCTTCTGTATAAGTGTTTGTCACTGAACTCATAAACCCTAACAACAGGATAGCTTTTGCTGATTTTTTTGTGTGTGTCTGATTGGGTCGCTCGATGGTTTAGATTCACAATTGGACTCTCTAAAACCATTAGGTATAGGAGTTCACCAGAAGTGAACATTAAAAAATAGCTCTAGCGGTTCAAATTTTCGATGTTTCACGACGAATCTCCGTATATCCTATTACAATAAACTGAATTTGGTATTATCCAAAAATAAGCAAAATCAGACAATTGGAAGTTGAGGTTTACTTGAAATCTTAAATTAAAAACTGCCTAAACGAATGGACCGATTTTGATGATATTTTTGTATGTGTGTTTGAGTGTATCCCTGACTGGTTTATAATCACAATTGGATCCGGTAGGTTGCACTGCTTTCGGGTTCTAAGTTTTTTTAAGTCAGATGTGTAGTCAACTGCATAACCGACATATTCCGTGCAACAACAATGTGACATCATAATGCATGCTTCTTGAGCAGGCCCGTGAATCATTATAGGGAGATTTGGACGCAATATTTTTTTAGTTTTTTTTTTTTCCACGTAGTACCATGGTCATCTTAAGACTGCGCCACCGTCGCTATTTTATCGATTGTTGACGTATGACGTACAAATAAATTGAGTTCTAAAATTGAATAAATTTAAATAAATCAACGGAGGAATTATGTACTGTACGAAGATAAGTTTGAGGTTGAATATAATATAATATTATTGATGCATCGAAGTTAATTGTTAAATTAATTAATTATCTACAATCCGAAGGATAAAGTGAAGCTGGGAAATACAGCTAATGGAAGGTACGTGAATGATTACATATGGTATATTTTTTCCCAAAATTTTTACTTCTGAAAACAGTGTTTTCAAATAATAGGCCTAACTGTGAATTATGCAAATTGGCATGCCATATATTTTGTTTGCATCATGACATTAGAATACCCCTTTAAAAAATAGACCTACCTCATTCATTTTTATTTCTTAGCCTGTAATATGTGTACTTATTCGTCTTTATTTCTTTCACAGAATAAACGAGGCTGTAAAGATCAAATCCGATGTGTGTATTTTCGTATGACAGTGATTGGGAAGTCTACATATGAATAAAATTTTAGGTAAGTAAATTTGAGGTATTCGGAGTGGATCTAATGCTGCTATCTTCATTTTAGTAACTTTCAAGTTTCATTCTTTTTGTTTGGTGTTTCTTATTAGATTAAGTTATGAAAGTGAGATAGCATTATTCAGAACACCCGTAAGTCTAAAAATTAATCTTAAAAGATAACAGAAATTTAGGGATAAAGTTTCCATTATGTGACAAAAAATGAAAAAAAAACTTCTGTTTACCTTTCCTAATAATTTTTAAGTCCTGCAGAATAATAGTGCACATGTGCAAACATTTATAAAAAGTTTAGAGAGTTGTATTGCTAGATGGAACCATGTAGATGTGAAATTGATATGACCAACCTTTGCAATAAATTCCCCTTCCTAACCTAACTAAACAATTAACATGCATATTATTTAATTAAATGTTCACTAACTTTTTAGCATTGGAACCTAACAAAATGAAATGAGTGAACATCCACTTTTGAATGTTGATTTTATTCCAATTTCACAGGTATCTCCACCATTTAGTAGACGTTCATTTAAGCGTTCGTGCATATGCACAACAAATCTGCATAACTTTGAAGAAATCATTGCATACATAGATAAATATTTCATTATTGTAATAAAAATTTATAAGTATTGTTGCAAGTGTTTAAAATATTATGAAATGTTAGTAAAGGCAGAACCAGTACGTAGGGCAACAGTATTAAAAGAATATACTATGGAAACTGAAGGGTAAGGTAATCTAAAGTTGAGCCAAAAAAAATCCAAGTCTAAGTAGATCCATACACATGTGCCAACAGATAAAACTGGATATAATTTTGAATCATACGAACCGCCAACATACACAGCGTATTAGAATGCTCGTTGCCAACCAGAGGAGAAACATTCCAAAATTAAAGACTTAAACTTAAAAAAGGAAGTAAATAAACACTGAATGGTAATAATGAAGACAGTGCAATCATTATTATTAGTTTATTTATGGTATTAGTATTCCGTTCTTTTAAGTCAAGTATTTTCAGGTATTGTAATTTCAATTTTCAATGCAAGTTTTGACTGCTTGTGAAATATTACAAAAAAAAACTTAAAAATATGTAAGTGTGTACATGTACATAATACATATACAATGGTTCAGGATCATATTGTGTGAAGTCCATCTTTTTACAATTCTTGTTGTGAATGTTACATTTCAATAGTCATTTGATAATAAATCAGGAATTCAATATTTTGATTAGTAACACCTTTGGAAAATTGGAGTATGAAATTCTTGTTTTTTTTTTTTCAATGCCCATAGATATGGGACATTGACATAACTAGAATTCTAAATAAAACACTTACTTAGAATAGTATGATCCTACATCGTCAATATATATAAGAGTTGGGAATACCTTCATTGTGAAGGGCATTGACAAATATTATGTATACAGTGAGTTTCACTCGACTTGGGCCACTAACATAGACACTGCATGGGCAGCGTGAGTTGATGACTCATTGCTTGCAGTCACATTTCCCACTATCAGCCACAGGTCGAGTGAAACTCACTGTATATGTATATATACTTATATGTATATATTAACTTTTTTATTAATTTTTTTTCAGGCTCTACAGTAAGTGTAAAGAAGTTGCGCTTCAAGAATATCTACAAGTGTATTGCAAGAACATACCAGTACATTATGGACTATGCAGAAAAGTGATTGCGTTTTATTAAAAACAAATTTTTGAACTATTATAGAATATATTTTAAATTACAAATTTTAAAATTATGTTAATATTGTGTGATGTAAATTTGAATTCATCCTTACTTCTATCTCGTAGAGAACTTTCTATGTCTTTTATAACATTTATTTAACATGTGCAAAAAAATGTAATATGAAGTGTTGGTAATTACTTAGAGAACAAAAGTGTTCTGTCAATTGAGTGTCAATTTTAACAACAATAATTTGGCCTAACATTCAACTATTCAGCGATTTCCTGGTAGGAATGAAGGTAGTCATTTGTTCAAAGTTAAAATTGGGAAACACATTATGAGGTTCTTAATTAATAAATTAATTAAGAACCTCATAATGTGTTTCCCAATTTTAACTTTGAATAATCAAGACAAGTCTGGTTACTAAATAGAGTTGATGTGCGTGCATTCACATATGAGTAGTTCAGAATAGAGAAATGATGCATAGGTTTTAATTTGAATTTCTTTTTGCTACATTCTTATAAACTTAAGGTATATTTGAATTTTCATTTTAAGAACATTTAAAAACTTGTGCTTAAATTACTTTATGGTTTCAGTTCTTAAAACACACAAAAACAAATTGCATATTAGACTCATTAGACGAGGCTCGTCAAATGGTGCTGCCTTAGCATATCCATTATCCAGATCCTGTTTGATATTTCTTAATGGAAATAACAAGAAATGTTACTTTGTAAACAATTTTGCATTTTTTATTTTTACTTAAGAAAATTAACACAAAAATTTTGCAAATTTATTTTTGTTGTATAGGTCTAACATTTCCTATTACTTTCTAATAAATAGCGATTTCCCATATTCATTATGTTCATCTAAAAGTGGAATGGTTTTTAATAAATACGAAATTGTGTAAATCTTTTTTAGTCAACTTACCAATTGATGAATTTAAAAAAAAAATTGAAAATAATTTATAGTTAAAGACATCTGAAAAGTTGGCAAAGTTCTTGTAATTTTCTTCTGAAGAGAGTAAGAATAAAACATGCTAAAATTGTTCACAAAGTAGCATTGCTTGTGTTTAGCTTTAAATTTTATTTTTAAAAGAATGGGTAAGGATAGGGTACTTTTCTTGCGATTGAGCCACCGTAGCCATGCTCAAGTAGTACCGTGGTCATCTTCAGATGGCGCAGAGGTATGAAATTGCTTCCAAAATTTAACACAGAGAGGCCACTCTATTCGTTCTCTATGTTCTTGAGCCTCAACAGTTGACAGTGAGGAATTTTCTTGCAAACTTATCATTTAATTAATTTTATGGTAAAAAAAAAGGAACACATTTTCTATCGTCCGGCCAAGACACGAGAATTGAACATTCAGGCAGGACGTCTGCCGGGTCTGCTAGTATTATAATAAATATGGAAGTTAAAGTTAATAATTTTGTATTTTAAAATTCTCTTAATACAGGGTGGTCCAAAAGTCTCGATCCATTTCTATTAAATTGACATTTTCTTCTTTTTTTTTAGGTTCATTACGAAGTATGTTTACCATTGAAGAACGAATAACAGTTGTTTCTGCGCGATTGCGATTGGTAAGTTATGAACAAGTGCATCAGGAATTTGAACGAAAGATTCACAAACCAGCACCGACTAGAGCCAATATCCGGATGTTGGTGAACAAATTTAGACGAACAGGAAGTGTTCTTGATGGAAAAAAACATTCAGGCAGACCATAGACCTCTGCAAATTATGTTGAACATATTCAGCAAGCGATTGAACACAGTCCAGGCGCGTCGACTCGCAGGCTCAGTAATGAAGTGGACATTCCCAGGACAACAGTTTGGAGGGTTTTAAGGTTTAAACTCAACAAACGTGCAAACCATCTGCAAGTGCTACATCACTTGGAACAGGAAGATTATGCTGTCCGTCAGGCTATATGCTATGATTTGCTTCAGGCTGTTGCTAATGAAAATCTAATGAACAATGTCCTTTTTAGTGACAAGGTTACATTCCACATTTGTGGTCATGTAAATAGGCATAATTGTCAAATATTGGCCGACGAGCAACCTAATGCTACATATGAATGACAACGAGATACACCAAAAATTAATGTATGGCTAGATGTAACAGCAACAAAACTGTACGGTCCATTCATGTTTCAAGAACCCACAGTCACTGGAGTCACCTACTTAGACATGCTTGAACAATTTCTAGAACCACAGCTTACGCAGGATGGTGTTTTACACTCTGTTGTCTTTCAGCAAGATGGTGCCCCACTGCATTTCGCTCTGTGTGTGCATGCCTATCTCAATGCAACATTTCCGGGTGGCTGGATCGGCAGAGCTGCGCCAAGAATGTGGACACCACGCTCACCATACTTAACCCCACCTGATATTTTTGCGTCGGGTTTTATCAAGTCTCATGTGTACAAGACTAAGGTTCATGACCTTCCTCATTTACGCGAACGCATTTACGAGACAGTAGCAGCTATTACACCATGCCATCTGCGTAATGTGTTTAAGAGCAACAGTGCAACGCTGGGAGCAATGCCCCAAAATGCAAAGGGGGACAGATTGAACTGTACTGAAGATTGTTCACAGACATCTGACAAATAACATATGTAACAGTCATGAACGTTGGTCAATGCTTTCAAAAAAACGGATCGAGACTTTTGGACCACCCTGTATTTAAATATAACTTAGCCGACTGGTTAAGGCAGGAAGCCTTGGTGTAGAGCTACGGGACTTGTGCTGGTTCGAGTCTCCATGGGGGAAGAAATTTTCTCATGGTATTTCGGCCAGTATGGGACCGGTGCCCACCCAGCATCGTGAGGCATTTGGGTAGCTACAATAAGTACTGGCTCCAGGTTGAGAAAACCAGCTATAATGGCTGGGGGACTCGACATGCTGACCACATGTCACCCCAACACTGGCTGATGATCATCTACCTCTGTCATTGACACATGTGGATGTGAGGCCAGCAGCCAGCTGGTAGGCTAAGGGCCCTCTAGGCCTGTCGTGCCAGGAGTTTTTTTTCTATACATAACATATACCTCAATATTATGTAGTTTTCTCCATTCACCTGTCTCTTCATCTATTTTTGACCCAAAAATTTTCCTAAGAACTTTATTCTCAAATACTAATAATCATCTATTCTCCCTTAAAGTAAGAGTCCACATTTTGAATCCATATAATATAACTGGGAGAATAACTGTTTTATATATTTTCAGTTTAACGTTCTTTGGAAGGAGTTGGGATGACAAGAGTCCCTATAATCCATAATAGCAAGCATTTCCAGAATTGAGCCCATGTTTAATTTCTTTGTGCATAATGCATTTCTATGTGTGAACATATATTTAGTTTTATTGATGATTACTTCCAGTCCCAAATTTCTTAGTGTTACTCAATAGAATGTGTGTGTTGGCCCTTTGTATCTCCTCATTATCACTCAATAATACCACATCATGAGATTAAACTAACAGCCTATTAATGCCATTGAGTTGTAGGCCATCTTCATTCTCCAAAGATTTGATGGCAGCTCTAATACAAAATTGAATAGTAGAGGAGATAGTGTATCTCCTTTGCTTTAACCCATTGTGAATTTCAAAAGTATCCAAAAACTGTTTGCCTACACGCACCCTACTCTTTGTGCCATTTAGACACATTCGTATAAGTCTAACTTTTTAGGAATTCCGAACTCCAGAAGAATACTATATAACTTCTCCCTCTTAACTGAATCGTATGCCTTTTTGAAGTCTACATATAACTGATGTACTGTGCCATTATATTCCCATTTCTTTTCTAAAATCTGTCTTATGCTAAAAATCTGATCTGTTTTAGATCTGTTTCTTCTAAGTTCACATTAATGATATCCTAGAATGTCATCAATATGGGGAGTAAGTCTGCTTACTAATACATTTGTTAGGATTTTATACGAAGTTGAGAATAATGAGATGCCCCAGTTGTTGTTGCAATAAGTTTTATCTCCTTTCTTATAGATTGGTATGATAGTCAATTCTTTCCATTCTTAGATAAGTCAAATGAATAATACATGTAGTAATGGCGGCGGTAGTGTTGGTGGTGGTGACGATGACAAAGATAGTATAAATAACATTGAATACATACCTGGGGCATTTACAGCAACAGTTGTTACAACTTCTGTGTTTGGATCATTTGGATCAAAGGGCAAGGGATATCCTCGACAAACCTCAAGCGTCACTGTTTCTGCTGGGGTAATAGATTGAAACATGCTGACCATATCATGATGTGTAAAACCCAGCACACAAGTCTCGTTCACATACACCAGTACATCACCTGCAATATGTACAACATTATATTAAATTAATGTTGGGAAGTAAACATTATCAGGTATAATCATTCAAATTCATCGGAGAACATATTGTTTAAACAACTCACCTCATAGGATTCATATACTTCCATGATATCGCGATTTCAAACACAGTCATGTTCATCTTCAGCCATAACTCCGACTGACGAAATTCTTCGGCCGTCAACTATTCTATTGTCACCATCTTCAGTGCTGCCATCAATGGTTGAATTTATGAACTTCGAAATCAAAGTGAAGATGAACATGACTGTGTTTGAAATCACAATATCATGGAAGCATGAATCCTATGAGGTGAGTTGTTTAAACAATATGTTCTCCGATGAATTTTAATGTACAACATTGTTACATTTAATTACAACAGTAAAATAGATTTTCTTATTACAAATTTCCGAAAGCTGGTGTTAAAATTAATCTGATCATTTTCTGTAGACTCATGTATATTCAATTACAGTGAATTGGCACCGAGGAATGAATATGGCCTAAATAGGATATTAAAAACAACAAAAACGACAAAATGGAAAAATAAAACAAATAGGGAATTTACCAGATTAAATGTGAAGATTGTGATAAAATGTACATAGGAAAAACGAAAAGAAATTTGAAAACCAGGGTAAAACAACTTTTGAGAAACATTAAAAATGGTGAAATGGAATAATCAGCAGTAGCTGGTTATGCTTGGTAAGAAAAACATCTAATTGAAAGAATGGCTAGTTTAATAAAACAAATAGAAGAACCAAAAGAGCTCTCAGTTTGGGGACAAAAATCTACATTCAAATAAACAAGAAAGAAAAATTATTGTCTTTTGAAATTCCTAGGGAAGTTGATTTGATTCGGAGGTTCATCATTCTACCAACAGATAGTGTAAGAAACAGTGCTGCTGGATGACAGAACATCAATCCTGAATTTACTGAAGACAGAACCACCTACGTTTTGAAACCGGTCTAATTAGGTGAACAAAATTTAATTAAAATTTTAAATTATACCTCATAGTGATATTTCCTAAAATAGTTCAATAGGAAAACATTTTTTAAACTTTTAATGTGTAATTGTTGCATTATTACAATAAAATGGGCTAAAGAGGCAATTGTATATAGGAATTAAATAAATACTCTCTCCCATCAGCATACAAGGAAAATAATATAGTCTTCACTGGACTTAGTACCATATTTTATGGACTATAAGATGCACTTTTTTCTTTGAAAAATTGACTCCAAAATTCTCGAAATGATTTAAAATTCCCACCAGCCTTAAAAATTACCATATATTCAATACTGCAGGAATTATCTCTATCTGGCAACATTGGATTCAACTGGCAGCAGCAATGCACCATTGCGACAAACATGAGTTGTGGGGATTCACAAGCTGGCTAACAGTCTCCCTCCCACCCCACCATCACAAACTCAGAACATTGTCTAGCCTAGGAAATGTCATTGCAATCTATGATGCCAGTGAACTAGAACAAATGGATGGTGGATGAAACCTAACATGAATTCACACTGACGGGAGCTTTAAAACGACATACCATCAAACAAGTGTGTCAATGGATAAAAGAGTCATGGTCTAGAGTGAAAGAAGACATTATTGTTAAATCTTTCAAGAAGTGCAGTGTATGTACCGCTCTCGATGGCAGTGAAGACCATCTTATATGTGAAGAGGACAATAATGATGAAGAAGAAGAAAGTTCAGATGACAATTTTCAGGGATCTTGAAAATCAGAACGGTTTTATAAACTAAGAATTTTTTTAGTCTGGTCTTGCAATCCAATAATAAAAATGATAAAAATGTAATTTTTTTTAAAAAATTGCTTAAAAATTAAGGTGTGTCTTATAGTCTGTAAAATACGGTATATATGAGCAAGTGGTATTTGACAGGGAATTAAACATTTATGAACCCATCAAAAGCATGGTTGTTGGTCAGGAAAAGAGGTGGTCATTTTGTAGGCAGTCAAAATATATTGGCCATATGGGAATAATATTCTGTGCCGAGTAAAATAAATCAGGAACAGTTGTAGTCGGTTTAAAGAGGAGAATTTTCACTATAAAATTTGTACCTACATTATTGGTTTTATTTATTCCTGGAGGAAGAAATAAGCATAAAACCTGAATAATGTGAGTTAGAAAATACACGACTCACCTCATATTTGTAGTTTCTTGAAGAGCCTGTGTCATTGTCAATTCTTTCTAATCGTTAAATCGGTGGTTGGTGATCTTGTAGGTTGATTTCTGCACCCTCTGTAGGCTGGCAGAGTAACTTCCAAATCAAATTTTGTTTTCTTTTTCCCCAGGAATTTCAAAATTCATTATTTTCTTTCTATTTTAATGGATGTAAATTTTCTCCCAAATTGTGAGTTCTTTAGATTTGTCTAACTGTTTCAGTAATTTGGCTTTTGTTTCAATTCCATTTTTACCATACATGTGCAGCTATTGCAGATTTGTTCTATTTCTCCATTTTTTAACTTTTCTAAGGTGTTCATTCAATCTTGTATTCAAGTTCCTTTTTGTTTTTCCTATGTATATTTTTTTCACAGTCTTTGCAATTAATTTGATAAATTCCTAATTTGTTGCCTTTATCTATATTTTCATTTTTGTTAGTTTTAATTAATCTATTCAAGCTATAATAATTTTTTAGTGCTAATTTAATGTTACATTTTCTGAAAATTTTTTGAAACATATTATATGCCAAAGGATGTTATGTAAAATTCATGAATTTTTTACTAATTCCTTATCTGTCTGAAGGGTACTTTCATTTATAAATTTTTGTTTTTTTAATCTATTTATTTTCTTATGAATAATCTTTCTTAAAAACCATTCCCTTTTGCTATCTTTAATATGTTTTTTCTCTGTATTAAAATTCTCTCGGCTCATGGGGACATTGACAAGTCTGTATGTTAAAACTTCCAAGAAACTACAAATATGAGGAGAGTAGTGTATTTTCTAACTCATATTATTCAAAATAAACCTATTAGTGTCACTTCCTTTAAATATTAAATAAAACCTGAAATCTCAGGTCTATTATGGATAAATCAAGAAAAATAAACAATTACCTGTCTGCAGTTTCCCATCAAGCCAAGCAGGCCCATTGGGTACTACAGATTTTATCTGCAAAAATTCTTCTTCAGTGTCATCTCCACCAACAATTGTGAAGCCCAAGCCTCTAGAAGATTTAACAAGCGTAGTTTGTATCCTTTCACCACATAGTTCATTTGGATTCCGAGTGAAGAATGCACGTTCAAAATCTAAACATAGAAATAGGATGACAATTTAGGGAATTAACTATGTAGAAGAGAAAAATACGAGTTTAGATTGGAGCCCTAGGTAGCTCACTTGGATAGAGCATTGACAGAGAGTCAAAGGTCCTGGGTTCAAACCCCAGTCTAGGTGAATATTTTTCTTTTCAAATATAATTTGTCCATCATTGAGATGTTTAAAAAAGAATAATATGAACATTAAAAGAATCACTACTGGCTTTATAAGTTATGGTTAAATTCCCAATAAAAAGTCTTCTTAACAAAAGAGCCGCCATTTGCAAAAATCGTAGCAACGGCTCGTGGCATTTGGGGTTAGGGAATTAACTATGTAGAAGAGAAAAATATGCATTTAGATTGGAGGCCTAGGTAGCTCATTTGGATAGAGCACTGACATAGAGAGTCAACGGTCCTGGGTTCAAACCCCAGTCTAGGCGTAATTTTTCTTTTCAAATATAATTTGACAATTCATAGCTTATGTTTTGTTTAAAAGTTTGAGGTTGTCTTATATTTGGGTAAACAGTTTATTAATGGTGCTCTTTAACTACTTAGGTCACTAGCATTTCAAATGAATTCTGGGCATCAAATGGTTGGAAAATTTTGCTCAGGGGCCACTTACTTCAGACTTGAGGTTTTTTTACATGCTGTATATCTATGACATGGGACTCACAGAGTTAGTGGGATGATGATACAGGAAATGTGGAGAAAGAAAAAACAATTGACAAATAAAGGAAGTGATTTAATAAACAAACCAACTAACTATGTTGTTAATATTATTCATTTTTAAACATCTTAATGATGGACCAATTATATTTGAAAAGAAAAATATACGCGTTTAGATTAGAGGCCTAGGTAGCTCAGATGGAAGAGCACTGACATAGAGAGTCAAAGGTCCTGGGTTCAAACTCCAGTCTAGGCGTATATTTTTCTTTTCAAATACAACTAACTATGTGTTCACATTCACTGAAGTCCTCCATTGGCCCCTATCCTCAGCCAACAGAATTCAAAACATATCATCGACCACTAACTCTGTGGTCACATTCACTGAAGTCCTCCATTGGCCCCTATCCTCAGCCAACAGAATTCAAAACATATCATCGACCACTAACTCTGTGGTCACATTCACTGAAGTCCTCCATTGGCCCCTATCCTCAGCCAACAGAATTCAAAACATATAATCGACCACTAACTCTGTGGTCACATTCACTGAAGTCCTCCATTGGCCCCTATACTCAGCCAACAGAATTCAAAACATATCATCGACCACTAACTCTGTGGTCACATTCACTGAAGTCCTCCATTGGCCCCTATCCTCAGCCAACAGAATCTAGATCATATCATTGATATATTTTTCCCTAAGATAAATACTATTATCACTGCCAATGGTCTCTTCTGCAAGGGTTTCCCAATAAAAAAAATTGAAACCATTTCTACTGAAATATACTGACAACAGATAAATAAATTAGAATTTCATACAAAATTTGAATAAACTTACTACTCGAACGTTTTGATGTACCAGAATGATTGTTAACAGGTGGACGAACACCAGTTGCATTATGAGGTTTTCTTCCTGGCTGATCATTTGAATCTGTAAGAAGAAAATAAAATGATACATTAGAATTTCCGAGGTAATTAAATCATCACACAATATTGCATACTCCTTGATATATTATTGACTATTTAACTCATGCCCCAAATGGGAGTCAATGACCAATCACATTTCAATGATTTCTGTTTTACAACCAATCACAGTCGTGTTTCACCAAATATTTATCAATACTAAATTTACCATATTAAAGAAAGCTCCTCCTTTTTAATATTCTGAACAGGTCTGACCATTATTTTGCAGTAACTGATCCTATAAGAAATACGGCTACCAGGTTGTATATATAGTGCATGGATGTCAACACATAGCGCTTGCAGGAGTTAATATAAAAACATTTGTAGCAAGTTATTATACCACCAAAAAAAGAAACCACTGTTTGCACTTTCTTAAATGTATTTTTTCCCAGGTAATAATCCAGAAAAATATAATTGTCATATTTGCATCATTCAACATCAGAAATGAATTAATATACAGTTTGATGTGTTTCATTTTTTCCCCACTAGAGAGCATTCTTACAATATTGCGTTCCTTTGGCAATAAATAGTATGATCTGGTTGCTGTGATAAACAAGAGAAGCAGATGAAGCATACCAATCATTTTTCATTTGTTTTCAAACATCGCCATTTACATTAAATATATAAATATTTTAAAATAACTATAGTTAAATAATGATTTGTGAGTAAACAGCTTAATTTTATTCGTTAAATAGTCCTAACAAACGCCACTATCGATACATTTATCTAGAGAATTTGGAAATCACTCGTGGCATTATTTATGACAAACACTGTGCTTCCATTTTTTAGGCCTAGAACAAGTGGCTGAATGTAATTATATTAAGAAGTATTTAATAATTTGAAGTTCCTTTGTAGATCATTCAATATATTTCTCTGACAGATGATGGATATGATGATGACTTAATTAGGGTGTTTATTAATATAATTATCCATTCTCGTTGAGGTATTAATATAATTTGCTTTATTTATTAGCACTTATTATTTAAACATTTCTCTTCACTTGCAAAAATAAGCTTCTATGGAGTTATAATAATTTTTATAAATATATCTTGGAGATTGCGGACAACAGGTCTACATTTCAATGGCCATGCCGTTAGAGTAGCGAGATAACTGCCAGCAAACAAGAAGATGCTACCAGGCAGACAAGTGATGTCTACGCCAAATAGGAAAATTAATACTTTTAAAATTAAACTTTCTGACCAAGAATTATTGTGAGCAATCATTAAAAACTATATTCTGTGCAGAACAACACGGCATGACATCCACCTTTTGAGTATTGTACTGGCAACATGTAAACCTTGAACAAGGAAAGAACATAACAAAATAAAATATCCCTAGTGATATGTTGGAGGTATGTAACCAACATGTGAAATTAACAAAGTATAAATAAGAATGTACATGAAGCAGATATTCAAGAAAAAATAATATAAAGTAACAGAAATGACGATAAAGAATGATCCAAATTGATTAAAGTATTTTTGCTATTAAAAATCATCATTAATATTATATTATTTTTTTAATCAATATTGTGATTTAAGCCAGTAGGGCCATTCTGCCACCATTATAACTGTTCTCTCCATCAAAGCCTAGCATGACTTGCATTCTTCTTTCCCCCTGGAGAAAGCTTTCTTCAAAATATGTTGATTCTCTATCCTTCCTTAATGTTCCATCCAGCTATTACATACATATTTTATTCTTTTTATTATTCCCTCTATCCCTAGTTCCTGTCTAATATCTTCATTTTTCTTGCACTAAAGTAAGGAATATCCAGCTACTGATGACAGGAATTTCATTTCAGTTATTATTATGGATTAGTTATTTTTTATATTCTACAGACTATTGTTTTGTCGCATCTATGCAGCGCTGGGGCATTCTAATTTTAAGTTAAGTTTTTAGTCTGCAGAATATCAAAAAAAAATATGAGGTGAGTCAAAATAACTATACCCTAGCCGCCATATCTCTGGCTCTGAAGTTTAGATTATACGACAGGTAATGGGAGAATTCGCCCTCTACTGCCAATAATAAAATGGTTGTAGTGGGAGTAGATGTTTGTCACAACCAATCTCTGCTTTTGATGCAGCTATAGCGCGCTAGTAAGGTTTGCAATTGCTGAGATGTTGTTAGCTCTATGTCTGCTAACCGCATACATAAAGCGGTCACTCCCACTGAATGTCCATATCGGCAACACTGTCGTGAAAATGTCAAGGCCAGAGAATCAGTGGCTGCAGTATAACACATTATAATTAAAAGAAACCTCATAGTGTTATTTCCTACAAATATTAAATTCATTTCAGTAGTTTCTATTGTCTTTTATCTTTCTCTGTTCAAGTTCATCTCTGTGCTCCAGTGAAGAGTATTGGAAGTGCTATTGGCTTGTGAAACTTCAATTGTCTCTCTTCTGTTATTCTGTTTCCTAAAATCCATCTAATTTTCCACATATTCCTTGATATGCAGCTTTTTTTCTACATCTGTTATTTCCATTTAAAACCCTTTTACTTCCCAAATATTTTAAATTGGTCACTTGTTTAATAATTTTAGAACCTATAGCTATTTGTAGCTTTTCAAGTTGGGCTCCTATATACCACTGTTTATGTTCTTTACATATAATATTACAAAATTGTATTTGTTAGTTATTTCACTTAATTTATGAATTGAATTTTGGAAGTGATATTATGTATCTGCAAAAACAATGAAGTTATTCAATTTTCCATTTATAAATAAAAATCATAAGTTAAAATATTTAAACAGTCACCTCTGGCTATGTTAAGATATATATTAAATAAAGTGGTGACAGAAGACACACTTGTCTAACATCACCATTAGTTGTTGCTTCTGAATTTCCTGGTCCTCTTTCAATATCACTGCAGATATTGGTATTATGATGCATACCGTGTCGTTCAAACTAAATGTTCAGATATCCTCTTTTCCGTTCATTACTTCCTGCAATTTTATTTATTTACTTTATTGAAAGCTTTCTCATAGTCAATAAATAATTGATGAGTTTGAAGATTATGTTCTCTTCTTTTTTCAATTTATTATCTGGTTTATAGTGGAGAAGCAATGTTTTGTTGATCTATATCAGGCCCGTGAATCTTTATAGGGAGATTTGGACGCAGAATTTTTTTCCACGTAGTACTCGGGTCATCTTAAGACTGCGCCACCGTCGCTATTTTTATCTCGTCCGATCTCGTGAATGTACTATGATGATGATGATGATCTCGTTTTCTACGGTTTAAATAAATCAACGGTAGAATTGGTACGTTATGAAGGTTATGACAAACAAATCGAAATGTAAAATTGAATGTCGAACTAAATTTGAAAAATGAACGGTAGAATTTATTATGTACTGTTTCGAAGAGAAATTTGAGGTTCAATATAATATAATATTGTTAATGCATCGAAGTTAATTATTAAATTGATTAATTTTCTACAATCTGAAGGAGAAAGTGAAGCTGGAAAATACAGCTAATGGAAGGTAAGAGAATGATTACATACGACATTTTTTTTCCCTCAAAAATTTGGTCCACTTTTCAAAATCGTGTTTTCAAATAATACTGTGAACTATGTAAATTGGCATGCCGTACATTTTGTTTGCATCGTGACATTATAATGTTTGTATTTGAATTGTAATATCCCTTTAAAAAAAGCTTGTTTATATTTCATATTATTTTTTATATCTTGGTCTGTAATGTGACTGTACTTATTCATCAATATTTCTTTCACAGAATAAATGAGGCTGTCAAGATCAAATTGTATGGGCGTATTTCCTTATAACAGTGATTGGGAAGTCTACATATGTATATAATTTTAGGTAAGTGGATCTAATGCTTCTACCTTCATTTTACTAACTCGGGTGTTTAACCTTAAATTGATTTAACCTGATAAAAGTTAGCTAAACTAATTTACCCTAACATATTTTTATAGGTTAAGTTATGAGTGAGGTAGCATTATCTAGAACACCTGTAAGTCTAAAAATAAAATCTTAAAAGATAACCGAAATTTAGGGATAAAGTTTCCATTATGTGACAAAAAAATGAAAAACTTCAGTTTACCTTTCCTAATAATTTTTCTAAGTCCTGCAGAATAGTGAACATGTGCAAAAATTTATAAAAAGTTTATAGAGTTGAATTGCTAGATGAAACCACGTAGATGTGAAATCGATATGACCAACCTTTGCAATAAATTCCCAACATTTATTAGATATGGATGTATACCAATTTACCCTTGCCTAACCTAACTAAATAATTTACATGCATATTATTTAATTAAGTATTCACCAACTATTCCCATCAGAACCTAACAAAATGAATTTAGTGAACATCCATTTTTTTAAAACATATTTTTGAATGTTGGTTATTCCAATTTCACAGATATCTCCACCGTTTAGTGGATGTTCATTTAAGCGTTCGTGTGTATGCACAACAAATATACATACCTTCGAAGAAATCATTGCATACATAGATAAATATTTAATATTTTATTGCAAAAAAATGTTATAAGTATTGTTGCAAATGTTAAAAATATTATGAAATGTTAGTAAGGGCAGAAGAAGTAGGGTAGAGCAACAGCATTACAAGAATATACTATGGAAAATGAATGGTAAGATAATCTAAAGTTGGGCCAAAAAAGTTCCAAGTCTATGTAGACCCATACACATGTGCCAAGAGATAAAAATGGATATAATTTAGAATCATCCGATGCTGCCACCATACACAACATAATAAAATGAACATCCCAATATTGAAGTCTTAAACTTAAAAAAGGAAAGTTAAACACAGAATGGTGATAATAAAGACATAGTGTAATCATTATTATTAGTTTATTTATGGTATTAGTATTCCATTCTTTTAAGTCAAGTATTTTCAAGAATTGTCATTTCAATTTTCAATGTAATTTTTGATTGTTTGTGAAATATTACAAAGAAACTTCAAAAAATGTATGTGTGTACATGTTCATAATACATATACAATGGTTTAGGATCGCACTGTTTGAAGTCCATTTTTTTACAGTTCTTGTTATGAGGTTAAGTGAATGTTCCATTTTCATAGCTATTTGATAATAAATCAGAAATTCAATATTTTTTTATTAGTAACACCTTTAGAAAATTGGAATATATAATTCTTGTTTTATTCATCGGATGTCCATAGATATGGGAAAATAATTTTATTTACTTAAGAGTTGGAGATACCTTCATTGTGAAGGACTCTGACAAATGCATTGACTTTCACTTGACTTGCGGCCCACTAGCAAAGACACTATATGGGTAGCGTGAGTTGATGACTCAATGCTTGCAGTCATTTTTCCCGCTATCGGCCGCAGGTCAAGTGAAACCACTGTATCTGTACATATATATATATTTATTTATTTAATTTTTTTTTCAGACTCTACAGTAGATGTAATAAAGTTGTGCTTCAAGAATATCTGCAACTGTTTTGCAAGAACATACCAGTACATTATAGACTATACAGAAAAGTGTTTTTGTTTTTTATTAAAAACAAATTTTTAATTGAACTATTATAGCAAATATTTTAAATTACTGAAGTTGCGCTTCAAGAATATCTACAAGTGTATTGCAAGAACATACCAGTACATTATAGACTATACAGAAAAGTGTGTTTGTGTTTTTTATTAAAAACAAGTTTTGAAAAACTGCACTTAAACTAGCGTGAAATATTTTCTAAGTCCTATAGAACAACAGTGCACATGCGCCAGAGTTTATAGAGCCAGTGATAATCAACAATCGAACCACATATTGATTATCATCCTCGATTACGATCCATCGCTACAAAATTTAAATGACCAATATTTGCAATTAATCCCCAAATCTATGTTAAAAAAATATATTAATAATATTAAAATTACCAAACGTTTATTAAAAATGGGTGTACACTTACTTATGACTCCCTAATGCTGATCCAACCAGCGATAACCCAAAAATCATAGACTAAGTAATATACTCTGTGGAGAAAATAGCAGTTAGCATCACCATATCGTCTAACAGTGTCATAATATTGTGATTTGCATATTTAAATAAATATTTGAAAATTGTCTAATAATGTTATAAAAATTGTTTGAAGAAGTTTAAAATATTAAATAATGGTAGTAAATACAGAAGAAGAGCTATAGTTTACAACAATATAACTGAAAAATCAAGCGCTAGTAGAAATGCAGTTGAGCCCAAATTTTTAATTGAACTATTACAGCAAATATTTTAAATTACAAATTTTAAAATTAAGTTAACATTGTTTTATGTAAACTTCAATTCATCCGTACTTCTACCTCATTAAGAACTTTCTATGTCTTTTATAACATTTATTTAACATGTGCAAAAAATATCTTATTATGAAGTGTTGGTAATTACTTAGAGAACAAAACTGATGTCTTTTAACAAAAATAATTAGTCCTAACCTTCAACTATTCAGTGATTTCCTGGTAATAATCAAGGTAGGCATTTCTGTTAGGCTTAAATAAATGTTTAAGCCTAAAAGTCAATTTGGATTTTTCTCGCAGGTTGAGCCAGCAGCTAGCTGGTAGGCCAAGGGCATTCTCAATGTGTTGCTCCTTGGAGAATATACATAATATGGTTTCTTTTCTAATGAACTATCGGATTTTCTAATCAAAATGTAAAGGTAGTTGTTCTCATTATAGGGCTTGGAAGACCCTTGGGGTAATAGGAAGCTAGTAAATAAATGTTCAAATAGTCTTCTTATAAAATTACATATAAAATAATTATGTTTATTGAATCTTTAACTATGTATGTGAATTAAGTTTCATTGAGAAAATTCTGTTCGTCTTGAATAATGTACATCCTGCAGTAACTATAAAATGTATATATTTTTTGAAATTATTAATTTTAATACAAGGCAATAAATGAATCATGTTATTTCATTTTTAAAAGCAAACAAACTAATCAAGACAAGTCTGGTTACTAAACAGAGTTGATGTGCACGCATTCACATGTGAATAGTTCAGAATAGTGAAACAATGCATAGGTTTTGTTTGAATTTATTTTTGCTACATTCTTATCAAATTAAGGTATTTATAAATTTTCATTTTAAGAATATTTAAAAACTTGAACTTAAATTACTTTATGGTTTCGGTTCTTAAAACTCCTAAAAACAAATAGCATATCATTACTCATTAGACCAGGCTCGTCAAATGGTGCTACCATAGCATATCATTATCCAGATCCTTTTTGATATTTCTTAATGGAAATAACACAAGAAATGTTACTTTGTAAACAATTTTGCATTTTTTATTTTTACTTCAGAAAATTATTACAAAAATTTTGCCAATATTTTTGTTGTATATGTCTAACATTTTCAATTACTTTGTAATAAATAGTGATTTTCCATATTCACTGTGTTCATCTAAGAGTGAAATTGTTTTTTAATAAATGCTTGGGAAATTGTGTAAATTATTTTAGTCAACTTACTAATTGATGAATTTTGAAATAAAGAAAAATGAAAATAATATAGTTAAAGACATCTGAAAAGTTGGCAAAGTTCTTGTAATTTTCTACTGAAGAGAGTAAGAATAAAACATGCGAAAGTTGTTAACAAAGTAGCATTACTTGTGTTGAGCTTTCAATTTTATTTTTAAATGAATGGAAAGGGTAGGGTACTGTTCTTGCGATTGAGCCACCGACACCCCGATTGAGCCACCGTGACCGGCCAAAGTAGTACCATGTAGTACCCAGGTCATCTTAAGACGGCGCAGCGGTAGAAAATTGCGTCCAAAATTTAACACAGAGAGGCCACTCTATTCGGTTCTCTATGATCTATATACGCTACAAGCCAATAGGTCATTGGTTTGAGTCCCAATGGGGTCAGGATTTTTAATCCTGCTTAATGCACACAGTTGCAATCTGGCAGTATCATCCTGTACTATGTAAAATAGGTTTGTGATCACAAATATTTTATCTAATGTAAGATAAGTGCATAGTTAACTTGTGCTTCAGCACTTATATGGGAAGTGTTTACTGGCTGAATGCTCAGCCTGTTGATCAGGAACCCATCCTATAGCTCCCTTATATATTAATGACAAATTATCATTGAAATATCTTATTTTCTTTACGGTAAAATCAAATGTTTCCTACCTCTCCTCATACAAATCTTCTAAGCAGATCGCGATTTCGAGACCATAACAGTCTCATCTTCAGTACTATTTCACCAAAATAGTACTGAAGTCATCATCATGGTCTTGAAATCGCGATCTACTTAGAAGATTTGTATGAGGAGAGGTAGGAACATTTGATTTTACCATAAATTAAATTCTGTAAAAGTTAAATCTTACGCTCTGTTATGTCAAATTGGTTAATCTGCCAAAAAAACAAATTAATACCATTAAACACATTGTAGTCAATGAATATTTACATAAAAAATAGCTGAACTTAAAAAAAAAAAACAATTTTTTAATGGTTTTGACTCAAACATGCTTGGCTTTATATGTTTGTCTACCAACAGGGCAGTTAATTTTGAAATGATGTCTAATGTAAAGATATTACTACTACTACTCCATGACGGGACAGGTCTAAAAGGCCCTTGGCCTACCATCCACATGTGTTCATCCAACCAGTTTAGGGATGACATGTGGTCAGCATGTAGGGTCTCCCAGTCATTATAGCTAGTTTTCTCAACCTGGAGCTGCTACTTATTGTAGCTACCCAAATGCTTCACAATGCTGGGTGGGCACTGGCCCCAAACTGGCCAAAATTCCATGAGAAAATTTCTTCCCCTATGGAGAACCATACCAGCACAAGTCCCGTAGCTCTGCGCCAAGGATCCTACCTTAACCACTCAGCTACGGCGCAAGACATGTGAAGATACACAATTTAAAAATTATTTCAATTTAAATAAAACTGTTATAAAATTACAACAGGAAGTAACATTATGACGTTCTTCTTAATAAGTAAGGTGAGTCTCTTGCATCTTCTTTTATGAGGTAAGATGCAACACACTTGTCTTATTTATTAAATAAAATTAATTCAACTAAATTATTTATTACACTTACTAGGATTTTCTTGTGCTGCTGCCCTCTTTGCTTGAATAACAGGATTTTCATATTGTGTTCTCCTGTTCACATGATCTATGTAGTATGTGCCGTAGTGAGGATCATCAATCTTCTCCCATCCATAGGGCAACTCATCATCCAAACATTCTTCCAAAGATTTCTTTTGAAATTTGGAGAGTCTTGGATCAAGCCAGTGAGAAGTACCAGAATTATGACTGAAAAAAGTAATTAATTACTCAACCACAAATTTCTTACATTTTCTTTTATTTCATGTTATTTATAGACATTTTAACATTAAGGTATTATCCTGTCTTAGAATATTTAGGTGTAACCATTATTCTGTGGTTTCTATTACTCACCCAAATTAAGTCTGCATAGCTAGTGAGGAAGTGTGTTAGCAGTAAACTGATATCCTAATGGAAGGAAGAATTCCTGAACACACGTGAAAGATCATTACATGGTTGTCAAATTAGTCATTTAGTCGACAACTCCTGAAAGTGTCGGACAATTTAAAATCACAGTGTTTGTCATCTCTCTACTACCAGCCTCACAACACAGGGAATTGGCATTATGTATTAAGGAAGACAAAGGACAGATAACTCAATCTCCAGTAGTAATAAGGTTGCCAGATTATTCGTTTGGTCAATGGCTGCTGAAGCTGTCAGATCATTTAAAAAGCACAGTATTTGCCAGCTCACCCCTCCCAATCAAATAACACAACACATGAGACAGGAAGTGACAACATAGTAAGAGAAGGAAGAGAATCAATCGACAGCACATTCCTAGCTTGTTTTCCGTGTGCAGATTTACCATGTTTGCTGAAGACAAGAAATGGAGTGCGGCTTATACTTGCAACAAATAAAAAGCATGGCATATTTGAAGACAATTTTATTCTTAATAGTAATGTTACATACATAGATATTTTAACCATCCATGTGCCAGGGACACTTGACACTATTGTTCATCAACTGACTCAATATCTTCTACCATGTTTGAACTTATGAAAGAACTGGCTAAAGCAATTCTATAGATTGGATTAAAATTGTTTACTGAACAAATTATTCCAAGTATCAAGAACCCAGATACAAAGGAAAATCTAAACAATGCTAGAGAAATCAATAACATCTTTACATATAGGGTCGGGTTCAGCTAAGCCTGAACCTAATATGTTCATCACAATGATGACCTACAAACATAACCAATAAAGCAAGAGACAAAATTAATTAGTATCTATAATTACTCACTCTATGAAATAAACTTCTCCTCTCTCTGTGTAAGCTTTCTCCCAATTGGGAGGCAGAGGGCCTAAGTCTGAGCGGAGAGATTCAGGACCATCTCCTGCATGGAAATAACTTGGAGGTGCTCCAACACCAGGTAATTGATCTCTGCCACTGTTGCTCCCACAGGTACCTGGCAATACAAACATATATTTGAGAAACAATATCAAATTTAGCATATTTTTAACATTTGAGATACAGTTATTCTGCATGATTACATAGAATCAAAATTGTTGAGAATTAAAAGTTATAAACTAAATTATTAATAAATATTCAGAGTAGTTAAATTATTCATTATTATAAAATTATTTTAAATATCCAAATTATCTTCTTAAATTTCGTTTTTCAAATAAAATGTTGATGTTTTCCAATGGTGATGTTTTTCAATGGCTAGATGTTAGCTTAAGTTTTAATCCTCTTCCTTCCAGTGAAGATTTGCTAGATCTTGACTTTGTTTCCTTGTGTCAAGTCATCTGCAATGGAGGTGGTGATCCCTATCTGTCTACAATTGAGTTGGTATTAGAGTTAATACATATGTTTGTAATTCCTATTTGGTTGAGATGTTTATTCAAACAGTCATAGCCAGTGTAGAATCTGAAGACAGCTGTTGTTGTTTATATATGATTAATATAGCATTTTATTCGTAAATTAATGAGTATTTTTTTAATATCTTACCTCACATTTTATGTTTGTTTAAACACGGGATCTAGTAGATCCTTCTCTTGAAAACTAGTTCCCATGTTTAAAGAAACATAAAATATGAGGTAAGATATAAAAAAGACTCATTAATTTACGAATTAAGAACCTCATTATGTTATTTCCCATATTTAACTATGAATAGCATTTTATTGTATAGTTTAAATACAAACTAAAGCACTCCAATTGTTTATAGTTTCAGACTAACAATATTTTTGTGATAAACTACAAATTATTACATCTAATAAGTGTGTGTTTTAATGCCACCTATTACACTACTCATGCTTCGGGTTCCACATTGGGGAGAGAGATGTTATTAATGTAGTTTATTAAAAATTTATCCACCACTTTTGCATACCACTTTACATAGATGATATATTCATGTGCTGTGTACAGAGAGGAGTATAGGATGAGTGTATGTTTGTGTGCTGTGAAGTATGTTGTACGAGGGATGGTGATGAAGAAATTGACACCCAGAGTCAGCATGTAGTCTACTCCTGTCAAAAAGCACCAAGGATTAATATCCCTATCCAATGGACGAACCACTTTCAACAATACCACATGCCTTCTCAACATATATATACAGCAGAGGGATTTGAAATTTTACTCAATCTGGTGCACAATCTAAGTATTAAAAATTATATAAACCACCACCTGTTTTTATATCTATATGGTACGATAAGAAAAATAAATGCCTGGACGGGATTCGAACCCGGATCTCTGAGTCTGTACCTCAGCGTGATATCCATTACACTACCAGGCAAATCCAATTCAAACACTTATTTTTCTTATATATGTATTATACTCTCCATTATTACTAGATGTCGCGAGAACACTGTCTTCACTGCCATCTAGTAGCTGACTATATCAAGTAAGCAAATTAAAGAGAATATTTATTTTACTTTATAGCAGTGACGCTTTATCGATGTTATAATTAAATCTTTAACATTGAGCAATGCAAGCTTAATATGGTATGATATATATATATATATATATATATATAGTAATTATAGCTAAATAGTCTACAATATATAAACTAGAAAGAACTCAAAACAGAAATGTAAGATTAGTAACAGGAGCAGTAAAAACAGCCAATATGCAAGTTATGAGAATATTCACACACAATTCTGTATAAAAAACAATAGAATATATATCATGCATATGAAATTAGGAATTCTTGCAGCTACAAACAAGCACCCCACAAATTCTAACATCACACCCAACACATCAATCACATAACAAGTTATCTTCTCTAAAAAGTTCGATCTTAACACAAAAATCAATTGAATATTCCAGATACTAAGCACACTGGACTACCAAAAGTATAATGCCCCTTATCAACAGATGAAATAAATAAGAAAAGTAACATAAACCCAGCTGTAGCATAACAAATAACATCAGACCTAATAAACTAATGTTGTCCAAAATCAGAATAGCAAAGGGAATATACAGATGGCTCAAAAGTTAAAAAAGAATGACAACGTATGATCAGGCATTTATTCAAAACTCTTCAGCTAATATGTCCCCATAGGAGCTAACAATACAGCACTGATGGAGAAATAAAACCAGTAGAAGTGGGACTGAAAACATCTGAAGAGTACAGGGGAAAAACAATCAAAGTCCACTTTTGGTGAAATTTGAGATTCTGGTACCAGTGGATTGTATGTACCTAGTACTATATTCCAAGAGGTTCATACGTGGAAAAACTCACTCATAATCCATTAAAAATCATCATTGAAATAAAGTGTCCAGGGGAAAAACAATCGTAGTCCACTGTGAAATGGAAAAATAATCAGAGTCCATATACAATTTAAATGAGAGTATTTTTGGACTCCTTCCAGAGAGTATGAACTTTTTATATGTTGGTCAGCTTGGGGTTTTAATTTGTTACATACCTATGCATTGTTGTGGCATTTACTTTTACTGGTACCAAACTGCATTGTTGTCAATGAAGCCTATTTTACTGGTGTGTAGACAATCAGTTTATTTTTCAACATGAAATCAAGTGTTAATGTTACTCGTACAGCTCATCAGAGTAGAGGAAAGAAAAGACCTAAACATGGTAGAATCCATGATGCGAGTAAACGCATAAGAGCGATGAGTCATGTGTTCCTGGTGAAGATTGCAAATGCAAGAAACAGTGTTACACGAACATTTCAAAACATGAACATAATGTATTAATTCGTGAATTCAATTTACTGGGAGATAAGAAAAAACAGAGTGCACGCGTTCACTAATTTCAGTTTTGCCGGTGAAATGAAGAAGACCACGGAAACCAGAAGAAGATAGCAGCTTCAGAGACCACTCTTACTCTTACAAGGTGCGTGTACAGAGGGATGGAAAAGCTGTTGAAATTCCAGTTTGTTACAAAGCCTTCATGAGTGTGCATGGTATAACAAACCAGAATATGTTAACAGTCAAGAAATCCCTGGGCTTGCTCCTATTGACCGGAGAGGTTCTCATTCTAATAGACCCATGAAAAAGACAATTGAGGCCGTTGAAAATGTTATGAAAACATATCAGTTCCCTTCAAGATCGCCCTTCTCACTACAGTCTTCACAAAACATCTAAAATGTACCTACCTGAAGAATTAAACATTAAACTATTGCATCAAATGTAGACAGAGACATTTCCAGAGTTTCCAGTGTCTTATGAATTTTATTGGAACTTATTTCAGACAAAATTTAATATTGCTCTTCGATATCCTAGGTCAGATACTTGCTCTGCATGTGATGAATTCAAAGCAAAAAAGTAGTCTCTACTTGCAAAGAAACTTAACGATAGCAGCAGTGCCGAAGACGTAAATAAAGAAATGAAGCGGCTAGAAACTCTTAATTTATTACATACAGTGTGCCATGCACAGACTGAAAATCAGCCATAACATTCGTATTCAAGTTTAATTCCACTCTCCAAGGGAAAATACGACGACCTCCAATCCTTGAAGAAATTCTGTTCTGAAAATGCTCAAATCTATTTTTCAAGATTACTCATATTCAACAATGAGTAACTTGGTGTAAAAAATTAATTAATTTCATTATTATTTTTATTATTTACATTTTATAAGGCAAACAGTTATGTATAATGTAACAGTTATGTATAACATTCTGTAAATTAAGTGGACTATGATTGTTTTTGTTTACAAACATGTGCACCTTGACTTTTCATTGCTGAAAAACAGGACTGTAAAATACATGACACTTATTTCGAAAGAAGAGTCTGTTAGAAAAACACCTTGAGAACAGTTCTGGGAAAAAAAAGTTTTCTGTATGTCTAAAGCGCTCGATCTGCTGCGTTTCTAAACTTAAAATTCAATTACTGCAAAATGTTAAAAAGTGGACTCTGATTGTTTTTCCCTTGTACTCTTCATTCTTATTTTGCTTGAACATGTTCTCCAAAACAGTAATCCTAGAAAATTAAATTTAACAATACAAGCAATTCCCTCCAACCAAACAGCAGAAAATTACACCTTATTTCATTGTTTTGAGTTGCTGAAGCAATTGAATAAACAAAATAAATTAATAGCTTTCCAGTTGATATCATCACATATTGATATATTCGGCAATGAAATGACAGACGTACTTACAAAAACAGGCAATAGAACACAAATAGCATAGCAATCTGAAACATCCTACAAAATAAAAATCAATGATATAAAGAAAGTATTCTAAGCAAAAGATGAAAATTCTGAAGCAGCAAAGGCAAAACATGGTAAAGAATGGATTAAACAGCAGGAGAAGCCAAACATAAAACTTGCAAACTTACAGTAGCTAAATTCAGATTAATGGCAGGACATGAGTTCATAGCCCACCATTTACATAGAATCGGCATATACAAATAAACAAATGTGTACTCTGTAACAATCCAGATGACATCATGAGTACTTAATATCACCTTCATTGTCCACCGCTAAATCGCAATACACACTGTACTAACAACCTAACAAGTGTGTACTGGGAAGCCAGAAAGATGATGATATACCATCAAACTCCACCACTGTATAAATAAATAAATCTATTCTATCTATCTTCGGGTATTTACAGCTGCTGCCGTCTTCCCGTGCCAAACCTCCAAAGCCTACAATCTTGGGCATCTTCAATGCTTAGCCCTCTTGCTTGCATTACTGTCTTCATGTTTTCCTTCCATGTTAACTTTGGTCTCCCTCTTTTCTTCTTTCTGGTCGGATGCCATTGATATAGTTGCTTTGGCCACCGCTCGTCTTCCATTCTTAAAAGATGTCCTAACCACTTTAATTCCTTCTCAATTATGCTTTCTTCTGCTTCCATTATGTTTCTAATTTCCTTATTTGTGAAAATAAATAAATAATAATAATAATAATAATAATAATATTAATAATAATAATATAATGTAAATTATTAAGAGTTGAATATCTTCTCCTGACAGGCCATGTCCATGTAATGTCTCGAAGGCCTTTGGGACCCTTAAAAGTACTCACAAAAGAACAGAGAGAATATAAAATGTAATATTGTTTTTTAAACACAAGGTTCCAAGATAAATCTACACAAAAATCCAAGCCTGTTTTCTTAGAAGAGAGGAAAAGATCAGAAAGAATGAAAAAATACTGAACATTAAAAATTAAACAGCACACAGAGAAATGATTGATCCAATGTACCCCGAAGAGGGTGAAAAAAAGAAGAAGAGTAATAAAGAACAGTAATAGCAACAATAGCTATAAGAAATAAAAATAACATTAGTAATTCTTCCATGGAAGAATGGTACTAAGCACATGAGAACTATTTGTTAGTTATGAACAATACAGTGGAGGAAATTGGTATAAAGCCACTTGTTAAAAGTGTTAACACAAGTTTATTTACTCTTTCTTTGGCATTTTTCTATATTAACTTAGGAGGTGATTGAGTATAAAACACACACAAATAATGTCAAAATTAATTATCCATTTCCGTCCAAAAAAAGTACATGAAAACTGAAACCACCCTCACATATGGGTGGAAATTAGTATAAAGGCACTTTGTGTATTTCACAGATTAAACCAAAAAAGACTGAGCGCAAAGTTTACAACAAAGTTCTAAAATTTAGTTGAACCTCCATTGTTGTTAATTACTTGGAAGATTCTCTTTGGCATTGACTTGATGAGGGTGTTTATTTCTTCCACTGAGATTGAAGCCCACTCTTCCCGAATAACATTTTTCTTCTCAGTCATTGTCTCAAACTGCCGTCCATTGCGATACACACGCCTTGCCAGGATCGCCCATAAGTTCTCAATCCGATTTAAATCAGGACTTCTGACTGGCCACGTCAAAAGTGGTATTTATTTCTTCCTGAACCACTCCTTTGATTTGGCAGACACGTGAATGAAAGCATTATCTTGCTGAAAAATTAGATCTTCGCCAAATTCCTCATACATTCATATCAATTTGGACTCCAGAAGCTCCTCAGTGTAGGACTCAGAATTCATCTTGGTGCATATCTATGTTATTTTTGATCTTCCTTTAAAGCAGAATGCTGCCCAAATCATAACGCCTCCATCACTGAAGTTTCTATTCATTCTAACTTGCTCTTCAGTATGGAGGTCGTGCCAGTAATACTGAAAGGCCATCAGGCCTGTCCAGATTAAACTTCTTCTCATCACTGAATATTACTTTATTCCATTCTGAGGTCCAGGACATGTTTTCTTTAGCAAAAGTCATTCTAACTTTCTTATGTGCATTGTTCAGAGGTAGTTTACTAAGACTTTTTTTTAATTTTAGGTTCTTGTCTTCTGACAGAATTTGTCTTACTCGTCTGGCTGTTACTGGCAACTTCAAATCAGCCTGGATTTGAGAAGAAAACATACTCTTACCTTTTGCTTTACGTAAAATGAGACGTTTAGTGCGCTCAGACAATTTTCTTGTCTGTCCATATTTCCCGTTTTTTTCATATTGTGAGCCCAGTTTGACAAAATTATCAATGACACATCTTGAAGCCCCAATTTTGTAGGTATTTGTCTATTGGAAAGGCCCATCTCCTTGAAGGCACTAACTCTTGATTTCTCTTCATTTGATAGAGGCTTTCCACGTGGCATTGTACGTACTGCTGACTTGTAACTGATGAACGATGCTCACAGACACGTCGTCTCCATGTAATTGCAGTGTTTTGTTTACATTTATGTCTCTGTAAGAGCCAGAAGTTGACCTGGCTTTATACCGATTTCCACCCCTAGGACAGCGTTTTCTTATATTTTACGTATTATTTACATATATAATAAATACAATATGAGGAGACCTGTATGAAATTATGTCCAAGACAATTATATGTAATCTATGACACACATACGGTATTTGCATAAATATTTCAGGTTGTTTTACTACAAAAAGTTAGTGGCTTTATACCAGTTTCCTCCACTGTATGCAATTATTTACATGTTCATTTATTTATTTAATGTTTCCAAGTATGGTTACATATTTAATTGTAATTGTGACAAAATTTAACATGGACTTTTTTTATTTGAAAAAAGACCAGTATCTGAATTCGTAATAAAAGCCTGTAATATTTCCACACACTTATTAGATTAATAATTTGTGCTTTATCACAAAATATTAATAATCTGAAACTCTAAACAATTAGAGTTTGGTGTTTAAAGTATATAATGAAATGCCATATAAACAACAAAGCCACTATCTTTAAATAGAACAAAAAATGCGAGGTGAGGTGATTATTTTCAATATAAATTTCTTTTTAAATCTTTCTACTGTCTGGATACCTGTAAATAAGGTGCAACTCAACCACTATTACCAATAGTTTCTAGTACTTAGCAGATATGAGAACTTTTCTATCTACTCCAGAATGAATAACAATGCATGAACCATAAAAATTACATATGAATTTTATATACATTTACCTTCGTTTATTAAGTTGTTGCTAGTTGTAGATTCAGGCTCCATATTCTTAGCAGCCATAGCTTCTACGTTAGAACGATTACGTTTGCGTTTTCCCTCAGAACTCGGGTGGGCTCCAGGAAAAAGACCTCCAAGTACCAGACCAACAGAACTCAGATTAGAATTGGAGCCAGAGCTTTGTGGAGGAGACACAGGAGGTTCCTTTGAAGGTTTTGGTGTACCATAATGATTGCCTGAAAAAAAAAAAACCCATTTCATTATATGCAATTTCAAAACGGAATATAATTCTTTAACAATTAAATCGTTGTAGAATGCAGGCTTTCACAGCCGGTAACCATAACGTTAAAAGATTCCAGGCTCTGTGGCCGTGGTCTATAACTGGTCTGGAAGAAATACCAGTTATAGACCATGGCCACATAGCCCAGAATCTTTTAACAATAAAATTAAATCATCCTTAATATACAGAAACACACACACACAAACAAATAGATTAGTTTCCAAACTTACTCCCTATATTGAAGACATAATAGGTGATTATCAATGTGGATTTAGAAGAAATAGATCTACAACAGATCAGATCTTTAGTATAAGACAGATTTTGAAAAAGAAATGGGAATATAATGGCACTATGCATCAACTATATGCAGACCTCAAAATGGCATATGACTCAATTAAGAGGGAAAAGATAGAAATTATTGTGCTGGAGTATGGAATTCCTGAAGAGCTAGCTAGACTTATTTTCCTTAAAAGCTAGTTAGACTTATTTTCAATGTGTCTAAATGGCGTAAAGAGTAGGGTGCATACAGGCAACAGTTTTCAGATACATTTGAAATTCACAATGGGTTAAAGCAAAGAGATTCACTATCTCCTCTACTATTCATTTTTGTACTAGAACATGCCATCAAATCTTTAGAGGATGAAGAAGGCCTAAAACCCAATGGTGGTTAATAAGCTGTTACTTTATTCTCATGATGTATTATTAGGTGATAATGAGAAGATACTAAGGTCCAACATGCACACTCCACTGAGTAACCCTAAGAAATTGGGGCTGGAAGTAAACATAAATAAAACTAAATATATGGTCACACATAGAAATTGATTATATGATAGTAATGGACAATTTATGACATATGAGAGTAATTTTGAAGAAGTTGCTGAACTCAAATACTTAGGAAGAATAATTGCAAATAGGAATCAGGTGCAGAAAGAAATTAAACAGGCTCAATTCTGAATTTACATGCTATTACGCATATCATTCCTACTTCTCTCAAAAAACAGTAAATTGAAAATATATAAAACGGTCATTTTCCCAGTTATATTATATGGATGCAAAACATGGACTCTTACTTTAAGGGAGGAGAAAAGATTATGTGTATTTGAGAATCAAGTTCTTAGGAAAATTTTTCGACTAAAGAGAGATGAATGGACAGGTGAATGGAGTGGTTTATTTTTTGATAATTCTTTCAGCAAGCTGCCATTTAGTGTTTATAGGAATGTGGGTTAATGGTATCAATAGTTTTCAAATAAGAAAGGAAAGTAGGCAGAACGATAACCATGCACGTTTATTTTTGCCCAGCAAACACCTATAGGAAATTAGATGTTTTTCTCTTGGGTCCAAAATTATTCAACTTTTGTCAATATTTCCTATATAGCTGAAATAATTTTATTTCAAACTGGCAGTATTTTTACACACACAAGGGAAAAGAAGTGCATGGGATGGGGGATTCTGATACCTTTATGAGCAAGTGTAACTTGAAACTTTTTTCAATGGATATGTGGGAAGATGCTTTGAAAAGTGCAGCTCACATTACATACAGGGAAGGACTACAGTATATACTTCTTTTATGCTTTTTTTTGACAATAACAGATCATTCCTGAAAAATCCACAAAATAATTAAAAGTTAACCTGATATGATCATTAAATTTATAGCAGTTAATCTATTAAACTGAGACTAACCTTCATAGATACCACTTTCAAGTAGGTTTCCACTTCTCTCTAATGCCATAAACTCCTCAGGACTGAGAAATGTATAGTCAATGCCATTTACTTCACCATCACGAGGTGTGCGGGTTGTAACTGGCACTGTTCGCAAATACAAATTGTCTCTAATTGTATTTTGAAGATCATGATCAATGGAACCCTTCTGGAATCTTGCATTCAAAAACTGGCGAAGATCTTTAGTTATTGCAGCTGAAACAAAGATAAATATTTTTGTATAAACAAAATGTCACAAATACAAAAAGAATAATGTAAACACCAGTAATGTTAGTCAGATCCAACATTATTATAAATTTGTAGAAAGTAGTATTTCACTACATCATATACAAAGGTACGTGCTCTGCAACATGCATTCAGTAATCACCTACAATGTAGAGCCTTAAGAAATGAAGACTTAACTTTATAGAGTGAAACAGAACTCTACTAACAAATTATATTTGAAGAGAAAAATTATATGCTCAGACTGGGGTTTGAACCCAGGACCTTTGGATTTATAGGCCAATGCTCTACCACTGAGCTACCTGAGAAACTCCAATCTAAACACAATTTTTTCTGATCCCTATTAGGTTCGTCTTCCGGGCATATAGGCCGTGGTCCAGTCGTTCTTCTACTCGACGTTTCGTCTACTGCTGCGGTAGACATCTTCAGGAGATACTGCATGCTGCAACACGGACCACGCAAAAAAACCGCCTCTCCACCAGGGGCGTGCCTATAAATAGGGAGGGAGTTTCCAACGACCAGCCAGTCTGCAGCCGACTGTTGAGGAGTTCACAGAGAGCACGCAGTATCTCCTGAAGATGTCTACCGCAGCAGTAGACGAAACGTCGAGTAGAAGAACGACTGGACCACGGCCTATATGCCCGGAAGACGAACCTAATAGGGATCAAGACGCCGGCCGTGAAAGCCTACAGTTATACACAATTTTTTCTCTTATACACTGTTAATTCCCGATCGCCGAATGCTTGCTCGATCATGCAAATGGCGGCTTCTTGTTTAAGAAGACTTTGAATAGGAATTTAAACACTCCTTTATAAAGCAAGTAGGGCTTCTTTTGATGTTTTATTATTAATTTAACACTTCTCACTGAAGGATAAATTATATTTGAAGACAAAAATTACATGCTCAGACTGGGGTTTGATCCCAGGATCTTTGGCTATCTAGGCCAATGCTCTACTGCAGAGCTACCTGAGAAATTCAAATCTAAATGCAAACTTTTCTCTTATACACTGTTAATTCCCAATTGCTGAATGCTACGAGCATTTGCACAATCACGCAAATGGCAGCTTCTTGTTTAAGAAGACATTTATTGGGAATTTAAACACTACTTCATAAAGCCAGTAGGGCTTCGGTTGATGTTTTTATTATTAATTTAACACTTCTCGCTGAAGGATAAATTATATTCGAAGAGCTCTATTGGCTTTAGAAAGCAGTGTTTAAATTCCCAATAAATGTCTTCTTACACAAGAAGCAGCCATTTGCATGATCAAGCAAATGCTCATAGCATTTGGCAATTGGGAATTAACAGTGTATAAGAGAAAAATTTGCATTTAGATTGGAGTTTCTCAGGTAGCTCAGTGGTAGAGCATTGGCCTAGAAAGCAAAGGTCCTGGGTTCAAATCTGGGTGCATAATTTTTCTCTTCAAATATGATTTATCCTTCAGTGAGAAGGGTTAAATCAATAGTAAAAACACACACTAACAAATTTTCATACAATTTTCAGGTATGTTTTAGTTGAGTGATTTGATGTAAGGTACCCATGGTATCCAATAACTTATTGAGAGCAACATGTTGATGACATGATAGATATGTAACATGCCCTTCGGATCATAATATGATGAATTCTTCTAGATTACCAAGAAAAATTATAAATGTTCAAGTGAAGGACTGGACAAGAGGATATAATGCAGTATAATCCCCTGAACAGATATTGTAAATTTGTTCACTGTCAGAATACATTTCATTACGTTCATGGGCAAAAATAATAGATTATAGCATGTTACATATCTAACACATTAAAGACAAATTACTCTGTAATAAGTCACAGGAAATCAAGGGTTTCTTATATCAAAACACTAACCAATGTACCTAAAGATTATCAGTAGTTCTGTTCCACCCTGTACATAAGCAGGACCACCTCCATTAAGTAATCATTCCAGGGTTCAGGTTCAATTCTCAGCTATGTCACAGAAATGTTTGTTTTGGTGTAGAGTCTGAAAGATCCATTCAGCTTTGTGTGGATAACTGATTAGATGTAATACTTTATATGAGAAGCAATAAATCATCTGAAGAAAACTGAAAGTAAAATTAATTGAATGTATCACACTAACCATGTGACTCTCTGTACTGTAATCTGCTAACTACCACATTAATCACTTCGGAGCTGGGTTTTTATATAAAAATAGGCCTAATTTGTCTTATCCCAAAAGATACTCCAAATTGTTATGGTGGTGAGGCCTACATTATCCAATTATTTTGAGAGCTATGACGATGGGTATCTTTGCTAATAGTAAGGTCTCCCTTGCTAGCGCAGGTTGAAGAGGAAACCCTGGTCCTTGAGGTTAGGGGTTGAGTTGTGGCTGACTATTTAACTCATGCACCAAGTGGGAGTCAACATCCAATCACGTTTCAATGAATTTTGTTTTACAACCAATCACAGTCGTATTTCACCTCTATATTTATCTACTTCTGATAATCATATTAAAGAAAGCTCCTCCTATTTAATATTCTGAACAGGCCAGAACACTATTTTTCAGTTACTGACTCTCGGACAATTACGTTGAATATAGCAAATAATGAATAGATTCCTTCGAACTACACATTTGATAATTGTGTGTTCAATAATTATTGTGTTTTTAAATACTGATTTTACTGAGTTTGTTTCTAAAAAATGAATTAATAACCTATAATGTTGGTTATAATGTACAGTTTGATGTGTTTCATTTTTTTTCTCACTAGGGTGTATTCTTACAATATTGCGATCCTATTTGGCAATAAATAGTATGATCAAGTTGCAGTGATGAACAAATGAAATGTAACCAAACATTTCTCATTTGTTTTCAAACATCGCCATTTACATTAAATATATAAATATTTTTAAAACTGTATTTAAATAATGATTTGTGAGTAAACAGCTTAATTTTATTCATTAAATAGTCTTAACAAATGCAACTTTTGATTTGCAAATCCTCTAAATAGATTGGAAATCACTCGTGGCATTACTTGTGATAATCCCACCCCATAAAAATACTCAAAGGGCTAAACTCAAAGGGCCGTAATGCTAAAGAAGAAGAAAAACTTGTCCTATTGAACTATGTAACATATGTTTTGTTAAGTTTTATAACCTATAATAAAGATGTGATAATGAAGAGAAACATAACTAGCTCCCATGTATAAAATCCAGGGACAAAATATAGACTGAAGTCATATTTCTTCCAGTGACAGTGAGTTCCAGTTCACATTAAAGTCTCATTATTACCAATTTTTAAGAACTTTTTTTTTTGCCTAAACCTGGTTTTCAACCCAAGGCCTCCAGTTTGCACACTGGCACACTAACTACTTGTGCTACTCAAGCATCCATCTTCTGACACAAATTCTTCTCTCTCTACAATCCTGTGTCCTCAGTAACAATAAAATTTCAATCCCAATATAATTGAGTTGCTTCTAAATCAGGAAGACGTTACGATGGGATTTCTCAGTTCAGACAAAAATTTTTCTCTTCAAAAATGTATTCAGAATATCAGCCTGAATTTGTAATTCACACTTTAATTTCATTACCATGTTTATATGAACGGTCAGAGAGAAAAAAAACCAGATAAGTCACTTTTTCCTCCGAACCTGTAAAACATATTTTTAGTTATACATCAATACTTCCTTATCCATATGCCAAATTTTGGAGATAAATAAACCCATGACTAAACTATATCTTACATTGTTTCACACTTCTAAATTTCTAAATTATAGTGCTTTTCATGGAGAATCTAATGACATCACACACTCCGTTTTACAAAAATGTAACTTGCCTGGTTGTTCCTCTCTATGGTATCAAATAAAATAATAAAAATTCAGTTTAAATTCAATGATCTTATATGCTACTTAGTATTAACCCATTAGTGTCCACTGTTACATAAATGGTACCTTCAAATTGTATCCCTCTTCTTGCTATTTGTGACTAATGTGAGAAAGGTGCTTAAATGTATAACATACGTTTACCGATACTAATTTAAATTAGCAGGAAAAAATCTTAATTAGACAGTAATAACAAAAAGAAAATCATAATTGAGAAGATACCAATTGCATAATACCAGGCACTAATGGATTAAGATTATTAGATTTGTTAATCAATTCTATGAAGTCACCTAATTGATGTTTCAACGTAAGAACTGTACTTCTTGAACATATGAACCTCACAAACATCTTTAGCATTAAACTCAAAGAGTTAATTTCAATGTTTAATCTCATTTCTCTTGGCCTCACAGCCCTTGAAATCCAACTAATAATAAGGTTATGCATTATACGTTTAGCATTAGCTTTTTCACATTGAATTCAAATTTATGAGCAGAAATGAATATGAAGTTCAACTAGTCCATAATGTACTGAAAGTTAAATAAATAATAGTTTTAAAAAACTAAAAGAACATGCTTTATTAGAAAACTAAAAAATGAAAAATAATTTTAATTACCATTACGCTTGGGATAAAATAAAGTGGTCAACAAAAAAAATCATCTCCAAGACATATAGAATAAAATTCGAGTTATCAACAAAAAGAAAATAATTTTACCATCAAAAGCGTGGGGTGCTTTTTATAATTTTTACATTTTCTTCTTAGAGAGCTTACTTTTACCAATATCTGTTTATTATCAAATATATTAATTGATATAGAGCACCCCACGCTTTTGATGGTAAAATTATTTTCTTTTTGTTGATAACTCTAATTTTATTCTATATGTCCTAGAGATGATTTTTTTGTTGACCACTTTATTTTATCCCAAGCGTAATGGAAATTAAAATTATTTTTCATTTTTTAGTTTTCTAATAAAGCGTGTACTTTTAGTTTTTTAAAACTATTATTTATTTCTTATTTGTAGTTTTAATATTTTACAGAAAGATAAAAATGTAAATATCTTTAAATTCGATACTATTGTAGTATGAGCTAAAAGTAATAATCTTCTATAAAAAAAACCCTCACAGCCGGATTTGAACCAGCGACGAATGGATTACTGAAATTATATACCACTAAGAGTTCACTGCTCTACCATCTGAGCTCTTACAACAATTGACTAAAAACTCGACAAGTCCGCAACCTATTATACCAGTTTTCATTTTCTTGATTTTCGGATGATTCTGGCCAGGATTTTAGAAACAAAATATGAAATTATTGTATTGTCAGGGGTCCTCTACACATATACAAAGTTTCAAGTCAATCCAATGTTTCTAAGTGGGTGAAAATCGCGTTGAAAGATTCCGTTACATTGATACAAAAACACTTTTTTGATTTTCTGATGATTATGGCCAGGATTTTAGAAAATAAATATGAAATTATTGTATTGTCACGGGTCTTCTACAAGTATACAAAGTTTCAAGTCAATCCAATGTTTCTAAGTGGGTGAAAATCACGTTGAAAGATTCCGTTACATTGATACAAAAACCCTTTTTTTGATTTTCTGATGATTATGGCTAGGATTTTAGAAAATACATACGATATTATTGTATTGTTTCGGGTCCTCTACAAGTATACAAAGTTTCAAGTTGATCCAATTATTTTAAGTGGGTGAAAATCGCATTGAAAGATTCTGTTACATAGATAGATAGATAGATACAGGTCAAGCTAATATAAAGCGTGTAAAATAGGCAACCATCAATTCTAACAAAACAAAATAACATGTGATTTAATAAAATGGTAAAAATGTGAAGTGAAATCACTACAGGCTTCAGGAGGCCCTTGGGGTAGTAGGAGGTTAAGGCTCACACTTTTTCTGGACAATTGGCAATTGATGTCAGCCAGGTTATCAGCCCTGTGTGACGGCCGCCTTTACCACTAGAGGCTGAGTCGACCTCAGGGCCATAGTGCCACCAGAAGGCTTGGGTCAGTTTGAAAATCCTGACCCAACTGGGACTCGAACCCTCGAACTTCCGGCTTGTAGCGCAGTGCCTTAACCACTACGCTACAACATGCCCCAAAATAACAATTTTAAAATCAAATTAAAAATCACTTTATAACTGGCAATGTGATGCACAATCACGATTTTAAAGCAAATTTCTCAAATACAGCTAAATCCAAAAACATTTAAAATTCAAGTTAATGCAAAAACATTTTAAATTCTATCACATTAACCTTAAAATTAAAAATATACTGAATTTACATTTATGTGGTGTGTTCAATTTGAAAGAGGATTTTGAATATATTATTTACAAATAATGATTGTTTTATTTTGTATTATAATAGGGTATTTTCCTCTGTTTCTATTAAATATACTCAAACAAAAGAACAATCCTGCACTTAAGTTTTAGTACAAATTGGTTTCTACTGTAACATATATTTTAGCAAAGTCAGGTCATTCTTCTGTGACACAGGAGATACGGATTACTGTCATCTCTGTCAAGTGCAAATGAAGTGGAAGGTTCATGGGTTGGAAAAGAGCACTGAAGCTTGTCATTAACAATAAAACAAGTCTATCAATTCCTAATATTAATACTATCATACGACTAATGTTATCAATATGTTATTTCATTTATAACAATAATAATAATAATAATAATCTATCTATCTTCGGGTTTTTACAGCTGCTGCCGTCTTCCCGTGCCAAACCTCCAAAGCCTACGGTCTTGGGCATCTTCGATACTTAGCCCTCTGGCCTGCATTACTGTCTTTAATAATATTAATAATAATAATAATAATAATAATAATAATAATAATAATAATAATAATAATAATGATAAAAGTTTTATTCAATCTGGCAGAGTTAGTGCCACAGGTCGTATCTTAAGTTATATGGTAAGAAGGTATGCAAGTGGAGATTAAAAGACTATTGAATGAGCAGTCATATAGGCCTTTAAGATAAATTATTCTTCTTGTATCTTGTAAACCCATGTTTCCCTTAACAGAGATTTTTAGGCGCTCTCCCCTACAGGGAAGAATTTGAATCATACTAATTTAGTTACACTTGTTTTCGTATAAATGTCATTTGAGAGGTCCGTGGTCAGCGTTCTGCCTAATACTGACATCTAGGAAACCAAGGCAGTACTAGGACTGGTAAAATTTGCTTAGAGGCCATTTCATTCAGACTTAAGGATCTTTTACGAGCCTGAAAATCTTCAGACTCGGGACCCACAGCTTAAAGTCCCTCCCAGAGGACTTGCTCCTAGGATTTTTCCATCCTAAAAAATCCGACTCCGGCCGGGTTTGAACCCGCGACCCTTGGAGCCAGAGGCAAGGAGCATAACCACTAGTCCACCGCAGCCACAAGTTCTAAAAAAAAGTAAACTAATTAAAATCTGACAACAGATAATGGGTACAACAGTATGTTTCAAAGATGAAAATCAATTGAATGATCAATTTAAAATACATATTTCATCACATAACTTTTTGTATAAACACTTGTTGATAATTTGTAAATATAAAACCCTGAAAAATTAAAATAAGAGCTAAGTACACTTTATATCAGTATAAAGAGATAATTAGTTAAAATCCGTAAACAGCAGCAAAGTTATTCATTGCAAACTCACGAATGTCATGTATTAAAGGATAATTGAAATACAATGAGAAGCCCTTAGGGATTAGATGTCTGTAAAATATTAAGACAGACTATTTAACTCATGCCCCAAATGGGAGTCAATGACCAATCACGTTTCAATGATTTTTTATTTACAACCAATCACAGTCGTATTTCACCTAAAATTTACTAACTAAAGTTTATCATAATAAAGAAAGCTCCTCCTTTTTAACATTCTGAATAGGTTATAGCATTATTTTGCAGTGACTGACTCTCTAAGAAATACGGCTATCAGATTGTATATATAGTGCATGAATGTCAACACGTAGCGCATACGAGAGATAATATAAAAATATTATACCACAAAAAAAAAGAAACCACTGTTTGCATTTTCTTAAACAAATTATTTTCCAGGAAATGACATTGCAGAAAAACATAATTGACTTATTTACATCATAGGGCATCAAATTAATTAATACCTATAACGTTGGTTATAAATTTCTCCACTAGGGTGCATTCTTACAACATTACGATCCATTGGCAATAAATAATATTATGATCTGGTTGTAGTGATGAACAAAAGAAGCAAGTGAAGCCTACCAATCTTTTCTCATTTGTTTTCAAACATTGCCGTTTACATTAAATATATAAATATTTTAAAATAACTATATTTAAATAATGATTTGTGAGTAAACAGCTTAATTTTATTTGTAAATAGTCCTAACAAATGTCACTCTTAATTTCCAAATTCTCTAGATAAATTCACTCCTCACTATTGATAATTTGGAAATCACACATGGCATTACTTATGATAAATTAATTAATTAATTGTTGAATACTTTTAAAGCTTGTACAGGAATGTAAATTTATTAAATTTTCTTATCAGTGTTCACAAGGAATCTTATTATATAGAGGTTATGTGGAAATTTATAAATTGTACTGCCCAAACTAACTTGAACAGAATAAGGAAAGAATATTAAACTTTTCAACAGCTCTACTTGCAATTATTAAATTAATTAAATGTACTGTAATTGACGTGCATACAATAATGTATTCTTAAATATTCAATGGTAATATAACTGGCTTATGAGAACAAAATATTATTCCTCAAGGATCTCACTTTTCCCACAACAAACAAAATACCTATAAAAACAAAGAAACTGAAAACAACAACTTACAATACACACATTATATAACTATTCCATAATTGACAACAAAATAGAGTTAAGATCCATAAACTGTAGACAATCAACTAAAAATTTTAATCCCAGTAGGAACAGCAATAATTACACCATTAAACAAAATACTACAGTGTGACAACTTAAAATCACAGGTACATTTAAAATACCAATCTGAAACAGAATCACAACATGCACTGTGCAAGGAACGCATAGCAAAGTTGCCAGGAATAAAACATTGCAAAGATATTTGGAGCCATTCCATTTGGCATCACTTCCATTTCCCTTATTCTCAACATATTTGCATGGAAAATTATTTTTAAAAACATCTCTGATATTTCTATAGCTTATATTTGCTCAAAATATGTTTAACAAAAACTTTGATAAAAAATAAGTTTGAACTGCCTACAATTTAAAAATGTTTATTTTCTGTTACCACTTTAATTCAACAACACTACTGGTGAATGAGCAAAACTTTGCTTTGCTCTGTCAACTTACCAGGTCATTTGGCATCCCATAAGTCTCTTCCCCTCCATTCTATTTTTAATAGAGTTATATTGTGTTCCCAACAATCACCAGCTTCCACCCAATCTCTTTTCAGTAACACTCACTTTATTGACACAGTTTGCAAAAAGCCCCAGTTTAAATGTCATAGCAAATACCATAATTCCTAGCATTTTACTTAATAAAAATCTGCTTTTTACAGACTTAGCAAGGAAAAAAAAAAGGAAAATGTATATATTATTAAATGGGACAAGAAATAAATTATATTTCAATATTAATAATTATAATTTCATTCTCACAGACATACGAGGCACGAGTTTGATTCCTGCTCAGGAAAAGTTTCCTGTGTGAGTTTTTTTATTTTTTTATGAAACTCTAAGACTCATGTAAGTCTTTGAACACCATCTGGTCATCATAACCATTCATATAATACTCATCTTGTTTAAAAACACGTTACAAATACACAGAGAAACACACTAACTACACCTAAAGATACTAAGATGTGATATGATCTATAAATCAAGTGAAATAAAAAAATAGTTTTATTGATGCAATACAGATTTGCTCATATACTTAGAATTCAAATCATATTACTTCAAACAACATTTTAAAATCATCACTTTTAAATATGCAAATAAAATATCTTACAAAAATGTGCATTTTTTATAATAAACAGATATAGGCCTACACATTTTGTGGGTGTACTGATACATTTAATAAATTAATTTCTTAGTGAGATGTCTTGGAACCAAAAAAGTTGCAAGTAAAATTGTTAACTTCCTTATCTATAATATTGTATCCATAAACTTGATATCTTGATGTGAGAGAGTTAATAATGTAAACAAACAGATATTTTCTGGAGATTGTGAAATAATAGTGCAGATTATGTCAAAAACCTAATTCTGTTTTATTCCACAATCATCTCTAATCTAATTACTGACATTTTTATATACAAAACTTGGAATCTCTAATGGCTTTCTTTATGATAACTTTATGAAAGCAACATTGTCTCTAGGCGATAAATGATCCAGATCAACTAATCTCCAGAGAAATAGTTCTACTCTGTACCAACTCACAAAAACAAAATGATAATATTAAAGTCAATAAAAATTATACGAGTACATTTTCTTTCTTATAAATGTAAACTACATAAAAAAACATATGTAGTACATTTTTTTGTGTGCTAAATAAAATTAAATGAGAAGTACAGAACACATTATGAGGTAAGAGAGACAAATATGCAGTGAAATTTTTATTAACAAAATAGAAATATAAAAATTTATAATAATTCAGTGACTGATACATTGGAAATGGTTTGGACAATATACAACCAAGACTCAAATGATTTGTTGTGCAAAAGACTCATTTTTAAATGTCTTAGTATTATATTTGTTCTGTTAATATTTCTAAATAGGGACCCAAAAAGTTGCACACTCAGTTTTGTTTGTTACGTATAAAAATTATAACATCAAACTTAGAAACTGGAAGTTTTGAAACTGCGCACTTATGTATAATCTCACTAGGGGATACATATGATACTGACGACTCAGATGGCAATGTTCTATGAAACCAAACCAAGGAGGTCACTCCCCTCAATAAACAAATTTAGAAATGTCAGGCTCAGAGATATATTTATATGCTGCATATCAACAGAGTGCCAGGAAGATCACTTCGGCCCAATATCAACAATGAGGCCTAAACTATGTAAACATTTATAACCAAATATTAACCATTAAGTTTAAATAATTCAATACACTGTAATATCTGATTTTATTTGATTTCTAAAACTCTCCAATGTTTTTGAAACTAAATTATTGTGATTGTGTACAAATCTTCAGATGTAATTTATTTCATGAAATAGCCTTTAAGAATCTTAAACCTCAATCTCTATCTTGTTGTATTAATTATTTTATCATTTGAGGTTTTTTCCTAATCGAAAAGCAAAATTCTGAATCTCTATCTTGTATTAATTATCTTATCATTTGAGGTCCTCTCCTAATCAAAAAGCAAAATTCTGAATTGTTTCTTTTCATAAGTAATGCCACGAGTGATTTTGAATTTATCTAGAGAATTTGGAAATCAAGAGTGGCATTTGTTAGGACTATTTAACGAATAAAATTAAGCTCTTTACTAAAAAATAATTATTTGAATATAGTTACCGGTGTTTTAAAATATTTATATAGTTAATGTAAATGGCGATGTTTGAAAACAAATTAGAAATGTGAGGTTATGTATATTCACTGCAACTCGATCATATTATTTATTGCCAAATAAGATCGCAACATTGTAAGAATGCACTGTAGTGGAGAAATAATTAAACACATCAAACTATTATAATCAACATTATAGGTTAATCATTTATATTTTGAACAAACAACTCAGTAAAATCACTGAATCTATTCATTATTTGCTATATTCATTGTATTTGTTCGAGAAAAATAATGGTCTAACCTGTTCAGAATATTAAAAAAGGAGGAGCTTCCTTTATCACAAAAGCAGGAGCTGATAAAGAGAAATCGATAAAGAGCGAGGTGAAACACGATTGTCATTGGTGTAAAACAGAATTCATTGAAACGTGAATTGACTACCATTTGCGACATGAGTTAAATAGTCACATATAATTTTACCATCATAACTGTTAAAAATTATCTAGAAAATACAATGTGAGAGCCTCTTTACAAAATTAAATGTCATAGAATTAAGTGGAATAAATAAATAAGCATATGAATGGAAATTTTAATAAATTTTCCACATATACATTAGCAATTAATCATGTACGGTTAAAATATCCTAATAAATATTATTTACAGCTACTATAATAAAAATTATAATTCAATAAATATTTAGAGTCTTTTTTGTAAGAATATGAATAAATTATATTCGGAATAAATTTTTGTACACAGTATTGACACCCAAATGAGTCAGTATTCTTCATTTCAGCTATAAAATTTAAAATATATATGGGGACCTAAATTCGAAAACATGCTAACTCCAAAATGAGACAAATTGAGTTAAACACAGGCTATGGTCCTGAATGACAAAAACTCTCTAAATCACATTCTTTCACAAATTTATTGACAAAATGAAAATCAATTCTAAACCATGCTATGCCCATGGAGTTGGTATGATTTAGAACAATGTGATGAGGTATCTCAGTATGACAATGATTATGCATAAACAAAAAATATATAAAATACGTATAATGTTTAATGATTGTTCTTTCGTTATACTTTGAGCACACATAAAGACTACAATCTTCACATGTTTCACATTTTGTGCAATGCTGCATGGTTAAAGTGTATTAGGTCTTCATGCTTGTGATTAAAATTAATAAAAAGTAACTTATTGTTAAACATTTCTTAAAACATAACAAAAAAATTTGGAATCAAAAACTCAAATAACAACTAGATTGAACAGTTTTATGCTACTCCTGAAAATTAAGAAAATGGACATAGCATGTTTTGGAATTCAGGTCCCCATATAGAAAGTATGCATTATAAGTTAAGAGTTAATCAGAGAAGGAAAACAGAAAATCAAAATTTAGGAGCAAGTTTCAAAATAGAAAATGCACATTGACATACAAAAAATTAATTAATACAAGGGAGAATGAAATAACAAAACCATATAAAATAAATTTAAATCAAACTGAGAAAGAAATTGAAGGTGTAGTTTATAACATAAATCATAAGTTACAACTTATTTATCATTTTAAAATACTTAAATAATTGTTTTTTTCTTAAATCTCTCTCTCTCTCTGTTTAGTTTGCTTATCTTAGGATTGGATCTAATTAATCTAATTAATTCATTAAATAAATATGCCTTCTAAATATCTACTATTTCTATATAACTTTTATTTTTTGTTAGCTAATTCATATACAAAGTTTCACACTTTTCTTGCTTTGCAATTTATCTGTAGAACTTATTGATTTGTCAATGTGATGTAAGCCAAAGTTTATTTTTTTTATATTTGCTTGAAATAGTGGAAGGTGGAGATGATGTTATGTATTACTTTATAAAATATATCAAAATTTAAATCTGCATCCATACAGCTCAAAACCAAAATCCCAAAATCATGTTGTTAAGATGAGAGATTAGACCTTTATAATTAATAATTTGTTTATACTTCTGAGAAAGTTCAATCAGAATATCTACTTGATATTTATTTTTACAGCTTGCTATATTGTAGAACAATTATTTGTTATATTTGTTTAATAATTGTATGTAGTACTGATGAAAGATTGTCTTTCACTATGTAACATACATTCCATGTACAGAATGCTTCAAGCATTTGATTGTTCAGCTAACAAAACCTAGTTAATGGCCACATGCATGGCAATTGTTGTGTGAAGTTTGCTTGTAACAGTCCAGTTCCTAGAAGAGAATGTACATTATTTTAGGCATGACTGCATATTACAAACATAAAGTGGACGTTCTAAGAAACCAAATTAGTAGGGTTCTAAGAAACCAAATTAGTACTCTATCGTCTCCTTGGTTTCTTGAGCACAATTATGCAATTAATTCTATTTTCATAATTTACCACCGAAATAAATGGTTGCATTCTAATTTTTATAAAGTTGTAAAAGTCTACAATTTCCATTTAAGAAAGGAATCAGTAATACAGTATACAGAGCAATGTAAAGTTGATGCTCAAGTTCACCATTATGCCATCTGCAGTGGAAAAGAAATGTACAGTTGGTGTAGAAAGTATTGAGACACTTAAAATAACAGAGAGAAATAAATAATTTAATTATTTCTTCACTATGATCCTTCCGGGAATTAGCTTGTTGGACTCTGGATATAAAATTTATGCTAATATAGTTAAGAATAAATTGAGGAAAATTTATGAAAATATAATTGGAGAAGAGCAGAATGGATTCAGAAAGGGTAGATCTTGTACAGATGGATTCTTTACTCTAAAACTACTATTAGAAAAGCACAAGGAATTCAATGTAGAAACTCATATCGCCTTCGTTGACTTCATAAAGGCTTTTGACAAAGTAGACAGAAATATATTACTACAAATTTTAGCTGATGATAACGTTCCACAACAATATATTACTAATATCTTCAACATCTATAAAGATAATGAAATCTCTGTTAAACAAGATGGCAAATTATCTTCTTGGGAAAAGATCAACACTGGAGTAAGACAGGGATGTGGACTTTCACCGGTGCTTTTCATTATATACATGAATAAATTAATAAATGAATGGAGGAAAACACAACGAGGATATATACCCATCAATAGGAACCTCAAACTCGATGCTATTCTTTATGCAGACGATTTAACTCTTCTGGCACTTTCCGAAAATGATTTGCAACGATCAATTTATAATTTACAAAAAATAGGTGCCAAATTTAATATGGAAATATCAATTAATAAAACTAAAATTATGGCATTTCATGGGAAGGACCCCATACAAAGTAAAATCTGTCTCCAGAATAAAATTTTAGAGAGATCTAATCAATTTAAATATCTTGGATATTATCTCTCTATCTGGGATGAAAAGGATATCCCTGAAAAAGTTACTAGTTATAATAAAAGTTAGGAATTATTAATCAAGTTATGAAACCATCCCTTGTACAAAAAAACACCAGATTACGTTTATATAACCCTTTGGCTAGACCAGTGTTGACCTATGGTAGTGAAGCATGGACACTAAGAAAACAACACGAAAGCAGAATAACGGCTTGTGAAATGAGATTCATGCGCAGAACAGCGGGTTACACCAGATGGGATCTGAAAAGGAACACCGATATCTTAAAAGAATTGAAGACTATGCCAATTTTGGAATATATTAAACAGTACCAACTAAATTGGAAACACCATCTTGAAAGAATGAGTTCAAATCGGATCCCCAAAGCTGTTTATAATTATATACCAAGAGAACGAAGATCACTGGGCCGTCCTATGAAACGCTGGAGGGAAAATTTTCTATAGGATCGTAACAGGCCTTGGCCTAATACTTGGAAGGAAGAAGAAGATTTCTTCACTATATACAAAAACAAAATTATACACATGTACATTGCACTCTATAAAGTTAAATAAACACAATTTCCTCTGTTTTAACATAACAATTAATGAGAAAAAAATAATGTAAACATGAACAAAAATTAACAAACAAAAAGTCTCATATTATGGCTGTTGAGTTTTTACCTTTTGAATTCAATACTTGGTTGGGAGCCCTTATGATTCCAAGATGGATTGAAAATGGCGTGGCATCGACTCAACTAAATTTGAAGTTGCTGAAGAAGGTATATTTCTCCATTCTTTTTCCAAGGTGATTCTCTAAAGACTTGCTGGTTGGAAATATGCCTTGTACGAATTCTCCTTTTCAGATGTTCCCATAAATTCTAAATGGAGTTTATGTCCGGAGACTGTGGGGACATTTCCATGTAATTAGGTGTGTTATACAAAATCCTTATTGAAAACGGTATGATGGGATCATTATCTAGCATAAATATAAAATTGTGTCTATTCCTCATTTTCTCTACAGAGGTATGAAGATTAGTCTTCAGTATATTTATATACAGTTTGTAATCCATCATACCATCAATAAAATGCAAGGTCCCGACTCCAGTGGTACTCATGTATCCCCATACTAATAAAGAACTATCACTATATTTCACAGTGTGTTGGAGATTTTGCTTTTGTAGCTCTGTATTTTAATTCCTCCAGACACTTTTTCTTCCATCCAAACAGAAAATGTTGAATTTAGGCTTGTCAGTAAAAATTACTTTTTTCCAAAATCCTTTTGGGGGTATTTATGTGTTTTAGCGAAGTTCAATTTTTTTCTTTCAGTTTTCTTTATTTACGAAGTATTTTCTACGGACTGTTTTCCCATGTAGTTTATTAGATCTTAGTTATGAACATTGCTAGCAGAAATACCAATATTAAAGTCACTCTGATACTTGCTGCTAATTTAGATGTACTATTTTGAGGTTTTTGCTTTACTTTTCTCATTAATGCTTTTTCAACATTAACATACAGTTTTCTAAGATGTCCTGATCTGTGGCTATTGTCGAAAGATTTTCATTCACCAACTCTATCAATTATATGCTGAATGGTGGTTCTTGACCTTTCAGTTATTTCACTAATTACATTTAGCTATTTACACTGATTATGCAAACGAATAATTTTAATTCCCTTTCTTCTACTGCAGTCTCTACCTTTGCGCCCCATTCTTACGTTAATATGCAGTCAGAACATACTCAATTATCCGGCAAAGTACTCTAGGCTAGACTGAATAAAGACACTACCCAGATCCACCCCCACTCGACTGCACGTACACATTCTGGTTGACGGAAACTTAGTACTGTATCAATACTTTTTGTTTGTTAACTTTTGTTGTTCACGTGCACATTATTTTTTTACTCATTATTAGTCACGTTAAAACAGAGGTAACTGCATGTATTTCACTTCTTTGAGTGCAGTGTAAAGGTGTAAATTTTTGTTTTTGTATATTGTGAAGAAATATTTAAATTACTTATTTCTGTAAGTGACATTAAGTGTATCAGTACTTTCTGCACTAACTGTTTGCTATTATTTATATTATTTTTAATTGAGGTTGTTTAAATATTTGAATTTATGTGCTTAATAAGAGGGGTACCAATCAGCATTACCTCAATAAATTTCACTGATACAAAATCTTATCTTTTACCTTCATAATTGCATGGTGAAACACTGTGGCAAGAATATTTATTTTTGTACTTGTGTTTGTGCATATAAAATGCCTCTTTGGTCCATATATACATAAAAAAACTATGGAGAGTTGTTTCCAATCTCTGGTAACAAATTTCATGTACTTTTTAATGTAAGAAAAATCATGCCTCCACTACTGATTATCCTCCATTTGATGCACACAATGGCTCTGCATCTTAGTTTCCATTGGAGAAGACATTTATGAAGCAAACATATGACCATTTGCTCCCATTCCTCCTTATAGGCTTTCCATATAATGTGGTGCACGGTCTTCTATTTCTTAATGTGGCAAAAGGAAATAGTGTATATTCCTATCTCCTGCTCCATTCAATCAAAGTATCTGAGGGTCAAAACAAAAGTGTGACTAGAAGCCTTATTTTGATACACTGACATATTTGCAACTGCACTAAAGAGACATGGAATCTCCATGTCGTAAATTTGTGTCACTGTAAATTTGGGTCAGAACTTCAGTTTGGCAACAAAGGGAATTGACTGAGACCCGTTCGGTGACATGGCATATTGTTAACTTCCCATTATAAGAGTATCCTGTGATGACCATGAAACCATTGGAAAATCTTTCCTTACATATGGAATACCATTTTTGGAAATGATTTTCACCCCTTGGATGGTATTAAATCACATTGGGTAATTTTATACAATTTTTTGCAATTTTTGCTATGTGATGAGCTAACAACTCAAGAACTCTGCACTTGTAACACTTTTCTAAGTTCAAATCCCAGTTTATAATGGTATCCACAGTTTTTTAATAATATTCCTAATTTATTTGGGATGGTTTTGTGTGGCTGGTTTACTACCGGTGACGAGAGCCCTAAGCTTCTTCACCAACAAAGTCCGCCTTGAAACAGGTCACAGGATGACCTGTTTCTTGTCTTTTGGAAACAATCCCATGCAGGGTTTTCCCTTTTTATTTAACACTGAAATGATCCCCTTCTTCGATACCACAAAATGTCTCTTCTTGCAAATTTCTATTATAGCACAATATTTATAAATACAGTTTGCAATAAAAATAGTTGTAATGTTCCCTTCCCAGTAAGGCCCAATTTGCTTCAGCAACTTAGCAACATGCTAACTTAGCGTGTGAATGCTTACATGTTATTATATTCTCTATGTCAATACTTTACAGAGAATATGATAACAAACAGGATCAGCATCCTTGAAGACATAGAGATTCTAAAAGAAGCAAGGAATAAAGACCTACTCAATGAGAACATAACTGCAGACATAAATCCGTTATACAACCTACATAACACCATCAGTTCCAGTTAAAATGCAGAAGATGAAACATTGTTTTTGAAAGGCCTCCATATTAGAATAACTTGAAGAAGTTTCATAATTTAGTTGAGGATGACTGACTTACCAGGTAAAAATTATATTATTAACACCATAAACCCTATTACAGGATCAAAATAAACTGAATGGGATTATGTTGTACGCTGTAATATGTTGATGCTATTTCAATTTTGAATGTTTTCACACACATATCATCATCATCAAATACCACCAAGGATTAGGCCTTGAGGCCTGTTTTGCCTCAGGTGAAATGGTATCTACATCACTTCTTCAGCCTTCCAATATCTCTCTTCCCATTAGGTCTAGAGGCAAACATTTTTGAGGTAGTCTCTCACTGGGCAGATGGGATATGTGCCCACCCCAGTTATCTTTGTAAATGTTTATGGTTTCAGTGATGGCTGTGATGTTCAATTCTTCTTCAATGTCACTGTTCTGTTTATGTGACAATTTCAGGTATTTACATAGTTTTAATGACGAATGCTGTCTCATAGAATTTCAAAAGCCATACTTCGCTACTGCCCCCAAGGCAAAAGATCACTGGGACGTCCAAAAAAGCGCTGGATGGAAAATTCCTCTTTGAGACCGTAACAGGCCACACGGCCTAATACTTGCATGGTTGATGATGATGATGACATAGTTTTAATTATACAAACTTTTCATCCATCATGACAATCTTTTTGGAAGTTGCTATTAGAAGAGACAATCATGAGTTTTCTATACAGTTGTTGCAATCTGAGTAAATTCTATACTATTAATGTAATTAATATTAACACCTTTTTATACATTCCAGTTTTTCTGAGAATACATTCATATTATTTAATATTTTCCAATACTGTTATTTTAACACAGTTGCTATAATGGATCATATTATAATATTATAATGATATTGTGAAAAGAATAGAGGTCCACGATTCGATTCCCGGTTCAGACATTAATTTTTCTTTTCACAATATCATTATAATTAAAGTGAGGATTTTTATGAAATTTCATGTTTTAAACTACTAGTCAGAGAGCGCTGAGACAAAGTATCTTTACATTTTATGATATGTAGAATCAAATAAGACCTTCATATTTTTTAAAATTTCATAATATTTTGGCAAAATGTTCATATTTCAGTAAAAATTTAATATTCCTTCATATTTTTCAATTTTCAATTTTTTAAATAAAATTTCTACTAATTGGTTAAAAACATTTTTGAAGTGACTGTAGTTTGAAATTTTTTAACAATGTAATATGGTAGACAGGCGAAAATTCATCAGTATCCCATCTGGAACAAGATAAATAGATTTGATAAAAGAAAATAATTGAAAAAAGGAGTCCTGGAATGACCAAGTGGATGCTTTTGTCCGAAAGTACAGAATAAGAACAGGGATTTCCTAATCTCTGACAAGAACATGAATAAGTAGAACAACAATGTTAGAATAAAAACCACCTACTCTCAGGTAGAAACCTGTTCCTTTTTGCTACCTTTTTGCAATTTTGTGAATGGATTACAGGATTTAAATGTAGGGAAGACTGCTGCTGTTAAACTTGAAGCTGTGCTGGAAAATAGGTCTTGCTCCACAGTTTATGAAATTAGTAAAGTTTTTGTAGGTAAAGCCAATATTATTCTCACTTACTTCAAACTATCATATATTTAGTGCAGTACATTATTGCTCCCATAACATCATATGATGTGGAGCATACATTTTGATCGTACAAAATAATTGTAACAGACAGGCGTTAAAAAATATAGAAAAAGCTCCTAACTGTGTATTACGAACAGAATTGATAATTTGATTATTCAAAGCACATGCATACCATACTGTGCTCGGGCAAATTTCATGGAAAAACTAATGTTAAAATAATTCAAACTACATTTCACCATGTTCACACGTGTAATGTATAGGATTAAACATAATTTTAATTGCATAGATAGTTTTGAAATACTTCCTAGAATTATTTGTGGATTAATTCATTTTAACATCTTGTTTCTCCAAATATGACATTCAGTACTTGGTCTACTGTGATGTGGCACGAATGGGGGAATGAAAGACATGCATGGAAGCTTCTTGTAGGAAACCCAAAGGGAAAATGTCCAGTTGGTAGACCAAGAATTAAGTGGGAGAATAACGTTAATCATGATTTGAGGGAATTGGATTATAGAGGGGATGATTGGAAAACATTGGCTCAGGATAGGGATGTATGGAGAGCTTATGTCTGTGCGGCCATGAACCTACGGGTTCGATCGTGCCAGTGAGTTAGTTAGGACTTGGTCTACGTGTGTTCTGATTCATCCAATTTAATGTTATTGTGATATTTACAAATACTGCAATTCATTATCCTTATGCAAGGTAAATAGAAATCATCCCAACTGTGCCTAGTCTAAATTTTGTCAGTGGTATATTCGATGGAAGCATGTTACTACGTTTTGTTTTTTGTTTATGTTTGGATTTCGTAATTAAATATCATTAGATAAATTAATTGATCGTATTTTATATAAGCCCAGTATTAATTTATTGAAAAAAAAGTGTCAAACTACAGGCTTGGGAGGCCCTTGGGGTAGATGGATGTTGAGACTTCCACATTTCTAGACAATCGCCAAGGGATGTCCACTGGGTTTACAGTCCTGCGTGACGGCTGCCTTTGCCCCAGAACAATAGAAACTTCATAATATTTTTGTGTCCTATTTTCATATTTTTCATATTTTGTTATTATGATTTCATATTTTAGTATAATTTTCTTCATATAATTCCTCACTCTAATTATAATATTACAATATGATCCATTATTGGAACTGTGTTAAAATAACAGTATTGGAAAATGTTAAATAACATCGTTTACTGCTTATAAAAGTGGTGGTGTAAAAATTCTCAAATATATATACTTCTAAAGGAAGCCAGCCGTTGGTGATGGTAGTGACACCTACCTGGCAGCGGACGAAACGAGAATTATAGATTTGTATATGTGGAAAGAATTGTTGATGTTTATGCCAAGTCTAGAATGGTGTAGTGGGCTGCACACTAGTCTGAAGAACTAGAGGTCCACGGTTTGATTCCTGGTTCAGACATTAATTTTTCTTTTCACAATATCATTATAATACTATAATACATTAATCTTCTTCTTCTTCACTTCCTGGTTTAGGCAAGAGTTGCCTGTTCCATCTTCACTAATAGATCTAAGACCATCTCTTCCGAGGACGTCCGACATCTCTTCTTCCTCTTATAATACATTAATATCTCAGTTAATTAATCATTTAATTATTTTATTGAAATAATGTTTGTACTGATAGAGAATGACTAACTCACTGGTACTGCTGAAACTGGAGAATTAGGGCCATATGGGCATAAGCTCCCAATACATTCCTATCCTAAGCTCATATTTTCCAATCATCCCTGTACAATGTACAATAATTATCCTCTCTGAAATCATGATTAATGAGTTTCTCGCATATCATTCCTGGCCTACTAAATGAGTGAATTCACACTGGTTTTCCTACAAAGTTTCCAAGTCCCTCTTTCATTCCCCTTTCATATCATGTCTTACACACTGCAGTGCTCAATACTTATTACACATCCAAGTTAACTGTTCACGGACGGAGGGAAAGAGTTTTAGCGCTAGTGTCGCCGATCTACTGAATCTGTGGAAGGGATGTAGGAGAAAACTGTACATACGATCACGTATTGAAAATTTTCAACTTGAAATGTTGGGGGAGAATCTCTAAACACGTGTGAAAGTTCTTAACATGGTTGTCAAATTAGTCATTTAAGCACGGAACGCTCTAGTGGTCGGATCATTTAAAATCACAGTATTTGTTGTCTCTCTGTTATCAGCCTCGTTATAAATCATAAGTGGCAACATGTAATGAGAAGGGCAAGGAAGGGACAGCTCATTCCTAGACGTAAACCCAAAAGTAACAGGGTTGTCAAGTTAGCCATTCTGCCACTGACCGCGCAGAACGACGGATCATTAAAATACATAGTACAGTATTTGTCAGCTCTCTACCTGCCAATCACACAACATAATACGAAGGACAGGAAGTGGCAACATAGTAAGGAATAGAAAGAGAAAGACAGTTTGTTAGTTAACATATTTTCCGCCTGCACAAAACACTTGGATGGGTAATAACTATTCTTATTACATTTGGTTTCCAATAAAAATCATGTAGCTCACTTAAGTAGTTTTCTACAGTTACCTGTATGTTTGTCTCCCTTGGTATAAAAAAATTCTAACCATTTCATACTTAATCTATTCTTCTCTCTTAAAGTAAGAGATTACGTTTAACATCCATGAAAAAATCATTATTTATATAAATACTCTATTTCATTTAACATTTTTTTAGAGAAGTTGGGATGAAAAGATTCCCTGTAATTCATAACAGCTTGGATTTCCAGGGTTGTGCCTATGTTCAATTTACAGACTAAAAGAAACCATGGTCAAAATAGTGATCTCTTTTGCTGTAAAATTACAACCATCAAGAAAAGTGGACATGGTTTTAATGTACATAGGTAATTTAAATTATGTAGAATTTTTTTTAAAACGCAGATTCTACTTTAAAATTTTTCAATATTTAAAAAACATAACATGAATTAATGTATCATAAAATACATGTTGAGTGTATTAAATTATATCTGAATGTAAAATTTCATCACAATATATTCACAGGTTATACAGAGGAAGTTGTAATTATATTAGATGGGTCACGCCGTAGCATAGTGGTTAAGGCACTGCGCTACAAGCCGGAAGGTCGAGGGTTCGAGTCCCAATGGGGTCAGGATTTTTAAACTGACCCAAACCTTCTGGCGGCACTATGACTCTGGGGTCGACTCAGCCTCTAACTAAAATGAGTAACAGACGCTTGTTCTGGGGGTAAAGTCGGCCGTCACGCAGGGCTGATAATCCGGCTGACACCAAGTGCCGATTGTCTAGAAAAGTGGGAGCCTTAACCTCCTACTGCCCCAAGGGCCTCCTGAGGCCTGTAGTGGGATCACTTTACTTTATTTCACATTTTTTAAATATCCCAGATATTAGGTTATATTCAGGTATTGTTTTTATATCCATCCATAGTAATTCTGCCCGAGGGCAGGTCTTTCACTGCAATCATAGCATTTCCATGCTATGCTTTGCAGCTTTACTAGGGAATTATAGGTGTGGTAGCATCCCATTGCTTTCCACATAATTGTATATAGAAAGTTTAATTGCATGATTAGCCTTAGACATTAAATTTGATAGCCATCAGAAACACAGTTCCACTTTTGGTAATTTCATGGAGTGGTATACTTTCTTTGACTTACATTTCATACACAAATGTATCAGGTGATCACATAATAAAAACGTAAGAAAATGTACCCTCTATGAGATCAATCAAATTCCAGTTCTAGGGCTGTATGTAATGTAGGCCCAAAATATGAAAAAGATACCATCAAATTTTAGATTACATTGATTTTAAATAAATACTGTAATACATATGCCATTAACTCTAAATAGCATGCAGTATACTTCCATCAAATTACCTTTACTTCCAAAATTGCTGGATGTAGTGATGGTTATTGATATATATATATATATATTATATATTTATTGTAACATTCCCGTAACTTCTAAGTTCCCTTTTACACACTTTACACACTTTTATCTCACCAAATAGTATTATATTTACAACTATAAATATAGGGTCTGACTGTATTAATACCCCCCAAATAAAAATTCTTCATAATAAATATTATCACAGTAAGAGGTTCCTGAAACAAATCAACTATTTTCTGGAAGTAAACTAACTGTCCAACAGCAAAAAAAGTAAGAAAATATATTCTCACAAAGAGAAATTAAATGTTGTAACTTCCAAGTTGCTGTTATAGTTACAAGACCTGGGAACTAGAGAAACAGTTTTAACAATAATATTATGTAACACATAATAATTATATTCTATAATAATTATCTTCTAATGCAAGAACCTTGTGTTGTGGTTCTGAAGCAGCATCAAGATTTCCAACAAACAAAACAATTATGCAGATTTTTTCATAAGTAATGTCACAACTGATTTCCAATTTACCTAGAGGATTTGGAAATCAAGAGTAGCATTTGTTAGGACTATTTAACAAATAAAATTAAGCTGTTTACTCAAAAAAAAAGCATTATTTAAATATAGTTGCTGGTATTTTTAAATATTTATATATTTTATGTAAACAGCGATGTTAGAAAAAAAAATAAAATAAAAAAATTACAGTTATATTTCATTGTTGTGGAAAGCAACGGGAAGCTACCACACCTGCAATTCCCAGGTAAAGTTGCAAGCATAGCATGAAAATGCTATGATTGCAGTGAAGGACCTGCCTTCAGGCAGAATTACTATGGATGGATTTCATTGTTCATTCACTGCAACTTAATCATATTATTTATTGCCAAATAGGATTGCAATATTGTAAGAATGCACTCTAGTGGAGAAAAAATTACACACATCAAACTGCATATTATAACCAACATTATAGATTATTTATTTTTCTTAGTAAATAACTCAGTAAAATCATTGGTATCTTTACCCTGTCGTGGTGGAGTGGCTTGCGTGCTAAATGATCCTGAGAGCTATGCCGGCGGTAGCATTGCTGCCGATAGGGTTACCCATGCCGGACTGGTCGAAGGTGATAAGCCAGACGAAAAAAGTACCTTGGGCGAAAGAGTGACGATCTTTCACCGTAAAAATACAACCGTCAAGAAATGCGGACATGGGGTTCATCTGGGGTAAAATTTTCCGGAGGTCAAATAGCCCCCATTCGGTTCTCCGGGTGGGGACTACTTCAGGGAACACATGCCAAAGTATTATAGGGATGTATGGAGAGCTTGTGTCCGCGCGGCCATGAACCTACGGGTTCGATAGTGCCAGTGAGTGAGTAAGTAAGTAAGTAAGTAAATCATTATTTAAAACATAATTATAAAATGTTTAGATTGAAGGAATCTGTTCATCATTTGCTATATTCAATGTATTTGTTGGAGAGTCAGCCACTGCAAAATAATGCTCTGACCTATTCAGAATATTGAAAAGAAGGAGCTTCCATTATCACAGAAGCAGGAGCTGATAAAGAGAAATCGATAAAGAGTGAGGTGAAAAACAACTCGTTGCTTGTAAAACAAAATTCATTGAGACGTGATTGGCCATTGACTTCCATTTCGGGCATGAGTTAAATAGTCAATTTAATTATATTAAAAAAATATTTTTAAAAAATATCATAGCCTATAAAAATCTGATTTATTTTTATTTTTACTGCATTTGATGTCCACAAAAAATGACAAATTATGTCAACTTCTTTAGAAATATTCTCAGCATTTACCACAATGCTCAACAAATTCAAAACTTTTGTAATAATTAATTTTAATTATTTTGAGTCTAACTAAACAGATGGGTATTTTTCACTAAGCCGTATTCTCTTTTTAAACAAAAGCTATAAAAGTAAACTATCAGATTAACATTATTCATCCATGTACTTCAACTCACATTAATAGATTTCAATTTATTTTTCATCATAAGTTAGGGAAGTCAAAATCAATAACATTAATAACTCTAACATACCTGAAGGTGAAATGGGGTTTGTAAACGTAGATGGATTTTTAGGATGATAAAATTGAAGAGACAATTCCCCTGGGACGTTTTTTTAAGCCATGGTTTCCAAGATTGAAGATTTTCAGGTTCGTAAAAGAAACTAAAGGCTAAAGTAGTGCCTCTGAGCAAAATTTAATCGACCTTTCCCACCCTAGTAATATCTTAATTGCCTACAAGATGTCTCTTTGAGGCGATGTGCTAACCACACGTCACTCGCTGATATATGTAAGAAAATAAAAGTGTAACTAAATTAGCTTGGTTAAGATATTCCGCTAGGGAGCACTCACATCCCCATGCAGTGATGTATGAGTATATACTACTAAATATCAGAAAATAATAAACATAAAAGTAATTCTCAAAATATATTTTTTTTAATCAATTTAATAGTCCACCTCTATGGTCTCGAGGCGTGCTGCCTTATCACGCAGCGGGCCCGGGTTCGATCCCTGGTCGGGGCAGTTTTCCTGGGTGAGGTTTGTATCGGGGTTTTTCCTCACCTATAAGACAAATGACAGGAAAACTTTAAGGCCCAAACGGTCCCCAAAATCATATTTCCACCATCATCATCCTTATCATCATCGTCATCCTTCACTGGTGTGGAAAGCAATGGGAAGCTACCACACCTACAATTCCCTGGTAATGATATGATTGCAGTGAAGGACCTGCCCTCGGGCAGAATTACTATGGATGGATGGATGGAAACAATTTAACATTATCTATTTCTGCTATAAATTTAATCATGATGACAAAAGGTTGAGATCCTACAAAAAAAATGCTTGGTTTATATCATGCATTTTCATATTTCAAAAATAATTTGCATTAATTTCATTAAATACTTTATCGATAATTATTTGGACCAAAAGAGAGATGAATAGACAGGTAAATGGAGAAAACACCCTAACAGCGAGCTACGTGATCTTTAAGAAACCAGACATAACAAGAACAGATAAATCTGATAGACTGCATTGGGCAGGACATGTGGTATGGATGAGGAATGAAAGAGGGACATGGAAACTCCTTGTACAAAATCCAGAGGGAAAGCATCTAATAGGTAGGCAAAGAATGGGGTGGGAGAATAACATTAACCATGATATGAAGGAAGTAGATTATAGAGGTGAGTGGAAAACATTAGCTCAGGATAGGAATATATGGAGAGCTTATGTCCGCGCGGCCATAAACCTACGAGTTCGATAGTGCCAGTGAGTTAGTCATACATACATTTCAGTATATGCTAAAAGTATGTTAAAAAGTGGAATCAGCATACCTTGTCAAATTTCATTAACTTCAATTATTAATTTGCCACGGGCTTGATACCATGGTGTAGTAATTTCTATAGTTCCTTGATTTTATACAATATATATATATATATATATATATCCATCCATAGTAATTTTGCCCAAGGGCAGGTCTTTCACTGCAATCATAGCATTTTCATGCTATGCTTCGAAGCTTTAGTAGGGAATTATAGGTGTGGTAGCTTCCCGTTACTTTCCACACCGGTGAAGGATGATGATGATGATGATGATGATAATGATAAGGATAAAGATGATGGCCGGATGATCTTGAAATGAATGCCAAAAATAGGAACATTAGAGAATTATATCAGGGAATTAGGATAGAGGAGAAAGGGTTAGAACAAACATAATTCGGTATGGAAATGGGGATATGATTGCAGATTCCAGGAGTGTATTAAATAGATGGAATAGTTACTTTAATCAGCTATTAAATGTACATACAGAACAGGATATTTAAGAGGATAATTTACAGACAGCAAAAATAATAGTCACAGTGCATTAGAGGTTGAAATGGCCATAGAAAAATTGAAGATGTATAAAGCATCAGGTTCAGATGAGATCCCATCAGAACTGGTAAAATCAGGGGGAGAAAAATTGATGGACAAGATACGCCGATTGCTTAATATGATTTGGAAAAAAAAGAAGCTCTTCCAGATGAATGGAAAGAATCGATTCTCATACCAGTTTATAAGAAAGGAAATAAAACGAATTGCAACTATAGAAGCATCTCATTACTTTCAACTTCGTACAAAATTCTAACAAATATATTACAGTGCGATCAGTATAGCATTGGACAGCAGTCGCGGGGTTTCTGCTATGCGGTGACGAAGGCTTAGACGTGCAGACACGGGACTTGAAATATGCTCTGACTCAGCAGTATACAAGCACATCCCACGCATTCATCCCACGCATTCGCGGTCGCAATCAGATTGTGTGCTTTGAGTGAATAAGGGGCTCGCTCGCTTTTCCTTGTATACTGAATGGCGTGTGTATAAATTATTTCAATTTTAAAATGTGTATCTTACAAACACTGAATTACGTGCGTATAAGTGTAAAGTGTGAAGTGTAAACTGTATAATGGGTAATAATTTTTCTACTGAACTACGTGTATTTACTTATAATCAATATCTGTTAACTCAGTCTGCCAGCCAAGTACGAAGACTTTTTGAAACATGATTCCCGGGTTTAAAAATTCCGTCACGTTCAACAGTTCATAATCTGTACAACAAATTATAAAAAGAGGTGTCAAAAATGTAAGGACAACGAAGGTGAACAGTTCCAGCACCTGCTTCAATAAAGTTGGTAAGTACGACAATTTGTAAAATAGATACGAAAATGTGTGTGGTTGTATCAGCGCGATCCTACGCTGTCCGTTCCCCGCCGCGAGTGTGTCAGCAGTGTTTAGTGAAATCTCCGCGTCTGCTGCCCAGTGCTATACTGATCGCACTGTATATATGCACAATGCCTAAACATACTTCAGCATTATTCACAAATTTGCAATTTTGGGAGTTATACATAAAATTAGTCCACCGCTGTGGTCTCGAGGTAGCGTGCTGCCTTGTCACGCTGCGGGCCCGGGTTCGATCCCCGGTCGAGGCAGTTTTTCTGGGTGAGGTTTTTATCGGGGTTTTTCCTCACCTGTGGGACAAATGTCAGGAAAACTTTAAGGCCCAAACGGTCCCCAAAATCATATGACCATCATCAACATCATCCTTATCATCCTTCGCCGGTGTGGAAAGCAACTGGAAGCTACCACACCTACATTTCCCTAGTAAAGCTGCAAGCATAGCATGAAAATGCTATAATTGCAGTGAATGACCTGCATTCGGGCAGAATTACTATGGATGGATACATAAAATTATGACCATAACAGATGGAGATGAAATAAAAGATGTTATAACTGTTGATGGTGTAAGTATAGATAATATTTATAGTTCAATGCATCTTTGCAATTAATTTAATGTAATTTTACGAAGAAGGGAGGGGGATGGTATAGAGAAAGTGACCACATATTTTCAGTTTAACCGGTATAGATTCTTGTACGTTGAATTTAAACTGCTCATTACATGGAACTATTCAATACCGGCCTAAGTTCTCGACCATTACATTCCCTGGTCTGTAAGAATATAGGCTATATATATATATATATATATATATATATATATATATATATATAAAAGAAGATAACTAATGCTACACAATACGTATTCAGCATTCAACTAGAATGGAATGCTTTGTTTGATGGAATGTTCAATACTGTTTGTGAAGACGATGAAGTAAACAGAAAAAAAATGTAATGCAATTTATGGTTTTGAAATTCTTTACACAAAATATTTCCTCAAACATTATTTTATATATGAGTCTGAAATAGAACTTTTTTACTTTATTTGGTTATGAGATGGACAAAATTATCAACTCTTTATAGGTCAACAGAAATAATGAAATTTAGAAATTACTTATTGTTTCAAGATTTTTTTTTTTAGTCTGTAAAAATGCTGAATTTTGAAAGTATGGTTGATTGTATATAAATAGTTTTATCCAATTGCTAAATAGGACAAAATTATGAACTCTTTATAGGTCAACGTCCAGCGCCATACCTTGGCGCATAGCTATGGGAATTGTCCTGGTTTGAGTCTCTGGGGAAGAAATTTTCTCATGGAATTTCGGGCAATATGGGACCGGTGCCCAAACAGCATCGTGAGGAATTTGAGTAGCTACAATAAGTAGCGTCTCCAGGTTGAGAAAACCAGCTATAAAGGTTGGGGGACCCGACATGCTGACATGTCACCTCAACATTTGCAGGATGATCGTCTACCATTGTGATTAACACATGTAGATGTGAAGCTAGCAGCCGGCTGGTAGGCCAAAAGTCTTCTAGGCCTGTCGCGCCATGGAGTTTTTATAGGTCAACAGAAATAATAAAATGTATAAATTACTTACTCTTTCACGAAAAATAGTTTTAAAAAAACTATAAATGCTGAATTTTGAAAATATGGTTGATGGTATCTAAACAGTTAGTTTTACCGAATCTCTAAATACCGGTGTCTTAAGTCATCCCAATCCACATATCCATGTGGAAATCAAATGTAAACAAATTTAACAACTAATAACTCAGATTTTTTATCTGATCCCACGTTTCCCACCTCAAATTGATATCTGCAACTCCTCTACAACCAGGTAAATTTCTACCGTTTCATTAATTCAAACCCTATATGTATATACAGTAATCAATTAAAGTTATTAATGTTGTGGTCTTGGGATGAAGTTATTACACCGCGGACAGCAAGGTCCGGTTTCGATATCTGATCAAGACACGTTCCGCCGAAGATTTTTTTAGGTTTTTGCTCAAATGTAATAATAATAATAATAATATAATGTAAATTAATAAGAATTGAATATCTTCTCCTGACAGGCCATATCCATGTGAGGTCTTGAAGGCTTTCGTGGCCCTTAAATGTACTCACAAAAGAACAGAGAGAATATAAAATTTAATATTGTTTTTTAAACACAAGGTTAAGAAAAATGTATTTTAGTTGTATCTAACGAATATACAGAGTTGTTGTAATCTTATTAAAAAACACCTTGTTCACCGCTGTGGTGTACAGTAACGTCGTTGCTTCAGATAAAACGGGACTAGGTTCGAAAGTCAATCCAGGCAATTTTCCTGTGAGAGTTTCTTTCAGTCCCCATACACAGCCTGGTCATCACAATAACTCATATAATATTTGTTTCGTTAGTATGAATGTACTTTGTACCTTGTCTTAATGTTGGTGTTATGGAGGTGGCCACAGTATTTAGCTAATAACTCATCTATGGAAGCTCTCCAGGTCCTTGTGTAGTCGAAAAGTATGTATGAGACCCAGGTTAAAAACATCTGACAAAATGTGTCACTGTAAGGTCCAGGAGGTATTGGATAAGTAAAATTACTAGTGATGAAACGGCTAGATGTTTGGTATGATATCTGGCCGAACATTGCCGATTGGCGCATCGTAACGAGCGAGCTCGCGTAGGTGGCGCACGAACGGTCGTGCAGACTCGGGTGAATTCGGGTATTTTTGTTCATGAGCGAAATTAGCAAGTGTTCATTGACTTGCTGAAATGAGTGCAAACGCGATCATTTGAGCTTATTAAAAAAGTATTATTGCAGTTTGAGGTTATTATACAAGTTTTTTATAAGTAATTCGAAAAATGACAATAGCAGTTCATCTTCAACATCAGTTGTAGTAGAGGAGAGGTGACAAGAATCGGGTGTATCTCGCGAAGCTTCAATGAGGTAGCAAATGAAAACAACAGTAATCAGCAGTGCAAGGATTTTAATGCACTAAAAGTTAAGATTGCAACTCAGATATTATATATTGTTCAATTGTTTCTGTATGAAACCAAGAGAAAATACAGTCAGAGGTCTACATATCATTGAATAATTCCATATGTGACTGACTGACATTTACAATACACTTTTGCTGCAAAATGCTCGCATAAATATTACAATTGGTTGAAATTAGAGCTGTTATATACGTGCTATAATGGAGGAAGTGTCTGATTAAGATTGTACATAAATATACAACTTCTAAAGAAAAACAATGTTATTTATTATCTATCAAAGTATGTGAAAAAGAGATCGACGAAGATTTCTACGCCTCAGATGCCATGGTAAACAGAGAGTGGACTGGAAGTAACCAACCACAAAGGCACAGAATCATAGGCACGGCAACACACGGATATCATCACAAAATGTGCAAAAATACAAAATTCCACCAACCGAGTGATTCGTATGAATGCAAGATATGCGACCAAAAGTTGAGCGATACCATTACAAACAATGCAGAATATGGACAGGATCACTGAACGAACTCATAAAAGACAAATCATAAACTTATAACTTAATGCTCTTTCGAGTGCCTCTTACCAACTTATTATTATTATTAAAGTATGTGTGACTGACTGACATAAATGTCAACTCATCATGCAGCTTAACATGTTCATCTACATCATTCTCTGAAATGTGATTCTTAATTCAATTTTCCAAAATACCGTTTCGAGGGCACATTTCAAGTTATATTTTAAATAAAAAAATAAACCTAAATCACAATTAATACCGATGTTATGACCTGATATGTGATGTTGTGTGACTGACATTATCTTGTGACTGACATATCTGAATTTAATTTAGAATTTCAAAATGCAAATATTACACAAATATAACAAAATGCTATGAAACTAGATAAACTGCTTCGGTAACAGAAATTGATAAAGAACTGCAAATACGTTATCAATTCTACGAAAATTGTTAAATTTAATTTTGGTGTAAAATAAATATTAATTTAAATCATCAATGTAATTAAATTAACTCGCTTACTATGTACCATTTTAAATTATATAAAATAACGAAACTATTAAATACTTAATTACAAAGTGCCTTCTCTATTGTTAAATATAACTACTAAAATTGTATGCTTACTTCGTGAATGTTTCTGTGAGTAATTGATAATTTTACATCTTGGAAGTGAGTTACTAGCCCTTCTTCTTCGATGGCTATCTCTTTTAGTCTGGACCAGGCATGGGGAACTGTGGCTCCGGGAGCTCATAACAAATCTTCTCCGCCAATACCCATTCCACTCATTTGTACTTGCACTGCAGACGCAGGTATACAGTGATTGGCAATACGCAGTGAGAGTCAGTACAATTCAGCGCGAACATGGCAAATTCTGAACACCGATACCATTTTAATACTGACTGGGAAAATTATTATTTTTGTATTCAGAATGGCACGGAAGGCTTGGAACTATGCAGGTTGTTGTCAATAGACTCGTATCCCAACATGAGAGATTTTGCAGGCCACATTCTCGCAATGTTTGGTTCCACTTATACATGCGAACAATTATTTTCGAAGTTGAACCATACCAAATCTAAAATACGCTCCAGAATAAACGATGACACCCTAGTCTCAGTATTACGCATCTCTAAGGGTACTATCCAGCCTGACATAGACAAATTAGTGTCAAGAAAAAGGCATCAGCGGTCCTCTATGCGCTCTTCAAACGTTACACGTAATGTACGTAAGAATGGAAGGGATTAGTACTAGTGATGGGTAATTCGAGAGTGAGTCGTTTAAAAAGAACGCTTCACTACTGTGAAGTGTCAAAAAGTTACTCACTTTTAGTGAACTGCCAGTTCAGAGTTCACTACTGCTACTTAAAATTAAAATTTACTTTTTATTTCAAGCTCTAGATGTCTCACTCCAAATCAACTTTCGCTCATTCGTTGATTACTCTACATTTCTCCGCCCATCGACCTTGCATGTCCCCGCCTCTTTCCTACGTCATCCGTACCGCAGTGAGTGTCTGAAAAGAACGAACTACCTTGGAAGAACGAAGTGGTATAAAAGAACGAACTATCTTAGAAGAGGGAAGTTACATAGAAGAACGAACTACCTTGGAAGAACGAAGTGGTATAAAAGAACGAACTATCTTAGAAGAGTGAAGTGTTTTAGATGAACGAAGTGGTATCAAAGAACGAACTACCTTGGAAGAGTGAAGTGTATAGAGGAACGAACTACCTTGACAGAGTGAACTGGCTTTAAACATTCAGTTCTACTTCAAACTCTCAACATTCGACACGCTCATTCATTCAGTACATGTACATTACGGCACCTTCCCGCTCTTGCTGACGTCATCACTCATACGCAGCATTACTCAGGGATTACTCCTTTTGATCTACGGCATTACTAACGCTACAAATCTAATGTAGTCTAATATTACAGTCACTTTACATTTTTTTTACTGGAATTCCGAAAGTATTTAATAAAATCCATTTTATCCAAGTTTTAAAACACGTAATTTACTAGGTTTACAAAAAGCTGTTGCAAAATTTAGTAAAAATCTTACCTTGCTAAACATTTAGAGCGAATATGCCGTACAAGTTTAAAAGCATTCCGCCCCTGAATGAAACTGTGTTTAGAACAAAAGTTACACTTTGCTTTACCATCGCCTAAATCGGCGAAGAAACCCCAAATTTCACTACTTTTTTCTTGATCGCGAATTAGAAACAATTCTGTAAAAGTGCACACACAAGGCTAAATTTGTTGGCCTACCCAGTACTCACCCTCTTTATATTTTTAGTTTAGAGGTTGTAAATATTAAGATCAAGTAATTGCCAGTTGTACGATTTTGCATATTTCTTCATTTTTAAAGAACTATTATGAAAATAATATGAGTAAATAACATATATATAAATAAAATAAAATATATCTTCTTCAAAAGTTTTAAAATACTCCACACTTTTTTCTTTCAAATTATAGAGTTACGATTTTGTTTTTTATTAACATTTACAAACTTGAAATAAAATATCTAAACATTGAAAATCTGTATATAAATACAATTATGCAAATAATACAGTTATAACAGAAATAAAAAGGAGGTATAAATAATTATAAAATAAACAAAAGTATGGTAGCAGTCATATAAGAATTTTTCATACTCAAATAAATTAAAATAGAATTTACAGAACTATTTACGTTTATTTTTAAAATTCACAGCTACCATGTGGTTGGTTAACGTCAAGTCACCCCATGCTCGTGCCTTCGTGCTTCCCCCTCCAGCCCATATTGTTTTTTTTTTTTGCGAGTGAACGAACTATTTCTCGAAATTAACTAGTTGGGCACAACGCTAATGTCCAGCCTTAGAAAACGCTCTTTATTAACCATCAGAAGTTTTTTTTTTTTTTTTTTACTGCAGACCGGTGCCAAGGCGGCTTTTACTTACAAATAGTGATTGAAACCAAATGGACAAATAAATAACAAAACGAACCTTAAGTTCATTGTTAAAAGCTGTTGTATTTCACGTGCTGATATGTACTTCGATAAATGCCTCTATCGCCACGATCGGTATATCATTGTTCTTGTTATTTCTTCATGAAAATTGATCCGTCTACGGAATAATCTTATTTTTAGAAGGCAAATTGTTAATGCTACGGCTGAATATCAATCTAAATTGCAAGAACCTTTTAAATAGGCGCCAAAACAGGAAAAAATTACTAAGTTCTTTAAGCCCTTCCCTAAAACTGCAATTGTTCAAAATCTCTCAAAAAATTAATTTTATTTTTTATCATTTTTATTGTATTTTGGAACCTTGGAACATATATACCCATACAAATTATCATTCCATATTCGCGGAACATATTCTCCCGCGAATAAGGAGCTTTTATTGTGCTCACTCTCTTTATACTTTAGTTAGGGATTGTAAAGATTTAACATCAAGTAATTGCCAATAGTACGATTTTGTATCTTTGTATTTAAAGGAATATTATGCATATAATACAGTTATAACAAAAAATAAAAACAAGGAGGTATAAATAATTATAAATAAACAAAAACATGGTAGCAGTCTTGTTAGAATTGTTCATATTCAAATAAATTTGAGCAGAATTTACATTAATTTGGTTGGTATTATTTATGTTTATCTTTAAATAAAATTTACAGCTACATAGGTTAACGTCAATTCACACAGATTCGTCTCTTCCTGGAGAATCCGTGCGGGTTTCGAATGGACATGGCTATGCCATCTGTTGGTGATACGGTAAAGTTTTTTAATATGGAGAAATGAAAGGTTTTTTTTTTTTGGCGAATGAATGAAGAAGGGCTTCGCTAAATTTTGTGAACGAACTAGTTCAATTGAATGGTTCACAAAAGTGAGTGCGAGTGAACGAACTACTTTTCCAAATGAACTGGTTGGGCACAACGCTAATTAGTACAGCTCGAGACCAAGCTCTGTGTGTTTGCGGGGAGAAGTGTGGGGAGTGGGAGGAGGTACACTTCTATGCTTCTCATAGTACTAACAGTGAGACAGCAAATTCCTTTCAGACACACGGAGCTGGGTCCCGAGCAGTATATATGTTTCAGGTTATAAGGGTGTACCGCCACTGATACTGCATGGTATGCGAGACGATAATAACAACAGTTACGAGTTCAATGAAGGGTGGAATGAGGAAGGATGTCATACTACCCCTCATTCGGCAGTTCCCCATGCCTGGTCTGGACCCTTCTTCCATGACTTAGCAGGCATGGGAGGCCCTGTTGGTAGTTACACTACCGCCTGGGTTGCTCATGGAGTCATTAGGACTCACAAGCCCCACCATCACGTCAAGGTAGAGATAATTAGAAATAGAAGGGAAAAGTCTAGAACAAGTCATGAAATTCAAATATTTAGGAGTAGAAATTAATAGCTGCAACAGAATAACAGATGAAATCCTCCATCAAGCAAATAATGCAAACAAAATATCGGGATGTTTAAACAATACTGTTTGGAAAAATAAAAATTTAGGAATAGATACAAAAGTAAGAATTTACAAATCTGTTATAAGACCAGTTTTAATATATGATTGTGAATGCCGAACAGAAACTCAAAACACAAAACAAATCAATGAAACAACCGAAATGAAAGTTTTAAGGAAAATCGTAGGAAAATCGCTGAGAGAAAAAATTCGCAGCTCTGTTAATAAACCTTTGGATAAATGATAGAAGATTAAATTGAAACGATCACATAGATAGAATGGAGAACAGTAGATTAGTGAAGAAAGTAGCGACTGGACACCTCAGCAGAAAAGGTCATTAGGAAGACCACAACTACGATGGAAGGATGTCACCATACCCCGGACCTGTAGTGAATAAACACGCAACAAGCTGCCAGCTTTCATGCGTAGAGGAAGAAGAAGAAGAAAGAAGAAGAAAATTGTATGCATGTGTGTGTATAATATACATACGTATATATGCCTATATACTCGTAGTAACAGTCCACCGCTGTGGTCTTGAGGTAGCGTGCTGCCTTGTAACGCAGCGGGCCCGGGTTCGATCACCGGTCGGGACAGTTTTTCTGGGTGAGGTTTTTATCGGGGTTTTTCCTCACCTGTAAGACAAATGTCAGGAAAACTTTAAGGTCCAAACGGTCCCTGAAATCATATGGCCATCATCATCATCCTTCACCGTTGTTGAAAGCAACGGGAAGCTATCACACCTACAATTCCCTAGTAAAGCTGCAAATCATAGCATCAAAATGCTATGATTGCAGTGAAAGACCTGCCCTCGGGCAGAATTACGATGGATGGATGGATATAGTAACTGATTACAATTTAGTCCGGTGCCATAGCCGAGTGGTTAAGGCAAGAAGCCTTGGCGCAGATCTATGGGACTTGCGCTGGTTCGAGTCCCCATGGGGGAAGACATTCTCTCATTGAATTTCGGCCAGTATGCGAGCGGTGCCCACCCAGCATCATGAGCTACATTATATAACGACTCCAGGTTGATAAGACCAACTATAACGGCTGGGAGGGGAATCGACATGCTGACCACATGTCACCCCTTCACTGGCTTATGATCGTCTACCTCTGTGATTAATACATGTGGGCGTGAGGCCAGCAGCCGGTTGATAGACCAAGGACCTTCTAGGCCTGTCGCGCTTGGAGTGGAGTTTATTACAGTTTACTTGATGTAAAGGTACGTACACATATGCGCGCCGCGAACACGAACGGCGCGCGCGCGCGGCGCGTGTTATGTTCGTCGAAATTATTAATTTCAACGAACCTCCTGCGAACCATAGGAAACCCACAAACCTTCAGTAGACATTTTGCAGAGCAGGTGTAACCAACGATGTCTATTCCCTTTCCGTTCTCCCGCTTGTCCTGCATTCTTTCCCAAAAATAGGGACATTTTTTTTAAATGCCGCGGGACGCGGGACAAATTGTTAAAAATCGGGACTGTCCCGCCAAAATCGGGACGTCTGGTACGCTTCTACTTATTACATCTTATAACTTTATTTATACTTTTTCAAATATTATAGCATTAAAGGAATTTAAAAAAATATATGATTTGTATATCCATCCATAGTAATTCTGCCCCGAAGGCAGGTCCTTCACTGAAATCATAGCATTTTCATGCTATGCTTGCAGCTTTACTAGGGAATTGTGTAGGTGTGGTAGCTTCCCGTTGCTTTACACACCGGTGAAGGATGATGAGATGATGATGATATGATAATGATAAGGAAGATGATGATGGCCATATGATTTCGGGGACCGTTTGGGCCTTAAAGTTTTCCTGACATTTGTCTTACAGGTGAGGAAAAACCCCGATAAAAACCTCACCCAGAAAAACTGCCCCGACCGGGGATTGAACCCGGGCCCCGCTGCGTGACAAGGCAGCACGCTACCTCGAGACTACAACGGTGGACATGATTTGTATATATGTTTAAAATTATTAAGAATTTATCTCACCATAACATGGCCTTAATTTTTAATAAAAATGTACATGATTATTATACTAGAGGTTGTACTTTATTGCACAAAGATACTAGTTTCTAAAAAAAAGTATAAAAGGGATTCGTTATGCATTAATCAACCATTAAAATAACTACTTACCTATTGAATATCAACATTTCACGAATGTTAAACATTTTTCTAATTGTATTAAAAAATATTTTTTCTCATTGCTTTCTTAGTTAATTTTGTTAATTTTATTATTATTAATATTATCCTTGTATTTATATGTGTATATATATTGTGCATCTATAGTAGTTGGTATTACTTAAACTTATGCCTGAATTTGTTTTCTTGTTTTTATTGTTAATTGTTTTATGGCCATTATTTTTTGTATATTGCCCCTTAACATGAGCAGTCTTGCTCTTTGGAGTCTTTGAAGAGATAAATTAATAATTAGCAATAAATGTGTTTATATATTGTATTGTTTTGTGATACTTCATACATAATATTATGAAATGAACGTCTTAAATAAATAATGTTTTCTAAATAATTCTAATTTATTTATACAATTACAGTACACACGAAAAAAAAAAACACATATCATTGAAAAAAAAAAACAGCCATCTCCTTTCAATGATTTTTTAAAATGATCCTTATGTTGTGGATCCCACAATAATTGCTTGCTTCTATAAATGTCAACAAGTTTTAACACGTTTTCCTCTGACCACTCCATACTCAAATAATAGATGCGCACCGAAAGCAACGAACCTCTCAGGTACCCGTCCAAATCTAAACAGCGAACCATCAAAGTGTTTGTGGAAAAAACCGACAATGAGTGGATCGTGGTGAGAGACGCGCGCACCTTAAAACCCCGTCCAAATCTGACGAACATGGTGCGGCGCGCGCGCCGTTCGTGTTTGCGGCGCGCAGGTGTGTACGTACCTTATGATTTAATATTTTTGATTTCTAGATTGAACCACTGAATTAAAATGTTAATCCTTGCAGAATGTATACACATTCTTAATAAGTTACTTATTTATCAGATTGCATGTACTTTCAAAATAAATGATCATAAATCGCATTAGTAAGCTGTAGTTAGTAAACAATTGCTGACGCAGTGAATTCCACTTTTAAACAACCATATAAACATAACTCCAATTAACCCGAGTTCTGATGACTCACATCATAACATCGATGTATCAGATCGCGTATATAAACATTTCACTAACTTAGCCAATTAATAAAAATAATGTTTCCTCTCACGCATTAAGTCTCACGCTGTCACTGAATGGTTTGAGTCAAGAGATGTCTCAATAGAGAGCACTGATTCGAGTTCCCATGAGAGAATGGTCTCATGGAATTTCGGCCACAATGGGATTGGTGCCAGCCCAGAATCATGAAGAATTTTGGCAGCTACAATATTTAGCGGTTGCGGTCGAGAAAACCAGTCATAACGGCTGGAGTATCCGACATGCTGACCACATGTTACCATATATGTTGGTTAGATGATTGTTCACCTCTGATTGATATACTTGGATGTGAGATTAGCAGCCAATAGCTTTCTATCCCTGTCACGCCATTCAGTAGTTTTTAACACACGAACTTATGAATTTGTTGCGCTTATTGTTAGACAGTTGTGCATACTCTATAACATACGGGTCCAACGCTTTCACGTTGTATACGCAATGAGTATGTGATAGATGCAAGATATTCGAATTGTTTTTCTAAAAAACTCTTTCCTTCTTCTATATCATTTTGTGACTCCAGTTATTAGGTTGGTTTTACAGCTCACATTACATAATTCTGCACCATTTTGTATATTCTTTCCCGATTTTTCATACACCCGTGCCATCCTTTTTACTTGGCCGCCAATCGCATCTATAGCCCCCTTTCCATGGCACGATTCAAAGAAGTTCCATTTTATGTCAAAATCCAAATATGCAAGTAAGCAGTATCACATTGCTAAATGTATAGGCCTATTTCTATTACCAGCTGCTCCAACTGAAAAATTTTATCACCCCAAGTTTTGGAATATATATAGCATACTTGCTATGTGTCACATAACCTGACACTAGAACAAAGTATTTCTTCTGAACTTCTCTGTCACCTTCCATCTAAACTAGGCAACAGCAGTTAATATTGAGATATGGTATTTTTTCCAATCAACTGCCTGGATCTCATTTTGTTCTTTGTAGGTAAATTTTCTAAGAAATCAACAAGTATGGCTGCTTCGTTTACTGCAACCTTTTTCCTGAATATATTTAAATGCTTCCGCTGTCTTTTAGCTCAAATTGACACAGAAAAAGGGTCAGTAATTATTTTATGGAACAGCTGAGCCGAACCAGATTTCCTAAACCATGTTTATATTAATCTTTAGCGGAATGCAGCTAGCATCTGACTACACCATGCGTATTAGCATATACATATATGTGTGTGTATATATGATAGGAAAAAAGTCAGTCAGTAACGGGATACTAGCGGGAAAAATAATGACTTTACAAGAAAAGTCTTCAATACTTTTTTTGTTAGTTGTGTGCCGATAACATAGAATCCAAGAGGAAATTTTATTTCATCAATTATTATGTTGTGTACAGTAATTTTTATGCGTTTTCCGTGACTGACGGACCATAGCTTGCAGTTAACAATTATAGGACACATTTAAGGTTTATAGAACATTAGAATGCAATTAATATTATTACATTTACGACTAGGGAGGACCAAAGTATGATTTAACAAAAGAGTTTGTAAAATAAAACGAATTAATACGACCAAATCATTAAGCAACAAATTGGTAAAATTTTGCGTGTTTTTATAGGTTCAGAAAATTACAAGTTCTTCCACTAATATATAACTGTAGGCTTTCACGGCCGGCGTCTTGATCCCTATTAGGTTCGTCTTCCGGGCATATAGGCCGTGGTCCAGTCGTTCTTCTCCGCCTCTCCACCAGGGGCGTGCCTATAAATAGGGAGGGAGTTTCCAACGACCAGCCAGTCTGCAGCCGACTGTTGAGGAGTTCACAGAGAGCAGTATCTCCTGATGATGTCTACCGCAGCAATAGACGAAACGTCGAGTAGAAGAACGACTGGACCACGGCCTATATGCCCGGAAGACGAACCTAATAGGGATCTTCCACTAATATTAGATTAAAATAATACAAATTTGGAACATAATCTTATAGAATCAGAAAATTTGATTCTTAAATACATATATTATGTCAAAAAATTATTCCTGCGTCAATTTCAAAATTTTCACCTCGGTATGACATTTTCATGGAATCGCTCCATTATATTATTCAACTATTTGTATGTGAAACCAGGACAAAAGACAGTCAGAAGTCTAACTTCTCAATATATTATTCTACTATTTGTATGTGAAACCAAGACAAAATACAGTCAGAAATCTAACTTCTCATTATATTATTCAACTATTTGTACGTGAAACCAAAGCAAAAGACAGTCAGAAGTCTTACTTCTAACTATACTATATTACATTCTTAACTTTTACTGCATTAAAATCCTTGCCCTAGTAGTCAGTCTCACGATCAAGAAAAAAAACGCAATTGCATGTGAGATTGATTTTTATCTGAAGCCAGTTCGAAATGATCACGATCGTGACTCTTACATTTGGTGGGCAGCTAATGATACAAATTATCCAAACTTAACGACGGTTGTCAAAATTGATCTTTCAGCACCCTGCAGCAGCGTATAGAGCGAAAGACTTTTTAATGAAGCTGGCCTTGTCTATGAAGACAAGCGAAACCGTTTGTTACCTATTAATGCAGAGAAATTTGTATCCATTCACCATAGTTTGCCCTAATGCAGTATGAGTACTAATTTTTTTCCTGTAAAATGATATGGTGATTGTAATTGTTATGTGGATTAAATAAAGCGCATAAATTTTACATTTTATTTTTTTAATCCGGCCGGATACTAGCTTATTATTCGGTATCCGGCCGGATATGTCGGATTCCGGATAGTTACTGGATATCCGTTTCATCGTCAAAAAATTGCCTACAAAAGTAGGGGCTAAACTAAAAAAGGAAGAGATAAATAAATGTCCTTCTTTGATACTGATTGATCCTATTATGGTCCACCGCTGTTACTAGGGATAATGTCATTGCCTCAGATGGAGCGGGCCTGTGTTCGATCCCGGTCGGCACATTTTTCTTAAAATGCGTGATATTTTAAATCGGTGCTTACGACCTCTTTAAGGCGTCATGACCCGTTTCTTGCTATGCTTGTCTTGTGTGTGTGTGTGTGTGTGATTATTGTGTCTCTAATGAGAGGGAGTTCCCTCTCTTAGAGTGTATTGTGTATGAGGAATTGAAAAGCTTAATCTTCTCGGTCATAAAAGATCTTTAAATGTTTGTCTTTTAAGTAATTTGTCTTGTGTTGATTTATTGCGATCCTAATGCGTGTGTCAAGTTAGTCAGTGTGTTTATTGCTGTGTTAAGTAACTGTGGATTTTAGAGTATTTTAGTCAGGAGTTGAAGGAATTGTTGAAAGAGGTTGGTGTTTGGATTAGAATTGGTGGGTTCAGGTACAGTGGGATGCTGTAAAGCAGGTAAGTTGGATGTGTCAAGTCTAGGTGCTAGAGTTGGAAATTGGTTGTGGCAATTTGGCTTGGTTGTCTTGGATTTGATTCTAATTTAGGTGTGGGGTTGTGGTCGTGTAGTCATGTATTTCTTGTATGCTAGGCATTGTCTGTAAGTGGTTGCGTGTTCTTGATTGCAGTCTGTGGAGGCCGGAGTCGTGGTAGTGCAGTTTATCACCCTATGATAGCCAGCACAACGGACACAGCGCTAACCCCTTGAGCAGAACTGGGCCATATGTCCAAATCGCAGGTAATTGTAGCATTAGGTGCCTCCAGTAGGTCTTTGTATGTCTCAAGTTTGATCCTTATTCTGAATAGGTCGGTAAGTTATTTCAATCTTGTCTTTAGGTCAGATGTCTTCTCGAAGGTAAGGGTCCAGACTGGAATGGCGGTCTTGATCCTTTTTTTCCATTTCGAAAAGTGGTCCTTTCATGTTGTCGAACTGTCTAGATAGGTTACTTCAAGTCTTGTAGTTCCTGTCGAATTTCTTTGGCAGTTATGGTTGTGGGTAGTCCTAAAAATGTCAGTTTATGTGTTGGACTTTGCTCGTAGGCGAAGTATGGTATGGAGTTTTTGTGTGTCTGTGAGAATGCGTTTTGCATGTTCATAAGCTTCCTTGGTCTTGGTGTGTATCTTAAGTGTAATATTCGTGTATTTCATTGAGACATCTTCGCTTTTGCCTCCAGTAATTCTAGTTAACTTGTATTCTGCTTATTGATGTATGTAATGACCGGTGTAGATCAGGTAGCAGTGTGTTCAGTCAGTGTTTGTAAAGTGTCGTATATGTTTCTTGCGTCTGTGAGGAGTGTTTTTGGGTGTGTGTCGAGGTGTTGGAAAAGTGAAGTCACTGTCTGTATCCATTCGCCGTGCCGGTCCGGGTTTCTTGGGTTTGAATGGTACTTCGCCACCTTTCGATGGATGGAAGACAGGTAGGGAGGTGCTCAGGGATTGTGCTATGCTACGAGCCGATGGAATTGTAGGAGAGGGGTTGTTTGTAAAGGGAGAGAGTGTGATGTATACCAGGAACCTGCGCTCGAATTGGCTGAACGTGCTGGAGATGTTGTAGATTAGTGTTTCTGTAGATGTTTCTTACCAGGAATCTCACCTCCAATGATTTCAAACTCCTTTCAGTTGATTTCACTCTGTAGCTGTAGCCTTTGTTGACCAGCTCTTGTGCTTAGCGCGTGGTCGATCGTGCACATGAAGGGGCTCACCTTATTGCTGATCAGACATAACCCATATTTGTCTACGATTTCGGGGATCTAGATAATTGTGTTGACACCAGTGCTTGCAGTTTATTATGTGAAGCGGAAACTTGCATATTAATAACAGTTTTAATTCGCATAAAGTTACTATCAGAATATCATTACGCAGAGTGTATATATGCGATCAGCATATTACCGATAGTGAAAAAGTAAATTATTTAAATGATTCGGATGTAGCGCCAGCTCGGAGCTGAAACGTCAATCACAAATTACATCTTACGCACTCTAGGTGAGATTTATTCGGGGTTTAACCACCTGCAGGATGAATATTGGGAAACTTTAAGGTCAAATTAGACCTCGAACACCATCTGACCAACAAAATTATTCATATTTAATTCGCCTTGATTAGTATGAATATACGATCGAATGGTGTATATCGTTTTAAATGTTCGAGCTGTCCCGGAGGTGGCCCTGGCATTGAGCTGATCAGTCATCGAGGAGAATCTCCACGTATTTGCGTGGTCAAAAAAAACCGTATTTGTGATCCAGAGTTTAAAATCCTCTCGCGACAGATCGTGTTCCGGAGAGTGAATTTAGACGTTATTTTGAAAACTTTTTTTTCTGTAATGAGTCGAGCGAGGAATTAGATGAAGAAAATTATGTCAAAATATGAAATCTTAATAAGAAAATATGGAAAATATTAAAATTATGACACAAAAGTATCATGAAACTGGTATTTTCTAAAATTACTAGAGCCTATGTGTATATTTATATATTCAGGGCTATATATATATATATATATATATAATATATATATATACTTTTATTTACCAGCAAATAAATGAGACGGAGACTTTATTTACGACTGGAGAAATCAAGGTGTTCACTATATTTTCATTTTTAATTTGCTTTTTCATTAATTCTGACCCAAAAAAGAATACCATGTTCATGATTTGAAACAATTTTAATAAACCAAAAATGTTCTAGATTAAATTTTTCAATGATATTTGATTACTGAATCCTAAAAACATACACAAAAATAAAACACACGAAGCAAAACAAATATCTAGGGATAAAACATATATCCAGTAACTATCCGGTATCCGGCCTAAATTTAATTTCCGGTCGTATATATGCTAATAAGCTAGTATCCGGCCGGATACCGGATAATAAGCTAGTATCTGGCCGGATAACGGATTGAAAAAAAAACGAAATATCAAATTTAGGTACTTTATTTAATCCACATAACAAATATAATCACCATTTTTTCAATAAAAACAGTACTCACACTGCACTATGGACAAATTATGGTGAATAAATACCAATTTCTCTGCAGGGTGAAGTTTATTCAAAAGCTGTTTTTTATAAAAGCATGTAACATTTATATCAATAACATTAAGAAAATATTCTTGAATCATATATATATATATATATATATATATATATTTGCATATTATGTAGCTACCTGCCAAGATATTTTCGATAAATTCGACATAGATATGTACCTACAACCTACTTACCTAACCATAACATCAAATTGATAAATAGATCGATCAATTCAATGTAGTAATTGAAACAAAAACAAAAGAAAAGTTAAGTTTTGTTTGGTACATACGTACCTGTTTTTTTTTCCCCCTTCGCCGCCACGACAAATTTGAATATTGCATAACAAACAGGCAGCATACTTTGGACCGTCACTGTTTATATTAAAATATTCCCATAAAGGCGATTTTTTCTTTACCGATATCATTTTTGGTCGCTATATATATATATATATATATATATATATATATATATAATATATATATTAGAATTACTTTTTAAATAACCTCAAACTACAATAACACGTTTTTTAATAAGCTCAAATTATGTTGTTTGCAATCTATTCAACAAATCAATGAAACACTTGCCAATTTCGCTCATGAACGAGAAGACTAGAATTCAGCCGAATCCGCCCGATCGTCCATGTGCCACCTACACGAGCTCGCTAGTTACGATGCACTTATCGGCAATGTTCGGTCGGATATCCGGCTATCCGGATTCAAGGTTGACCGGGTAACCGGTATCCGGCTAAACAGCTGTCCATTTCATGTCTACAAATTTCCTACCACGAAATATAGCACCGACAAAATTTAGACTAGGTACAGTTTAGCATGACATAAATATAATGAACTCCAGAAAATGTACCGTACATGTAATAACATTAGATCGTCAATTCTGCTTACAATACACCATTAGAAAATTCTCTATATTTTCTGGTAGTAGACTGTACCGTCTGTCTGACAAAGTACGCTCCACAACACACGATATACTTGTATCGCTATACATTTAATTGCTTGTTATCAGTGGGAGTAATGCAGGTTCTACCTTCAGGAAGTTGCTATTTTCAGAAATGTGAACTTTTATTTAAAAAATCATTATTCGAAATGTTAACATTTCATAACATATATTCATAAAAGGATATTAAAGGTTCATAAGAGATTTTATGAAGATTTTTCCAAAATATTATGAAATATGAAATTCTTATTTAGTCTCATTCGAGTGTACATAGGTATATCATAAAATCTAAAATTATTTATCTCAATGCTCTCTGACTAATCTTTAAAGCATGAAATTTCGTGTAACCTCTTGCTATAGTTACGAACAAGAATTGTAATACTATAAGAGATTTTATGAAGATTTTTCCAAAATATTATGAAATATGAAATTCTTATTTAGTCTCATTCGAGTGTACATAGGTACATCATAAAATCTAAAATTATTTATCTCAATGCTCTCTGACTAATCTTTAAAGCATGAAATTTCGTGTAACCTCTTGCTATAGTTACGAACAAGAATTGTACACGGGTTGGGATTTACTGGTATCTCAAATTAAAAAGAAAATGAAAAGTTTTCGAATTCAACATTCCATGCTAACGGTTTTCTATTAGAAAATATCTAATAAAAATTGAAAATAAGATGTTTCTACTGCCAATATGATAACATTCATGGTCGCAAGACTGAATTTCCACACTCAGCTATAGGCTATATTCAATGACGTTTATTATAATAAACTCTCAGAATATTTTATGACAGCAAAAATATTATGTAGTCTCATCAAAATAATGTGATTTGTAATGTTTTGTCTAGTATTGCACTTTGAACCGGATTTTTGTGATCTTACGTAAAGTTCTAAAAAATATTTTGCACACTCTTATAAAATGTTATTATGCATTACAGAGACTCTTGGCTTTCCAACTCCTTTCAAAAAACGTTAAACTGAAAATATATAAAACTATTATTCTACCAGTTATATTATATGGATGCGAAACATGGACTCTTACTTTAAGGGAGGAAAGGAAATTACGAGTATTTGAGAATAAAGTTCTTAGGAAAATTTTTGGAACAAAGAGAGAAGAACATACAGGTGAATGGAGAAGACAGCTTAACAGTGAATTACATGGTCTTTATAGGAAGCCAGATATAATGAGAACAGTTAAGTCTCGTAGACTGCGATGGGCAGGACATGTGGCACGAATGGGGAATGAAAGACGTGCATGGAAACTTCTTGTAGGAAAACCAGAGGGAAAACGCCCAGTTGGTAGACCAAGAATGAGGTGGGAGAATAACATTAACCATGATTTGAGGGAAGTAGATTATACAGGGGATGATTGGAAAGCATTGGCTCAGGATAGGGATATATGGAGAGCTTATGTCCGCGCGGCCATGAACCTACGGGTTCGATAGTGCCAGTGAGTTACCCTCTTATAAAAACGATGTGGGTGCCCTTGTGTCCCTGTGAGGAACGGGATGGCATAGGGTACGTAAAGTACCTACAAAGGGAGAGACTAAACTAAGTAAAAAAAGAAAAAGGAACATTTCTTCTTCTTCTTCTTCTTCATCCGAATGCAGTATTGGGTGATGATGTCCCTTCTGCGACTACAAAAACTGATCTTTCCATCGGTTGAAGGGTCTTCCGAGGTCTCTTTTGCCTTTAGGGTTGAGGTGGTAAATCATCTTTGGTAAACGGGAATTTGACATTCTCTGGACGTGTTGGAACCATTTAATCTGATAATTTTGTATATGTTCAACCATTTCCCTACTATTCCACTGCATCCTTATCTCATCACTTTTCATTCTATACCTTAATGTTACTCCAGTTAGTGATCGGAGGAATCTCATTTGTGAACTATTAATGCGGGATTTATCTTTTGCTCGAAGTGTCCAGCATTCACTTCCGTATAGTAGAGCAGGTTTGGCTATGGCATTATGAAATCTCAATTGGATTTCTTTCCTCATTTGTTTTCCAAAATTTCTCCCAATTATACCATTTAATCTGTTATATTTTTCTAAATTTGTTTCCACATATTTTTGATTATGAAACTGTGATATATTATTACCTAAACAATTAAAGTGTGTTACTTGAACATAATACGAATTAATTAAATTCGATTCTGAGACGCACTGTGGAACAGGTGAGTGTCCATGTCACATCAAGAACATTCTGTAGTAAACAGCAGAGCTACTAGCATGTGACGCTGGTATGTATTTAATTTTATTTGTAGCATGAGAGACCTTGAAATTTCAAGCTATATGAGGCATTCTTATTTTCATGGAGCTATTACTATTGTGTTAACTACAATCCTACACCTGCTCCTAAAGTCATCTACAATTTTGAGCGTGTCTTCATTAGATTGCAGAAGTTCAGAGATTTTTTAAACATAACTTTCAAATTATTTTGTAAGAGTCGTTCTATCACATAAGTATTTCACATAACTATCTCACTGGCTCTATCGAACACGTAGGTTCATGGCCGCGCGGACATAATCTCTCCATGCATCCCTATCCTGAGCTAATGTTTTCCAATCTTCCCCTGTACAATTTACTTCCCTCAAATCATGGATAATGTTATTTTCCCATCTCATTCTTTGACTACCAACTGGGCGTTTTCCCTCTGATTTGCCTACAAGAAGCTTCCATGCAACTCTTGCATTCCCCATACGTGCCACATGTCCTGCCCATCGCAGTCTACGAGACTTAACTATTTTTATTATATCTGGCTTCATATACATATCATGTAGTTCACTATTATGTAGTTTTCTCCATTCACTTGTCTGTTTATCTCTTTTTGGTGTGTGTGTGTGTGTGTGTATATGTATATATATATATATATATATATATATATATATATACATACATATATGTGTGTGTGTGTGTGTTTGTATTTATTTAAGAACAAAAATAACATTACAACACTACACTAAATTATAAACAAAATGTTTAGTGTTTATAATTAGAAAAAATCACAATTTAATAAACAAAAGAAGTAAACTTACTATATTTTTAACACATTTGCACACTTGAAATAACCCCTAATTGTACAGTAGTACAATTCTTGTTTGTAACTATGGAATATGATTTTTTTTAACTTTTTCCTATCCATCCATAGTAATTCTGCCCGAGGGCAGGTCTTTCACTGCAATCATAGCATTTTCATGCTATGATTTGCAGATTTACTAGGGAATTATAGGTGTGGTAGCTTCCCGTTGCTTTCCACACCGGTGAAGGATGAAGATGATAAGGATGATGGCCAGATTTTGTCTTACAGGTGAGGAAAAACTCCGAAAAACCTCACCCATGAGCCTGTCCCGACCAGAAATCGAAGCCGGCCCGCTGCGTTACAAGAGAGCGCGCTACCTTGAGACCACAGCGGTAGCAAAATATTAGTAATAATTATGATCAAATTAGTATATATTCTTATGGATTTGTTCTTTTTTTTACTTTTAAGTTTTACTACAATGTTTTAATTAGTGTATATATATATATATATATATATATTTACTCCAAGCGCGACAGACCTAGAAGGCCGTGGCCTACCAGCCGGCTGCTGGCCTCACGCCCACGTGTGTTAATCACAGAGGTAGACGATCATAAGCCAGTGTAGGGGTGACATGTTGTAGGAAAACCAGAGGAAAAACGCCCATTTGATAGAGCAAGAATGAGGTGGGAGAATAACATTAAATTTGATTTGAGGGAAGTAGATTATACAGGAATTGGAAAGCATTAGCTCAGGATAGGGATGTATGGAGAGCTTATATTCACGCGGCCATGAACCTACGGGTTCGATAGTGCCAGTGAGTAAGTAAAGGGTGACATGTGGTCAACATGCCGGGTCCCCCAGCTGTTGGTCTTCTCAACCTGGAGTCGCTACTTATTGTAGCTACCCAAATGCCTCACAATGCTGGGTGAGCACCGGTCCCATACTGGCCGAAATTCTATGAGAGATGAGAGAATTTCTTCCCCCCATGGGGATTCGAACCAGCGCAAGTCCAGCAGCTATGCGCCATGGCATCTTGCCTTAACTACTCGGCTACGTATTAGTAATAATAATGATTAAATTAGTATATATTAAATCTACGCCTAGAAGCCGAAAATTACTTTAATTTTGCGGAATTATATATGAAACGAATTCAACCAACATAAACAAAAAGAAGATATTGTGTACATCATGCTGTTAGAGGATATTTAGTGAGACTATTTAACTCATGCCCCAAATGGGAGTCAATGACCAATCACATTTCAATGACTTTTTTATTTACAACCAATCACAGTCGTGTTTCGCCTAAAATTTACTTTCTTAACCTGGAGCCCCTACTTATTGTAACTACCTAATTTCCTCACAATGCTGGGTGGGAACCGATCCCATTCTGGACGAAATTCCATGAGAACATTCTTCTTTCCTACGAGGACTTGAAGCAGCGCAAATCCTGCAGCTCTGCACCAAGGCGCCATGCCTTAAACCGCACGACTACGGAATGAGAAACATTATTTGCTTTATTTTTATTTGAAGCGTACAAATAGGAATATTATTATAAAAACGTACTCATAGTATATTTCTATTTAAGTTCGTAAATAGTATTATTTACATACAAATCACAGCTTTATAAAGCGAATTTCCAGCATAATCCCACTTTATACTTATAATTTGCGACTGGCAGAATGGTTTTCCATAAATAAACGTAATTCTCGTTCATTTTATTAATAAAACAAGCACCAAAAGAAATTTATATAATGTACACTTAGCGACAAAAAGAGCGAGCCGCTTCAAAAAGCAGAGTTCCTGCTATGGCCCACTGCGCATACTCGAAAAGCCATAGCTATGGATCACGAAGTAACGAAGTGTTAAATGTTTTAAATACGCTGTATTTAGTTTTAATCGTCTTAAATATTTAAAGAATAGTGAAGGAGACATGTTTCTAGATATTTAAGAGTGCGGGACAAATGCAATATTACTCAAATTGCGATATTTTAAATAAAGTTCAACTCTCGTCCAGTGTAAAAGTAAACGAGGTACCTATTATCAGACGTTCGAGTAGCGTAGATCATTAAACTTCTTAATACAAAATTAAATGTATGTGAAAGCCAGTATTCGAATCCTCCGACATTTTTTTTTATTCATTTGTATTTTCGCAAAATACATTCTATAATATTTAATTCCTGCCACATTATCTACGTCCACTTTACACTAACTTAAGAAATATTCCTGCCTTCGTAAACTCTGTAACACTATTTAGCTACCGGTATCAATTTAATTGTGCGTGCAGTACCACGTTTTAATAACAATGCTACAAATTTATGTAATAAAATATAATATAGCTTCATATATTAATGAGTTTACTTATTTATTACGTACTACAGTTATCTACAAAAAAATAATTTTACCATCAAAAGTGCGGGGTGCTCTACATCAATTAATATATTTGATAATAAACAGATATTGGTAAAAGTAAAGTCTCCAAGAAGAAAACTTAAAAACCATAAAAAACACCCCACGCTTTTGATGGTAAAATTATTTTTTTTTTTGTAGATAACTCTAGTTTTATTCTAGATGTGTTGGAGATGATTTTTTTTGTTGACGACTTTAATTTTATCCCAAGCGTGTTGGAAAATATTTTTTTTTTTCATTTTTTAGTTCGGTTTTCTAATAAAGCGTGTTGTTTTAGTTTCTTCAACTATTATTTATTATTTTTATTTTTTAGTTTGGTTTTCTAATAACGCGTTTTGTTTTTTATTTATTTATTTTTTATTTTTATTTTAACTGATTGTCATAAACTTGAATCCCATGAAAATTTAATTGCTTACGATATTTTATATATATTCAAATTTTATTATCTAACATTATTATAATATTTTTTTAATATTTTAATATAGATCAACAGTTACAGTTAATCGTATCCTTCTCATATTTTTTGGATAAATTACAATGTGGTAAGTTTTTACAAAATTGTCATTAATATTTTACAGAATAAGATAAAAATGTAAATATCTTTAAATTCGATACTATTGTAGTATGAGCGAAAAGTAATACTCTTCTAAAAAATCCTCCGGGCCAGGTTTGAACCAGCGACCTATGGATTGCTGAAATTATATACCACTACAGTCCACCGCTCTACCAACTGAGTTACCAGAGGATATAATATTAATTTCTTACAACGATGGACTAAAAAGTCGATAAGTATGCAACCTATTACACCGGTCTTTATTTTTTTGATGTCCTGATGATCCTGGCCAGGATCTTAGAAAAAAATATGAAATTATTGTATTGCCATTGATCCTTTACAAGTATACAAAGTTTCAAGTCGATCCAATGTTTTTAAGTGGGTGAAAATCGTGTTGATTTCGTTACATAGATAGACAATCAGGTCAAGCTAATATAAAGCGTGTAAAATAATTATATTTTAATATATGCGGCCTATTTGAATGGGCGATTTCTTCTCCTTCACTATCGTAATTTAACTTCTCAACTTATAGGTACTTTACATGTCCCACGCCGCCCGGGACTTACAGTTGCATGACTTGTCGGGAGAAAGTTTTTTTTTTTAACTTTGGATCTCATGATTTTTTTATCACACAAGGATATTGAGGCCCTCCCCGAATAAGTCATCAACTAAATCCAGGGCCTCCTCCGAGACAACACAATATTAAGACGATACAAGCTGTTCACTCGCACATTCTTACTAGTCGAATAAGGCTATGATAATAGCTAAGTGATGTTCCGGGACCGTTCGGACCTTGAAGTTTTATGATATTTGCCTCACAGGTGAAGAAAAAAGAAATAAAAAAACATTACCCAGCAAACTTGTCCCGACCGGGGATCGAACGTGGATCGGCTGCGTACGAGGCAGCGACACTACCCCGAGACGACAGCTGTTGACTGAATTACTATTTAGATAGTCTAAATGTGAAAATTAATTGCATTATCCAGCCTCAACGAGAATTAAGGGTTGCAAAAGATAGTGAAGTGCATTCTATGTAACCTCTCCTATCTAAATCCCCAACCCTACCTGCTCGTGGTGTAACCTGCCGAAAACAAACGGGGCTCTGGGGACTGAGTCACGGCAGTATAACAGTTCCATCAAGATACAGAGTAAATGCTATATCATAATCGCGCCTGTCCAGCGGCCTAAGGTGGCAACCCCACCACTGGACTTGCTCACTTCAGGCCAGTAACCTGCTGTGAGGACTTACCTTACTAAAAAATCTCAAAGAAGATGTAAAAGAACTGCTCTAAACTATGATACCCCAAGCTTGTTAAAGGAGACGAATTGGAAAAAGAGAAATATAATATTTAAGAGACGTACTGCGGGTTACTCAAGAACAGACCATAAAAGGATTTCTGATATTCTCAAATAATTACAAACAGAATTAGTCATGGAATATGTACAAAAATACAGAAACAATTGGAAATCTCACGTAAGAAGAATGAGCAGAACAAGAATACCACGTCAAATCATAAATTACCAGCCACCAGGCAAGAGATCTTTGGGCAGACCCTTCAAACGTTGGATTGAGACTGTAACAGACCACTAGGTCTATCACATGAAAGGAGGAAGAAGAAGAACGACAATTATGGGCTGTACATTCCCTTTTTGCATTAAGTATTATCTCTCTCTCTATCTTCGGGTTTTTACAGCTGCTGCCGTCTGCCCGTGCCAAACCTCCAAAGCCTACGGTCTTGGGCATCTTCGATGCTTAGCCCTCTATCTTGCATTACTGTTTTCATGCTTTCCTTCCATGTTAACTTTGGTCTCCCTCTTTTCTTCTTTCTGTTCGGATGCCATTCGGCCCAAAACTTCCTGTCTTACAGGTGAGAACCTCACCCAGCAGCCTGTCCCGAACCGGGAATCGAACCCGGGCCCGCTGTATGACAAAGCACGCTACCTCGAGACCACAGCGGTGGACATTCCGTTCGTTGTACAACGAAAAGTGCGTTTTCTCTAAGTTTCAAAGAAAAAGTTACTTGGTTCTTTCCTGTGCCATTCATACGGAGCTATCGACCTATAGTTATATTGATATAGTTTATTACAATTTATTATTAATATTGTTATTATCATTACCATATTATTATTATTATTATTATTATTGTTATTATTCCTAATTGCGAAAGAGCCCATTTAGGACTATGCAAAGTAATTGAAACCGATTCTTTGTTTTTCGTTGAGCCCGTAGTTCTCTCATTCTATGTCTGTGGTCTTCTGTTCTCTCTTTTGTCCATGCTGTGCCTGTTTTTCTTCTTTAGTTTGCCCTATTGGCCAACTTGTCATTTATGAACCTTGATTCTAAAAATTTCTGTAATTTGGTGTTTTAATGTGTAATTCCTATCAATATTAAATAGTTTATTTACTTCAACAATGTATTTTGTAGTATCTTACTGTAATTACATTATTATTACTATCATCATCAGCAGCATTATTACCATCATTATCGTTGTTTTATCATCATTACCATCGCTATCATTATCACTACCATTACGATTATTATTCTAACTATCATACTTATCATAAGCAATGTCACGAGTGATTTCTAATTTGTCTAGAGGATTTGGAAATCAAGAGTGACATTTGTTAGGATTATTTAATGAATAAAATTAAGCTATTTACTCAAAAATCATTATTTAAATACAGTTGCCGGTATTTTAAAATATATATTTAATGTAAACAGCCTTGTACGAAAACAAATCAGAAATGTGTGGTTATGTTTCATTTGTTCATTCACTGCAACTTATATTATTTACTATCAAATAGGATCGCAATATTGTAAGAATGCACTCCAGTGGAGAAAAAATGAAACGCAACAAACTGTATATTATGATCAACATTATATGTTTTAATTTTTTTATTAAACAACTCACTAAAATCATTCTTTAAAAACACAATTTTGAACTACAATTATCAAATCTGTAGTTCGGAGGAATCTGTTCATTATTTACTATATTCAATGTATTTGTTGGAGAGCCAGTCACTACAAAATAATGCTCTGACCTATCCAGAATATTAAAATGGAGCTTTCTTTATCACAAAAGCAGGAGGTGGTAAAGAGAATTCGATAAAGAGCGAGGTGAATCACGACTGCCATTGGTTGTAAAACAAAATTCAATGAAAAGTGATTGTTCATTGACTCCCATTTGGGGCTTGAGTTAAATAGTCGAAATAAATCATACAACTGTACAATCTATACTGACAGCAGTCAATTTTGACAGTTTTTCACTTTGGACTTGCGTTTAACAATGTATCCAATCACAGAATTGATGTTTGGTTCTCGCTCTCGACGGATCAATTCTTCAGTTCCTCTCTTGAAGAAAGTGTAACCCCGGATTCCAAGGCTTGAGCCAATTTGCCCCGGTTGTTAAATTTTGAGTGTTAAATTAGTAGCTATTGCCGCTGCGGCGGACTTTTGGGCCTATTATGGCATTTGCCCTTGTACCAGAGGAAACAGCAGAAAACCCTGGTCGAAATGGTCGGTCCCCGGACCTTGGTCAAATTTGACCTTTGTTTATGTGCCTGATGGTGATCTTAAAAAGGCGCAGCTCCATGTCCTTCATTTCTCAAAATATTGTGTACATTGAAACCCAAGCTCCTTCTTATATATGCGAAGGTCAGAATCATCTGAAGACAGTCTATACTCTTCTCGGATCGACCTATCTGGAGAGGTGGGATCGATGAATGTGGAAATTTCTCCGCGGGCTTTCCGATTCATGTGTCGACAGCTCATGAATATTTCTCTACTACAAAAGCCGAGACTCCGATTTTCGCTGCCGCCCGCTAAATTCAAAATCCAGCACAATAATGCATCACAATATAATGATAAATGTGTAAACACATCAATAACATTACTCAGTAATAAGTCCCGCAAACCATAAGCTTCTTATGTCAAAACACTCAGCCAACATTCCCGAAAATCTTATGAATATCATCTTCATGGTAGGCCGTCGGCCTGTTCCGCTCTCAGAATGCATCTTCCCATCGTCTTCTAGGACGTCCTACATCTCTACAGCCTTGAGGTTGGTACAACAGTGCTTGTTTTGTTAGCCTAGAGGAGTCTATTCTTAAAATATGTTCATGACATTTTTGTTTATAGTTTTGTATTTTTTCATTTAGATTAAACATTTTGAATTCTTGTCTAATTGTTTACTATGAATGTGGTCTCTAAAGAGTATATCCTGCAACATATCTGAGGAATTTCATCTCTGATGTTTCTAGTAATCTTCTGTCTGATCTATTCATAGCCGAATTCTCTGATCCATATGTCACAATGGGAACTGGCATTACCTTATAAAACTTCAGCATTGTTTCTTTGTTGTTTTTGTTTGTAGTGTTCTTTTAATAGTCCCACACATACTTTGAAATTTATATTTTTTCATGTATATCATTTTCCCAATTGTAAGATATGCGACATCCTAAACATTTAAAACTCTGTACTTGTTTAATAATTTCATCGTTCAAAACTATTTTCGATCGAACTGCATATTTTCCCCCAAAGGTCATTGTTTTTGTTTTCTTCGTTGAGATCTTGAGATTATATTTCTCCACGGTTTTCTTGAGCAGTAGTGTGGCTTTTTTTAATTGATTTTCTGATTCTGCACATATGACCTGATCGTCTGCAAACATAATTGGTCTACAATGGTAGTTCCTAGTTTAAAATGTTTACTTAGCTGTGTTTGCCATTCTGTGACAGCTGCGTCTAAATATATTTTAAATAAAGTCGGCGAGAGAGGACAGCCCCCTCTTAGTCCTAAATTTAGAAAACCAGCAAAAGGGAAGAGCAGTCTCTTTAACCGTGTAAAGTTACCTGCTCTAGAGGAAGAAAACCTCGATCACAAATCACCTGGTCCTCCTGGAAGGGGGTTTTGCGGACGGGTTGGTAGCCCACCCAAGTAAAAAATATATTACTCTAATCTCTCAGAGATATAGCCGGACGGATAACCATACGACGACCATTGCAAAGAATCTTATGAATATCTGTCGGCAAATTTGTATCCTACTCTATGCAATAATTTCAGAATATGGGTGCCAATGTATCTAACAAAAATAATTATATTTTTTAAAAATTAACAATTGGTTCAAATTTCGCATTTATAAAGCATCTTATTCTTATTTCTAACTTAGTTTAACCTCTCGCCTCATAGGTAATTTCTACATACCACACGTCACCCAGGCCTTACAGTGGCGCGACCTGTCGGGAGAGGGATTTCTAAACTGTGCATCACATACATACTTTTTTGAATACACAAGGACATAGAGGGCCTCCCCGAATGAGTGATCAGCTTAATGTTAGGACCTTCTCTAAGACAATACAACATTAAGATGAAACATCATTTACACATGGGAAAGTCAAAAATTGTCCCAGGAACTTGTCCCGGCCGGGGATCGAACCCGGGCCCGCTGTGAACAAGGCAGCGACACTATCCCGAGACCACAGCGATTGACCCTCTTGTAATTAAAATACAAATTATCTTCCACGAACAGAATGTCCTCTAGTAATTAATGAATGATGTAAGATTAAAGACAAGCACACAAATATTTTAATAAACAAATTGTCTCTTACAGTTTCATTTTAAGACCTTGAAAAAATTAAAACCCTAGACAAGGTTCATTGTTTCAAAAAAATGACTCACCTAACACATTCTTATTAACAAATACTGTAATGTCAAACTAAGAAGAGACGAATGACACTTTATCTCCTTAAAGAAATGGAAAGACTCAAAACTAAACATCACAAATATAATGTACTCTATCTCAGCATGGAAAAACATTCAGACTTAAACATTTTTATCTTCTTGTCAATGAATATAGCCTAAGTTCTAAAACATATTTCAGTAAGCAAGGATTGGACTTTAAACATTTCAAAAGTAAAGTAATGAAACGTCTTCTTTAAAATTAGATACTATTTGCCAGCAAAGAATTAAATAAAGCAATAAAATTAATGATTATCATAAAAATACAAACTCTATATTCGTTCAAGCTTAAAAAAAATGCTGTTCACATATCATGCCTCTACTGGCTACTATCTCTGTGATTGACATATGCGCATGTTGGTGTGAGGCCAGCATACAGCTGCAAGACCGAAGGTCTTCTAGGCATTTTTTTTCATAGATTCAAAATTATATGATGCAGCATAAAGTCCCCCGTCCCGCGCCGTAGCCGAGTGGTTAAGGCAGGAAGCCTTGGTGCAGAGCTACGGGACTTGCGCTGGTTCGAGTCTCCATGGGGAAGGCATGTTCTCATGGTATTTCGGCCAGTATGGGACCGGTGCCCACCCAGCATCGTGAGACATTTTGGTAGCTACAATAAGTAGCGGTTCCAGGTTGAGAAAACCAGCTATAACGGCTGGGGGACTCGACATGCTAACCACATTTCACCCCTACACGGGCTAGATGATCTACCTCTGTGAGCGACACATGTGGATGTGAGGCCAGCAGCCGGATGGTAGGCTAAGGGCCTTCTTGGCCTGTCGCGCCATGGAATTATTATTATTATTATTATTATTATTATTATTATTATTATTATTATAAAATGCCTCATCCAAATTGATGTATTTGCCTTACCGCTTCACGAGCTTGAAGAACCACAGTTGGTAAAAAGTCTGTATACTGTGTAGACAAATGCCCATATGGCTGCTTCAACTCAGTTAATGGTGATGAAACGGTGTCTTAAAGCGACCACTTCAACTTAGAAAATAGATGGAAGTCATTGGGCGTCAGGTCTAGACTATAGGGAAAATGATCGAGGCGCTTTCATTCGAAGCTGGTAAGAGTTGGCAATTTCTTTACTGTACAGGTCCTCACATTGATATGCAGGCACTCTGCTTGAAGAGCGCCAGATATCTTCCGGTGAATGACTTTTTCAGTCCTGACAATGTCCCCATGCTTGTCAGATCCGTAATCTTAACTTTAAATTTGGGTATACATGTTCAAACATGTTTGAAAGGCATCAGTTTGTGATTATATTATGTCAAGTACGGACAAATAAAAGCGACTATAACTGAATCGGCATGACTTTGTGCTAAACATTCCTGCACAGTATACTGAATTGTACTTATATTCAAATAATTGTGGAGGACAACATAAAAATTGTGTTGTAGCAAGATTTTTGTTAGCTCTGACTGATAATAATAGATTTAGAAAAATTGAGCACTATTTCCCTATAAGAGGACATTCATACCTCCCTTGCGATAGGGATTTCAGTGTAATAAAAAGATAAATTAAAAAGCATGTTAGACTGTACTCTGTACATGAACTTACAGAGCTAATCATAAAGTCTAGTAAAACAGGAAATTCACTGTGAAGGAAATTAACATCACAGATATATTAAATTTTAAAACTTGGAAGAAAATTTACAAGAAGAATTCAGTTTCTGAAGAAACAGCTAATAGAAATGTCTCAAGAGACAAGAAAGATCAGTTTCTAATCAGCAAATTTCTCCATTTTACCTACAGTAAAGATTTTCCATGGCATGGCATGGAATTGATTACATGGTGTCCCATACATTTCGTCTTCATTTCCCTGGAAAGCTGACTGTGAGTTTTCCAGTAGAACATCCTTATTCAACAGGTAAAGTGCCATTAAAAGAAGAAAAAACTACTTAATGTTCAGAGACTAGTTCAATATATACCTGATGATCATCAAAGTTTTTATGAAGAAATATTAAATCGGTCTATTGTGAAAAAAAAAAAAAAATGACTGGCAGTGTACTCAATAAATACATTTATTTATATTCGTTCATAAATCTCAAGCATTTTTTGTAATAATTGCAGTTAATAAATAGCAAAACTACATGAAAAAGTGACGAAATTGACATATTTATTACCAAAAATATTTAAAATGTTATAAAAGGGCTTCAGTAAAATGATTTTGAAGACTTTTAACGGCTGAAAATAAGTTTATACACATTTTTGTGTATATATGAGCACAATTAAAGTGTATTTTTTAAAAGATCAACTGGACTAATGTCAGGCATAACATTTTTTTTGTAGATTTCTCAAAATTGGGTCTGGCTGACTAAAAATATGTTAAATACAAAATTGGTACCTGGTAAGTCAGTCGTCCTCAACTAAATTTTTAGAAAGTTCCAATATGGAGGCCTTTCAAAATCAATGTTTCATCTATCACATGATTCAGATATGAGCAGTCGAACTGAGCCATGGGCCCATTAACCCTGAGGTGAGGATGTGGAGTGTCTATACCACCCTAAGCTTAAACTTTCATCCATTTAAAAAATCCACGTTTTGTATTTTTAGTACCTTCTTACTAATGTCAGTTATTTATGATTTTATAATTATATTCCACAATTATACAGTTCCTTTCTAAGAAAAAAATGTTTAATGTGGTGGAGTAATGGTGCCATCTCACCTCCCCACTTATACTTTTCGCCAAAACTTAAGAACCTCGTCTCACACCACTGTCTGAAGTGGGGATAGTGACACTTACAAATTCCTTGCTGTAAGCATTTCAGCATCTTATCTCAGGACAAGTGTGCCTTTTCTTCACCAGTGTTTTAAAAGCAGATTAAGAAGGGTTGTTTCCAGGAATTTTTGAGTGGAGAAAAGAAGGGGTGACTCCAAGGTACTTCTGGAATTGAGGTTCTTAAATTTTGGCGAAAAATATAAGTTTCGGGGAACAATACTTCTTACAAACCAGTTTCCACTGGTATTTCAGTGTCAATTTTTGATGTATTATTTCAAAATTCTTAGAATTAATTAGGTCTATACTTGATAGTCCACCGATGTGGTCTCGACGTAGCATGCTGCTTTGTCACGCAGTGGGCCCGGGTTCGATTCCCGGTCCGGACACGCTCCTATAAAAATAAACGCCTGGCGCGACAGGCCTACAAGGAAGGCCCCCTTGGCCTACCAGCCGGCTGCTGGCCTCACATCCACGTGTCAATCACAGAGGTAGATGATAATCAGGACAGGCTCCTGGGTGAGGTTTATTCGGGTTATTTATCGCCTGTAAGACAAATTCAGGAAGCCTAGGGCCGAACGGTCCCCGAAAATCATCCGGCCATTATCATCTTTATCATCATCATCATCATCATCATCCTTCACTGGTGTGGAAAGCAACGGGAAGCTATCACGCCTATAATTCCCTAGTAAAGCTGCAAAGCATAGCATGAAAATGCTGTGATTGCAGTGAAAGACCGGCCCTCGGGAAGAATTACTATTGATGGATGGTTACCTGGTAGGTAACAGTAAATAATGAAAGTTATTGTAGGCCTTCTCTACCATTCTTTCAAGAATCTTTATATGTGTCCATTTAGAGGTCTTCCTCCGACGAGTATAACGCTGAAAGGAATGTGGTGTGGGGATGGATACTGGATGACAACACCAGTCAGGAAGGAAGTACAATCATATTGAAAACATTCGCCATATTTACGAAACCAGAATGCTTTAGACCCATAGTTTTTGCATGACTTTATAGATACAGTCACAAAAAAAACAGCAAACTGAAAACTGCATATTTGTGAATGAATAATACTTCCCTTCGACTCGGCTGTTGGAACAAAAGAAACTAATGGCAAGATTAGTAAACCGAATGGCAAGAATATCCTACATCCCAGCGCTAAACTCGTAGGAGGAGGACAATAACAACACCTAAAGCTACAGTTATGTTATATAGTTGCGAAACATGAACTCTTACTTAAAGGGAGGAAAGGAGATTACGAGTATTTGGGAATAAAGTTCTTAGCAACATTTTTGGACCAAAGAGAGATAAACAAACAGGTGAATGGAGAAAACTACATAACAGTGAACTACATGGTCCTTATAGGAAGCCATATATAAGCACATTTAAGTCTCGTAGATTGCGATGGGCAAGACATGTGGCACGAATCGGGAATGAAAGAGGTGCATGGAAGCTCCTTGTAGGAAAACCAGAGGGAAAACGCCCAATTGGTATACCAAGAATGAGGTGGGAAAATAACATTAACTATGATTTGAGGGAAGTAGATTATACAGGGAATGATTGGCTCGGGATAGGGATGTATGGAAAGCTTATGTGCGCGCAGTCATGAACCTACGTGTTCGATAGTGTCAGCGAGTTAGTTAGTTAACAATACGTAAAGGTATTCATCTTTATAGAATTTCAAGAGAACCATTATTATACCTGTAAATTGGATTGCAAAATTTTGAATGCTGTAGGCCTATCTGAATTCATTGTATTTTTTTTCTCTCTTTCAAGGTAAAATATATCAAGGTTATTTTTACACTTTCTAGATGTTATAGTACTTCAAATGACACAAATGTATGACATACAACGGTCTGAAATTTCGCGTATGTATTAATGAGATTATTTTTATTAAAATATGTTTCATTAGAGCTTAACGTATCTTTCCTTGTTAGCGTATACATATTTCATAATTGTACAGCTGACTAAATGAATCCTAACTAAAAATTTACTAAATAATATAAATGTTTATAACACTATAATTTCAGTAATTATTTTAATTTCTAGAACATTTATAACACAAATACTCTAGTTCTAGGTACATAAAGTAACCATGTTTGAAAATTCTGTGCAGTTTTGAAGTCACGTTTTTTTTAGTCTTCTTTCTGTGTGTTGTTACCTCCCCACCTCCCTAGCTGAGTAATATTCTATCACTTCTCTGGTGAAGGGGTTAAGAACCAAAAGTGAATTCTGCAGCCACACAAACAATTATTGCCACCTCAAACAGGGGTGGGTGCGCAAAGTGAAAAGCTAGCTACGAAAATGAAAAAGCAAATCCACACGATGCACAGTGGGCCAGATACGAAATCTAGCTGGAAAAAAGTATTTTACTCTCACCAATTCATCTTTCTTCACTCCTATATGATTGCCTGATGACTATTCTTCGCTCATCTATAAAGGAGGGTAGAATTCTAAAATGTATGTAGACAATATACACATCGGAAGGCGCCGATAGTTAAGAACTCATCTGGTCTGCATTCCAGTTGTGTTCCGAGCTGTAGAATTAAATACGTTTGGTATTAAAGTATATGGATACTTTACCTCAAGGTTTGTATTTTTCATTGATATATTTAATACGTTTCTATACAACCAGATATTGTGTTAAACACACTGGGAATCATACTTTCGAAACACTAAAAATTTACACTGTTATCTTACTTTAAATTGAGTTACGAAAAAAAAACAGTTCTGAACACTAGTACAAATTTTAGTTAGAATATTGAGTGATTTATGGACTTTAAATCTCACACAATAACATGTATGCAAGTTATTGCGTTTTTTTTTTGTAATTAGCTATTTCATTGCAGGAGGAGGCCGGCAGCTGAGGCCTATCGACGCGTGCAGAGAATTGTTTGATTTAATATATGAAGAAAAGTGTTCAATAGAGGCAATAAGTGATCATTTATTAATTAATTAGAGTCAGGGGATGTTCGGAGAATGTTTTAAAATACAGTTTTAAAAACATTTTCTAAAAAGCTATTTTCTAAAACATAGGAAGTTGTGCGCGAGAAAAAAGTTAGATTTCTACTAAAATATTCTGATTGGCTAAAAGTGAATGTTAACTTTCCCGTTATTAAGAATTTAGAACAATCACAATCGTTGGAAAATCCTGTTCCATCTGCTTATGGAATAATAAGACCCAAAATAACTTTCGAGGAGACTGGAATAAAAACTAAAAAAATTATACTCTTATTTCTGCTGAAATATCTGTCACTAATACGGTCTTGGGAAAGGTAGCATAACAAATTTGCTTCCCTAGTAGCATTATAGGGTAGGTATATATCACAACCTCTCTTTTTGGCACCTAGTCTCATGTTAATATATTGGCGTTTTAATATTTTATTGTCAAAAAAGACAATGCTTTGTCCGATATATAAGATGGGGGAGTTGAGCAACGTGATTTGTAAGGTTTCTTATTATTATGACGCTTTTTTGGGGTATTATAGTAATTCTTTAAAACATCAGCAGTCTCCTGTTTACCATATGACCAAAGTGACATTACTGTTGCAAGAGTAAGTTCATCGCGAAAGAATTCCTGCTTAAATGAACTTTTTTTATTCCAGCCTCCTCGAAAGATATTTTGCGAGTTCCAATTCCATAATAAGATGGAACAGGATTTTCCAACGACTGTCATTGTTCTAAATTAATTCTCAATAACGGGAAAGTTAATATACACTTCTAGCCCTTTAGAATATTTCAGAAGAAAAAAATATTGTTTTTTAATATAATTTAAAACATTCTACTAATATATCCTTAACCCTAATTTGTTTACTAATGGATAACTTATTGCCTCTATCGAACTTTTTTTTCCATATTAAACCAAACAATTCTCTGCGCGTGATGGTAGGTCTCAGTTGCTGGCCGCCTCCTGTAATGAGAAAGCTAATTTTAAAAAAAACGCTATAATTTGCACACATGTTATTGTGCGAAAAGTAAAGTACATAAATCACTCTATATTATAACAAAAATTTGTAGTACTGCTCAGAACTGCTTTCTTTGTAGCTCAATTTAAAGTAAGATGTAGTGTAATTTTTTAGTGTTTGATAGGTATGATTCCACGTGTATTTAACATAATATCTGGTTATATAGAAAAACGTTAAATATATCAATAAAAATTACAAACCTTGAGGTGAAGTCTCCATATAGAATAAGAAGAAAAGCTTACTGAACGTTAACAAACAACTGGGATGAAGACCAGATGAGTTCTTAACTATCGGCAACTTCCGATGTTTATATTCCATTTATCCATAGTAATTCTGCCCGAGAGTAGGTTCTTCACTGCAATCATAGCATTTTCATGCTATGCTTGCAGCCTTACTAGGGAATTGTAGGTGCGGTTGCTTCCCGTTGCTTTCCACAATGTTTATATTGTCTTCATAAAATTTAGAATTCTACCCTGCTTTGCAGATAAGTTAAGAACGGTCATATAACAATTATATTAGAGTGAAAAAAAAGATAAATTAATGGGGTTAAGTGAAAATAGTTTTTTTCCAGCTAGATTTCGTATCTGGCCCACTGTGCGGCGGTGCAATACCAGCATGAAATGTAACATATATATTTCCTTTTAAAAGCGAGGTGAATAAAATACAATATTTCCCTCTAGGAATACCCTTATTACGTGGATCATCGATATATGATGTAAGGAATACATACGTGCAATGTCATTCTGCCGGAGATACATGTAAGTGTCGATGAATTCAGCGTTGTAAGTTAATCCCTCTGTCCAGGCGTGGACTTCATTTAGGACTTTGGAAATGTATATATATTCAAACCACTCAGCTAACGTTTTCGGAGATTTCCCTTAACGCCAAGACAAATGTCAGTGTTGTCCCCTTGTCTCCATAAAATATACCAATATAAAAAAAAAACTCCAAGCGCGACAGGCCTAGCAGGCCCTTGGCCTACCATCTGGCTGCTGGCCTCGCATCCATATGTTAATCACAGAGGTAGATGATCATCTAGCCAGTGTAGGGGAGATATGTGATTAGCATGTCGGTCCCCCAGCCGTTATAGCTAGTCTTCTCAACCTGGAGTCGCTACTTATTGTAGCTACCCAAATGCCTCACGATGCTGGGTGGGCACCGGTTCCATACTGGCCGAAATTCCATGAGAATGATTTTTTCCCCTCTTGGGGATTAAACCAGTGCATGTCCCGTAGCTCTGCGCCAAGGCGTCTTGCATTAACCACTCGGGCACGGCGCGGGACAATAATTATCTAATATTTTGAAATTTAAAATTTCGCCGGGAAACAGTCCTGGATAAAATCGAAGGTTTTTTCAACCCTTGCAGTAGCCTATGATACAAGCTCTCCTATAGTCCACAGACGAGAGAATGAAAGCAAGGGACGAAGGGGGACACGGGGAATTGCAAGCGATACAATAGCTTACTACCAGGGAATTTAGAACAGTCCATGGTGTCACTCACATCTGTAGATTATTTCAGGCGTATTCAATTTCATGTTACATATTTTATGTTTTACTGTAATTAAATTTGCTCTTCTTATTCAGTTTAGTTACATTATATTTGAATGTGTTGTAGTTCACTGTGAGGTAAGGGTGATTTACGTTGTGAAAAAACAAACATGGCGGTCGCTAATGCGGTTCTTAAATTGAGGCATTCAAGTAATCTACCTCTATTTGTAGAATTTCCCTGATACTTGGAGAACAGTTTTCTCGTATTGTTCCAATTGTATATACCGAGTTCCGTTTCCAAAAATCGAAAAATGCGGCCGCTAGAATGATTTAAAATGTTTCGTTTCAGATGAACCAAAATTGTCTAAATTTGCTGGTTAACGAACTCGACTTTACATTTGATAAGTTATTGCTATATACCAAGTTTGGTTCTGGAAAAAAGTTGCAGGCACTAGAACGTTTACAGATATATATATATATATATATATATATATATATATATATGTTATAAATTAATTTTGGCATTTAGCAATGTCATATATATATCCATCCATAGTAATTCTGCCCGAGGACAGGTCTTTCACTGCAATCATAGCATTCTCATGCTATGCTTTGCAGCTTTACTAGGGAATTGTAGGTGTGGTAGCTTCCCGTTGCTTTCCACACCGGTGAGGGATGATGATGATGATGATGGCCATATGCTTGCGGGGACTGTTTGGGCCTTAAAGTTTTCCTGACATTTGTTTTACAGGCGAGGAAAACCCCTGATAAAAACCTCACCCAGAAAAACTGCCCCGACCGGGGATCGAACCCGGGCCCACTGCGTGACAAGGTAGCACGCTACCTCGAGACCACAGCGGTGGACTATATATATATATATATATATATATATTACAGTAAAACTTGTTTAATCTGGAACGTGAATAATACGTAAATTTGTCCAATGTGAACAAATTTATTGGTTCCGGCGAAATAATAGTAATTTTACGTGTATTTATGTTGCATAAAACAGAATCTGTCCAACGCGGAAACGGAAGGATATTTCTACACAATTCACGAAAAAAATTACAAAGCGGAAAGACAGAGAGAGAAATAAATCAGTTTCCAGTTTATTGAATTTCCGTTAGGCCAAAAGAACAATAAGGAATGATTCCTACCGCCGGGTGAAGTATACATTCTACCTGAACCTGAAATTTTCTTTCGGCCTCACTGCACACTCGTTATGCGAAATACAGATACCTGTCTTACAAGTAACCATTGCACTGAAACAAATTTAAGATTTTAAAGTTCTAAGATCGATCTTTCACAGGTAGCATTCTGAATTCACAGAATAAAGGTGGCTGAAACGTATGTATCATTCTCATTAAGCAAAAAAGTGAGAGTATTGAAGATAAATCTTCAAATCTCCGGACCGATGCTCCAAAGTTCAAGCTCTTGCTAAATCCCTAGGGAATAACGATTTCAAGGCCTCTTCAGGTTGGCTGGACAGTTTTAAAAGACGACACAACGTCGTGTGGAATGAAATTTGCGAGGAATCAAAGGATGTAGACGAAAATGTAGTTAGTGAGCGAAAACCAAAACTGCATACTTGAATTTCAGGATAGCGCCTAAGAGACATTTTTAACGCTGACGAAATGGGACTGTCTTCTAAGTTAGATCGATGAAATTTTGTATTTTTCAAAAATATTTTCAAGAAATCAACCCCAATGTGTCCATTCATTCGGAATTCGTTGATAAATTAAAAAATAGAACATGGACTAATCATAACCGCAGGAAAAAATTGTGAAGTAAAAAACAAAATGACCGAATCCAGATTAAAATTCACGTTAGTCCATCTTTATCTTCCTTAATCTGAATAGGCTTGTACAAGCTTGCGTTACCTTCATACACACAAACAATCATGATTGCACAAAATTATCCTACAAACGTTCAAGTATACTTGTCAAGTAGGGTTGAACGTATGTACCCACCTTAACACAGCACTACGATTACACCATGAAGAACTTGTACCTCCCACCACAACAAAATTGGGACGATGTTTTTAGTAACAACACATTTTCAACCCAACCAATCCATGCGTTCTCGGAAACATAATGACTGAAGTATTCCTTTATGCTTTACTTATTTAATGCTTTTCTTACATAAAGCTCTGTATTTTTAGATTTGCTGTGTTTTATAATGAGTCATGCAAGGAACAGTTGCCAGACTTGCAATGCAATAAATTTGTCTTCTACGCCATGAATACAATTTCGATGAAGATGTGTAATACTTACTCACTGGCACTATCGAACCCGTAGGTTTATGGCCGCGCGGACATAAGCTCTCCATACATCCCTATCCTGAGCTAATGTTTTCCAATCATTCCCTGTATGATCTACTTCCCTCAAATCATATTTTATGTTTATTCTCCCACCGATCATTCTGTGTCTACCAACTTGGCGTTTTCGCCCTCGGCTTTCCGACAAGAAGCTTCCATGCAAGTCTTTCATTCCCCATTACGTGCCACATGTCCTGCCCAACGCAGTCTACGAGACTTGAACTGTTCTTATTATATCTGGTTTCCTATAAAGACCATGTATTTCATTGTTATGTAAGTCTTCTCTTCTCCATCCACCTTTCTGTTCATCCCTCTTTGGTCCAAAAATTTTCCTAAGTACTTTATTCTCACATACTTGTAGATCCCTCCTTTCTCCCCCTAAAGTAAGAGTCCATGTTTCTCACCCATATAGTATAACTGGGAGAATAATATAAGATGTGTTACTACAAATGTAAGTCTAAGGCAAGGAATGAGTATTTTTTTGTACATACTCACAATATAAAAGCCCTATAATCCAAGATTAGTTAATACAGAGCTTATAAAATCAGTCCCCACATTCCTTTCTGAATACCTCGCAAAAATATTTAATTTGTGCATTGATGGAGATGAGGTTCCAAAACATTTTAAAGAAAAATATACTATTAATGTGTTTAAGAAAGACAGCAAAGATGACTATTCCCTCTATCGTGGTATTACTGTCCTTAGCTCTTTTGGAAGATTTTACGTGTAAAGAGAGAATTCCCCTCCATAGGCAATATATGGAAAAGCTTAAGATATAATTCCTTTATCAAAAATGTGGGAAGCAATGAAGAATCAATGCACTAAATCAGTCATATGTAAAGTCCGGATTCTTATGTAATTACATATTTTTTTCCTTCATATGTTCTTTCGTAATAACCAAAAATATTGACGATTCACATAAATTCTAAACCTTATACTGGAATTTTATATTCAAAATTGTTACATTTTTAAAAAGACAAATATTTGTTTAGAATATTACATATTTTACATAAAATGGTCTTAGAATGTAAGTTCACAAAATTTTTATGTACAGTGCTGAGGAATCAGTGTAACAGTTTCTGAACAGTTTGAACGATTCTCACAATATTTTGGTAGGCATACTGCTGTCAAGGACTACCTCACATTGGAACACAATACAAACAAATGTGAATTTCAAAAGTGTTGACAATACAAACTGTCAAAAGGAAAATTTTATAGGGAAAATCCCAGAATGCAAACATTCATTTCGGTTTACGATTTTGTGGGAAAACCTTAGCCTCCTTCTTTTTTTTTTTTTCCTAACTTGTAACGCTTTTAAAAACGAATCTAATGTTAAAAGAATTTCCCCCCACTTCCGTGATGATTTGTTAGTGTTGTGTAGTGAGTGAGAGAGTGAATAGTTTCTACAATCCTAACTATAATCCAAAAAGAGTGTAAGCCGACAATTTTCTCTCACTCTCTCTGACTGTCTCTCTCTCTCCCCTCCCCTCAATGTTCAGTTACATCGTGATGTTTTTGAAGATAACTGTTTTAAAATTTAATACACTTTAAGAGTTAAAAAAAAACATTATTTTCCAGGGCTTTGATATTCTGAATGGAGTGAGGAATGTCAGGATAGATCACAGGTAAGGTTCACAAAATTAAGTATGGACTATTCAAATTTCTTCTGATCATTTTCAGTTTATTAAGTTTGGACTTAGTAACTTATCTTGTGATTGTAGATCAGTGAATATAGATGAAAATAGCTATTAGTACCTCATCGTTCTGTAAAAATCGATCGTGGATATGCCCTAATTACCGAAGATACTTTTACCACGGACGATAAAATAGTGTTGGATTTAGGCTACCGTCTGTCACACTGTGCAACAAATGATTGTTGAGTTGCAAGAAGACTGTAAGTACTATATTTTGAGAGATGTATATAAATTAATTTAATCATGTAAAATTATAAGTATATTTATTTGAAAAAAAAACTTACTATATATATGTGTGTGTGTATGTATGTATGTATGTGTGTGTGTGTGTGTGTGGTGTGTGTGTGTGTGTGTGGTGTGTGTGTGGTGTGTGCGTGCGTGTGTGTAAAACAACGGGAAGCTACCGCACTTACAATTCCCTAGTAAAGCTGCAAGCATAGAATGAAAATGCTATGATTGCAGTGAAGGACCTGCCTTCGGGCAGAATTACTATGGGCATTATATATATAGTCCACCGCTGTAGTCTCGAGGTAAGCGTGCTGCCTTGTCACGCAGCGGGCCCGGGTTCGATCCCCGGTCGGGGCAGTTTTTTCTGGGTGAGGGTTTTTATCGGGGTTTTTTCCTCACCTGTAAGACAAATGTCAGGAAAACTTTAAGGCCCAAACGGTCCCCGAAATCATATGGCCATCATCTTTATCATCATCATCATCATCATCATCCTTCACCGGTGTGGAAAGCAACGGGAAGCTACCACACCTACACAATTCCCTAGATAGCATGAAATGCTATGATTGCCAGTGAAGGACCTGCCTTCGGGCAGAAATTACTATGGATGGATATATATATATATATATGTATATATTTAGTTCATTTTTGTGGTAATAATATTTATCTTAATGTAGGTTAGAGATATATGCCTTAAATAAATTCAGTATACCCTTTTACACGAAGATGTTTCTGTATTATTTGTTACTTTATTATTGGTATTATAAATATGTTAACCTCAACAAATATCTCATAACAAAACAAAGCTAGAACAATATATAAGAAGTATTTTATTAAAACATAAATTTTGATACTCATATAGGAAAATGTAAATTATATATATTGGCTATTTTTACTACATATTTATGTATATATTTGGAGATTAATAGTACTTAAAAATCCGGACTCTATGCCTGTACGTTATCAGAACCATTAATACTGGAAATATGAAGATTGGAAATGCATTATCTAAATATTTCATTGTAGATAAAAGTTTACTACATGGATGCTGTTTGGCACTTACATTGTTTGAAATACGTTTAAATGAAGCCTTACGAAATTTGGGGGGGGGGAAATATGCCCCAGTGGGTATTAAAAATAATTTTCTCTCAATTTAGCTGATGACCGAGTCGTATCGAAGAAGATGGAGATTATTTAAAAAATGAAAAATGATGTGATACTTAGGGACTGAAAATAAACACAAGTCCTACACAATGGGGCCCAGCGCGCGTCCATTAACTCTAGAGTCAAGGTATGATGCGTTAGACCGCTCTGCTACAGCACTGAAACTTGTCAAATTAATAGCAAGTATTAAATAAAAACTAACATTTAATGTGATAGAAAAAAAAAGCAGGAAACATTTGTAAGCAAGCCAAAGTCACTAAAGTAAATTAAATATACTGTACATTCAAAATTATTTAAAATATAATAATTGTTTCAACTGGAAATGGTCTGTAACTTAAATATAGAAATATTTTCACACATATAATTTTTCTAGGCCATGTATATCTAATTCATTTATGTGGTATTAAATAATAAAATTATTTTTTTTATTATTTGGAATATTTGCATCTATGTGCCGTTATAGCCCGAAGCATCTACGATACAGTTTATAAACGTCTTGCACACAATTAGTAGACCTAGTCATGTTGTCAATTTAATGAACCATTTTAAAGTTAAGAATTAAGGCTAAACACAGTTCAAGGCTACACTTAATGTCGAGTGGTCGAACATTTTATTACAAGTGCTAAACTGTATTTGGAATCGTCTTGACAGCTTGAATAAAACCATTCATTGTAGAAACAACACCTTGACAAAATTAATAATGGTACATGGAGTGGTAAGAGGCTAAGGGTCAGTTTCACCAACAGAGGTAACTGTATTACGCCAGTTTTTCCCCGTATATAATACATAGCTTAAACTGGCGTAATACAGTTACCTCTGTTGGTGATGAAACCGAACCTAAGGCTTCCACTTTTCTAGACAATCGGCACGAGAATCTACCCGGGTTGTCAGCCCTGATGACGGCCGCCCTTTACCCCGAAACATAGTCTGGTACTCTCATTTCCTGTTTATGCTGTGTCAACACTAAGGTCAAGATGGTTTTAGACCAGTATAAAAGTCCTTACCCCGCCCCACCGGGAATCCAACCCACCACCTTCCGGCTTGTAGCATATTGACTAAACAAAATATGCATGGCTATATAAATAGCGTAAATGTTCATTTTACTAGCAAACTAAATGATTAATGAATAATTTTGTTAATCAAACTAATCACAATTTAAAAACTGGTGAAGAGAATGTAAGCATTTGGATCTATGTAAATTCTATGATGGAATTAAATCTCCAAACCCATTATAAAAGTCTCTCTTTGGTCTCTAATGCGCAACATTGAAAAAAAAAAAAAAAACATTTTTAGTTCATTTTCTGCAGAATTTCGTAATTTTGCATTAAGTTCAGTTAATTACTAACAACAAAAATGTGTATTTTTATAGAGTGGCTTCAGCTACTAGATGCACAGTGATACTAATTATACAGTATTCCCAATGTTGGTTAGAATTTTATTAACTATTGTAAGTCTCGTAGACTGTGATGGGCAGGACATGTGGCACGAATGGGGAATGAAAGTCGTGTGTGGAAGCTTCTTGTAGGAAAACCAGAGGAAAACGCCCAGTTGGTAGACCAAGAATGAGGTGGGAGAATAACATTAACTATGATTTGAGGGAAGTAGATTATAAAGGGAATGATTGGAAAACAGCTCAGGATAGGGATGTCCGCGCGGCCATGGACTTACGGGTCCGATAGTGCCAGTGAGTTAGTTATTGTAATAATATAAAAGTCAGTAGGCTAGCCTCAGAATCGGCACACTGGACGCCGCGGCGCATTGAAGCCGTCAGCAAGTTGACGTTGTTGATAAATTAAATGCATTTTTGTTTGTTTTGTACATAAATAATTTCTTAATGAACTGTGATTTTCCTTTTCTAAGTTTTAAAACTTTTACTAGCAGAGATTACATAAACTCTCCTAATAATCCATCCATAGTAATTCTGCCCGAAGGCAGGTGCTTCACTGCAATCATGGCATTTTCATGCTATGTTTGCAGCTTTACTAGGGAATTGTGTAGGTGTGGTAGCTTTCCAGTTGCTTCCACACCGGTGAAGGATGATGATAATGATAATGGTAAGGATGATAATGATAAGGATGATGGCCATATGATTTCGGGGACCGTTTGGGCCTTAAAGTTTTCCTGACATTTGTCTTACAGGTGAGGAAAAACCCCGATAAAAACCTCACCCAGAAAAACTTCCCCGACCGGGGTTCGAACCCGGGCCCGCTGCATGACAAGGCAGCACGCTTCCTCGAGACCACAGCGGTGGACCTCCTAATAATAGGCCTAACAAAATAACGAAATTGTAAATTAAAATTCTCTTCCTCTTTAAAATCTAGGACCAAACTTAGGTTGAACAGGAGAAAAGGTTTCTTATGGGTCCCCCTTTCAAGCCTCCTTTTGTAGGACATGCAGCCCCCATAACACGTTTAAGCCAATTACTGCTCCGGTCGCATCTCATATAATTACTGTAAATTTGTACTTCTTACCTTGGGAAAGTTAAAAATGTTGTTAGGCCTAAATGCAAATTTGTATAAAGCTCTCCTTGATATTTCACTTGACTTGAAAATAATCTTATACATTTTTTTCTTACATTAACTACAAATATTATGAAAAGGATATGTGTCATTCAAAATATTTTTCATGCAATTTTGTCTTGGATGGGAAGTTGACTCAAGCCATTGTTGAAGCCATGTCGGAAAATCCGTCTTACAGTAAAATCAAGATTTCCTCTCAATGTTTTACTAATAAAAAGTAAGCAAGCTAAAACTGACTGATTATATTTTCATTAAATTTCTCGCATCTGCTTGAGAAATGTTACATTAAGGAATCCCTTTCTGAGGAACGAAAACATTTCCTTTATGCATATTATTTTTTTAGTTAATTTAAAATATGTAAACATGTCTTGCAAAATGTATCTTTTAACATTCAGAGAGAGTAATGAGTGACGAGAAGAGTCATAAGACGGTAATGATGACTCACGTTTACTAAAGAAAAAAACATGGAAACCATGGCTGGATGTGCTGTGACAGTAAAAAAAAGTCCATCCAGAGCGGTGGACTAAAACAGAGTAAATACTTTGAAATATTTACAGTCATGAACGGAAGTAAAAGCTCACCAGATTTAAGGTTTTGAAATGCTAATATATTTTATAAAATTCTATATAAAATATGAACATATATATAAAATTCTATATAAATACAAATATGAAGATAATTGAATATAATTGTATTCGCCTATTAACAAACACATTGGCAGGATACAAATCCAAAAGTTCATGGCCGCGTCAACATAAACTCACCGTTCATTCCTATCCTGAGCTCATGTTTCCTATTCATTTTCTATATAATCCACCTCGTTCAAATCATGGTTGATGTTATACTCATATATCATTCTTGGCCTACCTACTGGACGCTTTCCTACTAGTTTTCCTTGAAGGAGTTTCCATGTCCCTGTTTCATTATCCATTCGTGTCACATGTCCTCTTCAGTACATGTCCGACACTTAACTGCTTTTATGACATACTTTTTCCCATGAAGATAACGTAGCTCACTGTTATGTTGCCTTCTCCATTCAATTTTTTTTTTCTAAAAACTTTATTCTAAAAAAACCCTAATATTTTCTCCTCCCTTAAAGTTGGAGAACATGTTTCGCATCCATTATAACTGGAAATAACCGCAGTACATATTTTGGTTTAACATTCGTCCTAACATTCCATGTTACTAAGAACATGTGTCCATGTTCAAGCCATTGCCATGGATCTCATTCAAGTAGTCTCAATATGGCTATTTTATCTTTCTTTTTTTTTATGTGAAAGACCAAAGTACTTCGTTTTTGTCAGGCTCGTCGCCTTTGACCTGACCAGCATGTATGACCATTTTGGCAGCAATGCAACCGCCAGCATAGCTCCCGGGGTCACTTAAGTTTGTAAGCCCTTCCACTGTGACCAATAGCTCCCATCGCACAGGAATTCGCCTAGTTATATACAAAATTATATCATAGACATCAAATTGAAATTTTCTATGCATATATATAATTAATTTTTTTACTCCCTCAATATTTGACCTTATGCGCAACTAGCATTACAATTACTTTTTTCTGTTTTCAGAAATAATATAGGGCCTTCTATACCTTTTTTTTATTATTTTGTTGGATTTCCTGTTCTACAAAACTGCCTTAGGTTTTATTAAATTAAATTAAAATTTTCAGTGACCATTGGCCCTATTTCACAAGACTCTTTTTCAACTATTCGTAGTTTTTGTGATCACCATTTCATCCCACATTTATGTTAAAAAGTATTAATATCTGGTTGTCTGTGGTTTAGTATTTATATGAAACGGGTCTAGCTTTTTTGCACTTTTCTTCAAAGTTTGTTGCAGAAATCTTTAGGCTGTCACAAAATTACATGCCTCACCTGGCTAATATCCACCATAGACTAAACTATGCCAGAGGTTCTAGAAACTTTCATACCTTTGGCATAGAAACATTTAGCACAGGGTTTCATAAGGAGGCTATATTGATTCAAAATAAAATAGCTGACTCACACTAAATTAACTTTTATTATTATGACTTGTGCATCAGCAATTGTTTGTATACATGTAAAACATATCTGGATCATTAATGGATGCTATAATCAAGAAGTACTTCCTACAACAGTAGGATTATTGCTTTCTAATCACAATTTTAAAAAAAATATAACAAAAATAGAGATCCTAACATGTAAAATAAAAAGTAGGAATGGGAAAATCTCAATTACTCAACTTGTCACAGAGGTTATTCGCTATATTTACCGAATCTTTTGGTAATTATAAGGAAACTGTAGTAGTCGTTGATAGTTATTACAGAGTAACTAATGTTGACATGTCAAACGTTAAATATATTTGTTAACTGTATACATCAAAGCACTAGAGAAACAGTTACTTGTGCTCATATTTATCCTGGAACAAATCACATGATATTCTTGAAAATATACACTGTGATTATTTATTATTGACAGTTCCTCATTTTTGAGATGCTTACCACCTTTGTTATTGATATTTTATGTGACACAAGGTAACTACCGTACTTAAAATCGACATGTTCAATGAGAAGAAACAACAGAGCTTAACACTCCAAGTTAGTTAATAGATCATTTAAATGTGATGATCTCTTTAGAAGAAAGGCTTTCACTCCACATGAGAGTGAGGTAACTACAAAATCAGATTAAGTTTCTAATCCATATACATACGGATGGGTTATTACTAAAATGTTTATAATAAAATAAAATAGTTATTTCGTCATTAGTAAAAATTGAAACAAATACGATGGATTGTAAGAGTGAAATTCAATTCAAGCCTCTATGTTGAATTTAGATTCAAGCTATATTCCTAAAATGAATAAAATTATAAAATTTTTTAACCCAAATTAATTAGTTTTTTGCGGGGGTTTAAATTGGTTTCAGGAAAATAAAGTTATTAATTACGCCATTGTACCCCATTGTACTCCATAAAACAATTTTAATATACAATAACAAAAATGTTAATTCAGGTCAGCTACGTTCAGAATGCCACACAGTTTTACATGAATTTCAGATGTTTATAATTCGTCATATTGAACATAATAATAGTTCATCAGTTTTAAAACTAGATAAATGGCATTTTTGTCAAAAGTGAGGCTGTGACATTCTTTACTTATAAGATTCTGTATATTTCCCTTAAAATTGAGATCCCCAACTGTAGAATAAAAATACGAAATTTTAAATATAAAAGAAAAAAGTATAATAAATGTTTATCTGGATTTGAAACTAAAAGATTTACCTCTAAATAAACTAGCGTGAATGACATTGTCAATACTCTCAACTTCAAAAATTTTGGGAACTCAACGCGGAATCTCGAATTACACAAAAACACAAATATATACCAGTATTCTTGTCGGTAGCGGGATTCGAACCAAACGAGAATACAAAAAAGATTATATACAAAAGAAAATACTATAATGCAAGTAAATTTCAAAATAATACGTACATCTTACTATCAACACAACGTGACAGATTATGCCAAACCCTCTTAAATACGCTGTCATAGTAAACAATAGCTAAACGACCTTTTGTCAATTAGCAGGTGCTGGGAGTGGTTTAAACTATAATAATAAACAGCAAGAAACCCCACTTCAAGTTTCAATGGTGTGAATTGGCTGGTGGGTGCGACTAACATTCCAAACATACATTTTTAAACCCTCATCGTCACCTTTTTTTCATATGCGCCACAAAAAAATACGGTTACATAACCTACTTTTGTCAAGAGTTCTAAAATCCTATCCGTTTCTACAATGCCAAGGTCAATGAGAAACAAATGGTAGACGCCAATTCTATCGGCGGCTAAACATTACAAACGTAAAATTCTATCGAGATATGAAAGAGTGCTCACCATCTCCATTCTCTTTGCAATCCTTGGTGTCCTTTTTGGCATTTTGTAGGTTGTCTGAAATCTCCCAAGCACTTTCCACACTACACATTGCACTCCCAGCACTAACATCTTAGCACGCACGCTATGAACCCAGCCCCACGCTAACGTCGGCCATCTCGCTCACTCGCTCACACACTCACTTTCCCCCTCTTAACCGTCGCCAAGGCAGATGGAAACCAGATGCCAACCAACGTTGCCATACCGGTTGACTTGTCCATCTGAAAGCGGGTCAACTCTCAGCACAATTTTCACTTATTCGTTCTTCCATTAATTAAAAAAAGTATGTAGTTCCAGTTCCGTCTTTTCCTTCGGCAGTTCCGCTCCAACTAATAACAATGACCGCAATAATATCACCATGCAACGCGTTTCACTCGCATACCACACGCTACAAGACGTCAAGGACGTTAATCTCATTCCTGGAGCACAACTCTGCCATTTTTAAAGGGGGAAAAGAGATTTTATCAGAGGAAAACTTGGAGTAGCAAGTTTAAATGAAGATATCCAAAAATACCAACAAGAATGGAAAAATCATCTGAGAAGAATGGCAAGAAATAGACTTCCAAAATTGGCATTCCAATATACCCCAACTGGACATAGGGACCAAGGAAGACCAAAACATCGGTGGAAAGATCAAGACCATCTTCGCTAGGTTTACCGTACAGGCCACATGGCCTAAAACGAATTTGTTCATGATGATGATGATGATGATGAAGAGATTTTAAATATATATGTATTGCGTCATTGGGCTATTTATAGAGTGGTTTCTACAGTTAATTTAATAAATGTATAATAAATCTAAACATTTTTTACAAGTCGTTTAACCTTCTACGCCCAACAACAATAATTCAAATGGCAATTATATAAACCAGATTTTGTTCCTAAATATGCATTCAATAAATCAATATGTAATACTCCTCCTGGCGCGACAGACCTACCATCCGGCTGCTGGCCTTACATCCACATGTGTCAGAGAGGTAGATGATCATCAGCCAGTGCAGGGGTGACATGTGGTCAGCATGTCGAGTCCCTCAACCGTTGTAGCTGGTATTCTCAACCTGGAACCGCTACTTACTGTAGCTACCCAAATGTCTCACGATGCTGTGTGGGCACCGGTCCCATACTGGCAGAAATACCATGAGAACATTTCTTCTCCCATGGAGATTTGAACCAGCGCAAGTCCCGTAGATCTGCGCCAAGGCTTCCTACCTTAACCACTGGTCTACGACGGGGGACAATATGTAATATTGATCCGCAATTATTTTACTTGTTTAGGTCAGAGATTAAAGTTGAACATATCCAGCAAAAATTTGAATTAAATAGTTATTTTATTTTCGCACTCTTAATAGCATTTTCCCAAAAATAATTGATTTACTATTGTGTGAAAATAATTTACTTCTACTTGGTTGCGAAGAATACAATAACGTCCAATGTAAGACTTCCAACATTTTCATCACTCAAAACTATTTTTAACTATGGTTTTGTCTTTACTGTGGTTAACTTGTTGTTTAGTGGAAATAACTCGTACTCCTTTTGATTTTGTTGAAGGTAAGTTAGAATTCGTTATTGAGATTAATATTAAATAAGTTAGCACTATTTTTTTATACAGGCGGATGTGAATTTATTATTTTATTTGAAATTAAGATTTGAGTTTGTCTATGTATGATCCAAGGTTATAAAACCCCTGACAATGAAAATAATACACTATTATATTCATCCACTGTTCTGCAAAAATCTGGTCTACGTGAAACGAAGTTTGATCAATAAGCAGAATAAAATAATATCCTATATAGTATACCAATATTTTGATCTCTAAAAACTTTTGGTGGCTAGTACACATGACCCACAGAGGCAGTAAAGCCTTGGACAGGAGGAACATCCATCCATAGTAATTCTGCCCGAAGGCAGGTCCTTCACTGCAATCATAGCATTTTCATGCTACGCTTGCAGCTTTACTAGGGAATTGTATGTGTGGTAGCTTCCCGTTGCTTTCCACACCGGTGAGGAGGATGGTGATGATGATAATGATAAGGATGATGATGATAATGATGGCCATATGATTTCGGGAACCGTTTGGGCCTTAAAGTTTTCCTGACATTTGTCTTACGGGTGAGGAAAAACCCCGATAAAAACCTCACCCAGAAAAACTGCCCCTACCGGGGATCGAACCCGGGCCCGCTGCGTGACAAGGCAGCACGCTACCTAGAGACCACAGAGGTGGACAGGAAGAACAATATATGGAACTAAAACTAGGTTACGGCGCAAAAAGTGGACATCCGAATTTCGAGAAAATTTTGGTTTTAAAATGAAGCTTAGAACCCCTAAATATGAAAACAAAACAAAAACAAAAATTGCCGACCGGACAGAAACAAAGCAGTAAAATAACATTTTATAAGCACTACAAAATATATACTTCACTAGTGTACTGTACGAGACATTCCCTTTTCGATATATATTTGGTATTACAATGAAGCTTAGGATCGCCAAAGATGAAAACACAGGAAAATCTGCTTACCATCAATAAATTTATAATATATTTATTAAACACAATGTGTACATCAAATTAAATTTAGCTTTTTACCAGTCTTTAATTAAATTGTTTAGAGGCAGAGTCCTGTTTTTACACTTCGCTAGATGATATTTTGGACATGGATAGTTGCATAATTTACAGATGCAGTCCTCCTTGGGTTCATGGTACATGTTGTTCAGGCATATATTCCCATGAAATCCATGGGCTGTGAAACGTGTGTACAGGTGTCGAAGTTCGAAATTCGGTTGCTTTCAGGTTTCTGTTTTCATTGCGTCTGTTTCCATAATTTCTGTCGGTATCTGGGCGGCTTTGTTCTGTCTCTCCTCGATGACGTTTTCCAAAAAATGTCAAAATTTTAGAAATTTCAAAAGTGCAAAAATACTATCTAGAGGGTGTATCCGGGATTTATAATGCAAAAAATCCGGTCTAAATCCAAAATTTCAAAATAGTGTTTTCCAAGGCTATAGTCTTGGTCGTTTTCCAAAAAATGTCAAAATTTTAGAAATTTCAAAAAGTGCAAATTTATAATATATTTATTAAACACAATGTATACATCAAATTAAATTTAGCTTTTTACCAGTCTTTAATTAAATTGTTTAGAGGCAGAGTCCTGTTTTTACACTTCGCTAGATGATATTTTGGACATGGATAGTTGCATAATTTACAGATGCAGTCCTCCTTGGGTTCATGGTACATGTTGTTCAGGCATATATTCCCATGAAATCCATGGGCTGCGAAACGTGTGTACAGGTGTCGAAGTTCGAAATTCGGTTGCTTCCAGGTTTCTGTTTTCATTGCGTCTGTTTCCATAATTTCTGTCGGTATCTGGGCGGCTTTGTTCTGTCTCTCCTCGATGACGATTCTGTATGCTTGCGTTTCCGGTAGTCTGAAACAGTGTCTGATATCTTCGATGAAGAAGGATTCCTGGGCTATTGTATAGGCATAACTATTTCTTGTATATTTTGAAATTGACAGTGCTCTTTTGAGAAATCTTACCATCAATAAAGAAACTAGATTAAAGTAATAGTTACTTATACATAATTAAGTTAGGTTAACTTTTAGTTCCTTACACATATAGTATAATTTACATACCTGTAATTTAATATTGTCTAAATGCCATTTTATTTATTATTTTCACAGTTAGAGTAATTTAAATAAGTTAGGTTAGCTTTTAGATTATTATACATGTATTCCAATAAATTATATTACAAATTTCGAAGATTATGTTATAAATAAGCGTCATCTATTTATTGAATATTTTGTAAGGGCTAATTTGCCGTTGTTCATTTTCGAGAAATAAGTACGATGACGTATCGATTATTATCGACAATCCATTCAGATAAACAATTTTTTCTTAAGAAACTCTATGTGAGGATGTGATTTTTATTAAATTTCAAACTCTTTGCTATGTAATTTTGGAAATATAGCATTTGGAAATACAGCAGTGCACTTTTATTACAATAAAACATTTATTCTATTTTCGAATCTCTATTGAAGAAAACATGTTTTCACCCTGGACTAACGTCTGAATATCGAATCTGACGTCACGACCACAATGGCAGCCACTTCCTTCAGGTAATATAGGGAATAGTGCTTTATCAATTGTTATTTTACAGCTTTGTTTCTGGATGGTCCGCAATTTTTTTTTTCGTGTTTTCATCTTCGACGTTCCTAAGTTTCATTTTAATACTAAAATTATCTCCACTTTTTGCATCGTACCCCTAAGACTAACGTATGTACGCACCCTATTTCTGTCCAACATTTTTCTCCCTGTCGGGATAGCTCACTTGCAAAAACCGATAACGGAAAAATTGGTGGTTAAGATTCAGAAGGGTCAAGGAAGACCTACATGGGACAAATACATTTCTTAAATTAAGTTACTCATTTCGGCTTCTTTCATGGTGTATTCTTGAGAGGATTTATTGCAGTCCATTTAGGCTACGTGCCCAATCACAACATCGTGTAGTAAAATCTCAGGAAATTTTGCCAGAATGTCCAGCAGGCTTCTTTAACGTGCCACACATCTCTGTGACATAGATTTGGTGGTTTTAAACATTCCTCCGAAGGAAGCACATCCTCGTTCAAAAAAATCATTAGCCTTGGATGGAATCGAAACTGAAAATTTCTGGTCCCAGAGCCCCTCATATCACCATACATTAGTCTTGAATAGTTACATGTGTAGCCCATTAGGGCGAACCTTCATTCTTATTATATTATTTCACCATACACTCAAGGATATTCAGCAGGTACAATAGGCACTCTGATTCCATGCCCAACACAAATATCTGTTAAATGAAGACATTTTGTGAATGACTGTAGGCCTGCTCTCTCAGTGGTGCGGCAGACCTTGGCTTACCACCCTCTGCTGGCTCCATATGTACATGTATTAATAAGAGCTGGTGACCATCATCCAACCAATATATGAGTGACACGTGGTAAGCAAGTTGGGACACCAGCCGTTATAGTTGGTTTTCTCAAGCTAAGTTGCTACTTATCTTCATCGTTATTTTTTAAATATAATGTCCTGTCAGTGCAAACATTATTCCATTCTTTCAGCCACCAATTTCATTTGTTGATAGTCTTGGCAACCTATAATTATATTGCGGCCTCAATGCAGTCTTTCTTGATTTTCCTCTTAATTGCTTCCCAACATTTTTCCTTCGATTTTTAAAGAATTTTTTGACACTGTATATGATCAAAAGAGAAAGAGATTCGTCTACCAATGATTAAGATAAGAAAGTGTTGTCACCAAGCGAGCAAGCGAAGCGGGATATTTGTCTACCAATGATTATGAAGATAAATTTCTATCTTCTTCTATCGCATTTCTTTAAGTAGGCCTACTTGTTCATTTATTATAACTATCTAAATTCTTCTCACACTCTCTCTCTCTCTCTCTCTCTCTCTCTCTCTCTCTCTCTCTCTCTCTCACACACACACACATCAATCCGATGTGTGAAACGCTAGTAAAAACCGATAAGAAGGTTGTTGCCTATGTCTACATGTCTTTTAGAACATACAATAATAATAATAATAACAATAATAATAATACAATAATAATGTTTTATATATTCTGGCAGAGTTAAGGCCATAAGGCCTTCTCTTCCACTCAACCAGCACAAATTACAAATAGACATTATATATATATCCATCCACAGTAATTCTGCCCGAAGGCAGGTCCTTCACTGCAATCATGGCATTTTTTCATGATATGCTTGCAGCTTTACTAGGGAATTGTAGGTGTGGTAGTTTCCCGTTGCTTTCCACACCGGTGAAGGATGATGATGATGATGATGATAATGATAAGGATGATGGTGTGATGGCCATATGATTTCGGGGACCGTTTGGGCCTTAAAGTTTACCTGGCATTTGTCTTACAGGTGTGGGAAAACCTCGATAAAAACCTCACCCAGAAAAACTGCCCCGACCGGGGATCGAACCCGGGCCCGCTGCGTGACAAGGCAGCACGCTACCTCGATACCTCAGCGGTGGACATATATATATATATATATATTATACACACACATTACACTAATTATAAAAAGTTAAACATATATTAAATGTTTCAATAGAGATTTCATGTACACACATTTTTTACGATGATAATACAGTAATAACAATAATAATACAACAGGAATGTTTGAAAGAATATGGCATGTTATGTCTCGTTCTAGTGCATGTGTTGGTGATTACTCGTTTTCGACAGTTGCTATGACTTGTAAACTGTCTAGAATTGTCAGGAAAATATTGCAAACACTTTTTTCCTCCCCCATGGGGACTCGAACCAGAGCAAGTCCCGTAGCTCTGCTCCAACGCATCTTGCCGTAACCACTCGGCTACAGCGTGGGAGACCACTCTTATATAGGCCCCTGGTCGAAGTTCCATGACAAAATGTATTTGCCTATGGGAACTTAAAACCAGCACGCTTGTCATACCTCTATGCCACGGCAGGATGCCTTGCATCATTAGATCATCATAAGAAGACACACGTTTTACATTTACTCTAACCTCTCACAAAAAAAAAAAAAAAAAAAAACGTAAAAATAACTATTTTTCAAGTCTGCATTTTGTGCATTTATATGTTCCTTGATAGCCAGATTCCAGTGTTTAACCTTCTTTACCGTGCTATTCAACTATACTCGGACCAACGGATCTGTGCCCCTGTAGCGCTGGCATCGTTCTTCAAAAAGTACACGTCAGTTCTCTCACCATTCCACCGCGTTCTCCTCCCACTACGTCAAATAGAAGCCACTGTAACTGACCGAGTAGGGACGTTATCAAACCTCCCCCGGTGTCAGGCTCTTGAATATTGAATAATGTAAGGTTAATTGTTACTTCTTCATATTTAATTTAAGTTAGGTCTAATGACACTGATTGATTTCTACGATGATTGGATATAATTATAATAGTGGATATTTGTTGGTTAAATGGAAATTACGTGAAGGGAATCTACATTATGTTGCTTTTAAAGATGTTTCGTCATAAATACTTCTCCTTCACCTCATTGTCTTACTTGGTTTAGATTTGGAACGTAATCTTGAAGTCCTAACAAAATTATAAAATGTTAGGTATGAAACACACAGTCATGTACCCTACTACTTCTTTCTCATCCGGACTAGGGACCGGCTATGGCGAAGTTACTATATGCTACGATTTTATTTACATATTATATAACATACTGATACTATACAGGAATTCTGATTTATGCTTATGAATTAAGCTAATGATAATTTACAATTGACATATTATATAATATAACATACTGATACTGAGTTGACAACACTGGACTGTGAGTGCAAATGATATCCCGCAAGAAAGCTCAAAACTGTGAGTAATGGGACGGGAGAAGAAGAGAGATAAAAAATAGAGACAGGCAAAAATGCAGGGAGGGAAATGATTTACCGAGGCATAAACGGAATTAGTATTTAGTTCGCATTTCTTGCGGGGGCACAGATCCGTTGGTCCAAGAATACACTTTACTATATTATTTATATGAAAAATACAATATTCTCTTATAGGCCTACTGACTACATTATATTCTCACATAAAAGTATTCTTCGGCCATTTTTACTGTATCCTTTTAAACTGATGTATCCAGAGCAGAGATTAAACTTCTTTGAAGTTTTCAGAATATCTGTGAACGCTCCTTGATCTGACCGAAACAGAATACATAGAATTCTGCATCCTATATATGTTATAATTTGTCAAAGAAATTTGGTACCACATTGAATATGTGTTTTTATATACAAGGTGTATCAAAAAGGATTGCGCAAACTAACATGGTTGAAAGTACACGATAATAGAAACAACAATGTCCCAGTAAACATGGGTTCGCAAACGGCTCGTTTGCAGGATAATTACAAATGTATGGTTACAAGCCGCCACTGACTTCAATGTAAACAACGTCCTAGTTGGTACAAATTAATTTGAATTTTTAGACTTTAATATTAATTTTTCATCTCATTTAGTTCACATTTCAGATTTCACAGTTCACCTCCTTTAACAGGTAACCCATAAATGAAGTTCCTAGAGTGAACTTCTCGTCGAGGTTCCTGGAGAGAGCTGTACTGCTTCCAACACCATATCCTCAACCTCAGGCGTAATGCGAGCAGGCCTACCTACTGCTCTGCCATGTGCAAAACCCCCATTTTCTCTCAGGCGCTGATGGACCCATGTAAATGTACGACTTTCGGGGTGTCTTCGATCAGGATATGTTTCTTGGTACAAGCGTGCAGCCTCCCGTGCATTGCCATTAGCCCTACCGTATATGAAATGTATATCCGCATACTCTTCGTTACTGTAAGGTTCCATTGTAACTACAACACAGCACAAGTGGCACTCCTCAGACGAGACTGATACCTTTTGAGACTGTGCACTGTATCCGTCCTGTACGTTCGGCGTGTATGGTTTGATTACAACTCCACCTCTCGGCAATGTTCAGTTTTGTAAACAAAGAACATAGGACGGCTTCAAGTGCGCAAGGAGTAAACCGTACGATGTTACAAACAATGACGTCAGTGGCGGCTTGTAACCATACATTCGTAATTATCTCGCAAACGGCTCGTTTGCGGACCCATGTTTACTGGGACATTGTTGCTTCTATTATCGTGTACTTTCTACCATGTAAGTTTGCGCCATTCTTTTGATACACCCTGTATATAAAAACACATATTCAATGTGGAACCAAATTTCTTTGACAAATTATAACATGTACTTGCAAGGAAACACTACAATTTCTGGAATTATTCTAACAAAAATACAAGTAGAATAAGTCAGTAACAATAACACTATCCGGTTTATACTACGCTTACACTAATACAAACATTTTAAATCAAAATATTTCAAACGTAAATATACAGGGCTTCCAATATAAAACCGGACACGCCTCACGAGTTTTCACCCGTCAGGCTGCGCTCTCTCCCCGTCCGCATTTCACTCTGCCAGCCGCAGAATGTCCGGTTTTATACTGGAAACCCTATACTTCTTCTTCTTCTTCTTCTTCCGAATGCAGTATTGGGTGATGATGCCCGTTCTGCGACTACAAAAACTGATCTTTCCATCGGTTGAAGGGTCTTCCGAGGTCTCTTTTGCCGTTCGGGTTGAGGTGGTAAATCATCTTTGGCAAACGGGAATTTGACATTCTCTGGACGTGTTGGAACCATTTAATCTGATAATTTGTATATGTTCAACCATTTCTCTACTATTCCACTGCATCCTTATCTCATCACTTTTCATTCTATCCCTTAATGTTACTCCAGTTAGTGACCGGAGGAATCTCATTTGTGAACTATTAATGCGGGATTTATCTTTTGCTCGAAGTGTCCAGCATTCACTTCCGTATAGCAGAGCAGGTTTGGCTATGGCATTATGAAATCTCAATTGGATTTCTTTCCTCATTTGTTTTCCAAAATTTCTCCTAATTATACCATTTAATATGTTATATTTTTCTAAATTTGTTTCCACATCTTTTTGATTATGAAACTGTGATATATTATTACCTAAATAATTAAAGTGTGTTACTTGTTTTATTGGTTTATTATTTATTATTATTTTTACTCTCGAAAGTTCCTTTTCAGTGATTGCCATGGATTTGGTTTTATTTTCAGATATTTTCATGTTGTATTTTTCTAGGGTATTCTGTAATTTAAACACTGATCTCTGCAAATCATCTTCATTCACCGCTAGAAGTACTTGATCATCTGCGAAGATTATTGTTTGTATTTGATTTCCTCTACATATTTTTACTCCTGGGGGGTTTAGTTTTTTCCACTCCTGGACAAATTTATTTAGATATAGAACAAACAGTAATGGAGATAGTCCACATCCCTGTCTTAAACCTTGGTTAATTTCAAATTTATCTGTTATTTTCCCATGATCTAACTTTACTTTTATAAATGTGGTTTCATATAAACTTTTTATAGCATTTATTAGATTATTGGGGACTTGGTAGCTTTCCAATATTTTCCACATTATGTCCCGTTTGACTCTATCATAGGCCTTTTCAAAATCTAAAAATAATATATATAGGGGGATATTAAATTCTTTCCATTTCTCAATTAGTTGTTTTATAACAAATGTAGCGTCGATACACGATCGGCCTTTTCGGAATCCACATTGTTCCTCTCCAATTTTATCTTCTGTAATTTTCTGAAGTTTTCGTTTTAAAATGGATGTATATATATTTTAGATGCTGTTGTCAACAATGATATACTGTTAGGCTATATTAGACTACAAAGGACTGAAAAGGATAGAAGAGTGCTCGCTGACATAGCGAGCGGGGAAACAAAAGTTCAAACTTCGAACGTACTCTCAGCAAAAAGTGGAGCGCGATACACGAAATCAATTATTTCACTAATGTGTGTATGTGTGTGTAGATGAGAAACAGGTGACCTGCTCTCCCCGTTTTAGGGTCTTATTTATTGCCCACTTCGGGTTGTTTACAAAAGTGTTGTTTGAGATGTTTTGTGAGTTTTGGGTTGTGAAAAATAAATGTAATCACATTGTATACAATCTGCTCTTCTATACTCACGGCATGATAGTTGGACCAAACGTTGCCCTATTTAAGACTGAACTAGGTCTACTGTAGAAAGAAATGCATGTACTTGTAACATAAACTTGATTGTCATAGGCCATAGTTACGAACCACACTGATCCTATTCCCCCGTTTGTAGACTAGCATGTGTTATGCTTATTTTGCATATTGTTTTAAGTCTAATTAATAAGCGAGAAGTATGTATAACTTACATTTAACTCCTTAAAGTTTTTGCTTTTAACCGCAATCTTATGTAGCAGAAATATTGCTCAATGGTTGGTGGATAAATAAAAATATAAAAATAAAATAGAATAAAGACATGTTTTTATTTTTCATAATTTCCACCCGCTTTCTATCGATAATGTTTTATTTGGAGCTTACAACAAAACTGAAAATCGTTTTGCAAGTAGTTTATTATATTAGCAGATATTTTTTAATTGCATAAGAAAGTTGTCGAACTAGATTATAGGTCCCATTACAAACGCCACAGTTTTATTTTGGTTCGTGGAGCAAGTCAATGTATCATGCTAATGAGACCAAGTAATTAATTCACTCTCACTCGAGATGTCTACAATAATAGGTCAGGTGAATCTAGTCTCGACATTTCAACATCGTGGCATCTTACGAGTTATTTCACTTCATTCAAACACTTCCACATATTCTTTGTCAACACAACAATTCAATTGTTTTGCACAAAACGAACAGACATCATAAAAATGACAATGTATTAATTCTGGCTAAGGCGTTTTTTTTATTTAATACTACCTCGTTTCAGTTTTTTAAAGCCATAAAATATCACATTGCAGTGCCATGAATTATAATTTCACAAAAATGGACGCAATTTTCACCAACACAGGAATAAACCATATTAATCGTAATTAATAATTTTACAAGTGTTCAACCAAGACTAAGTGACAGCAATTAAAAAGACAAATAATAAATTCCTATTATCATTATACGGCTAAATAAAAATAAATTATTTCATTAAAAAAAGTAAAGTGATCCCACAACAGACCCGGAGGCCCTTGGGGTAGTAGGAGGTTAAGGCTCCCACTTTTTCTAGACAATCGGCTCTTTTTATATCAGCCCTGCGTGACGGCCGCCTTTACCCCAGAACAAGCGTCTGGTACTCATTTCAGTTAGAGGCTGAGTCGACCCCAGGGCCATAGTGCCGCCAGAGGGTTTGGGTCAGTTTAAAAATCCTGACCCCAACGGGACTTGAACCCTCGACCCTCCGGCTTGTAGCTCAGTGCCTTAACCACTACGCTACGGCGTGCCCCCAAATTATTTCATATTACAAGAATATATTTAATAGTTGTGTTTATTAATTGGCAATAGTGATCGAAAAAAAACTTTATTTGTTTCTTTCTTGTAAGAAGTAATGTAAAGCTGTCTGCATATTCGTAACTGTTTATTTCATTAATTATTCCTGTTGGCATATATTTGGGTATATTACGTTAATTCCTATTTTATCTTAAAACAGTCCTAATCTCAACATTCCATACGAGCAAGTTAATTGTGAATATGTTTCGGAGGTGTTTTGTATTAGTTGTTAAATAGGAAGGCCTATGTACAGCTGCCAAAAATAAAAGTGACCTTTGTCTTAAAACCAAACGTTCGTTCGAGACTTTAGACTAAAACTCGGAGAAAGCAATGCTACATGGTCTGCCGTGTCCTGATATCTATTAGTTTTATTGGGAAAGTTCTCTATGTTACTGTTGCATATTGGTAACGTCGTGCATTTATAAACAACTTAGAGATTTTATTAGAGGGAGAGAGAGAGCGAGATAGTATAATTCCTTATGTGTCCTTTATGACTGTTTTAGTAATGTTCACGACTTTATCATAATTTATTTTTATATTGAAAAGGGGAATATTTTATTCTCAACTGAAATATATTTCGTGGCTTAAAAAAAAAATTACTGGCGTCTGCCTAAACAATAGTAAAAAAAATAGCACTCAATATTTAGTCCATCTTCCTCCCAACTCGATCATATCTTGCAATTGATTGGACGACACTTTACGTCATCCCAAGCATGTGAGCGAACTTCTACAAATCATCAGGACGTAATGGAGGAGAATTGGATCAATTTTCCAACATACTCGTATATTTCTTTACTTGTGCCCACGTTTCATAATTGGGTTCTATTTGGAGAGCGAGGAGATCAGTTTATCAATTCATATCCTGTCTCCTCACAAACCAGTCTCAAATCAATTGAGATTTGTGGACTGGATGATTATTCTGCTGAAATTGAAGAATTCCATCAGGATATGGCAACCTAGAATAAATAACAAGCATTCCAGCGACCATTGATATTTCTGCTGGTTGAATTTCTCGCGAATGCAATGGATTGTGTCATTCCATGACAAGAAATCAACCTCCAACATAACCAAGATACTCTACCACTGCAGTCACAAATGGCGGCACAACTGCGGTCAAACTGTGTGCCGGGACAGAATACAAATGTGGCTCCTTCCTTTGTAGCAGAATAGGCGACGTCAGAAAAGAATAGTCTTTTTCAATCCCAATCATCATTTCCCACTGCAAAGACTAAACGCTCTTCTGTATGCTCATGTGTAAGAACATTCCTAGAAATGGCACTTCGTGATCTCAAATTGGCGGCCTTTAAACGATTTCTGACAATCCTGTCGTGGCCAGGAAAATTAAAAACTGGCTTCAAATAGCAACGCTATGAAAGATATTCTTTTCAACCTCTGCCACTAATCTAGCGTCCTGTCGTGGTGCTGAAACTTTCTTTCTACCACTCCCAGTTTTTTTCGGTCAAAAATTCCCGAAAGTCTATAAGTTTGTATCCCTATCTGAGCTGTCCTTTCTGAAACGTGAACACGCATAGCTGCCTATGGTGCCGAAAGTAAAGTTAAATCACATCACGTATTGCACTTTCTTTCTATCCTGAATCACTTTGTGGAGCCAAATTTTCTAGCAGAAATTATGCCGTTAGCCTTTACCTACAGTCTTAGCCTATATCTATAGCATGGCAGTGAACAAAATGCAGTCGCGCTCCGCATGCGTTAGAATTCTATGACGTAATTATCCCCTTCCTACCATGTTGCGTAGCGAATTCCACATGAACATGTGTTTTAACTGTAAGCTTGGGAGGCGTTCAATTGCGATATCACCACTGTAATTGATTATTACATAGCATTATTTTACTGGTGATCACAACTCCAGGACATGCAATACGGACATTGATGCTGACTGGTTGAAAAAGAGGACGAGAGGAGAACATCAGTCTGGGTAGTCAGGGGAAGAATGCACTAGCACTACATTTTGTTCGCTGCCAAACCACAGGTCTTAATATAACGGTAAATTATTCTCTATCTATCTATCTTCGGGTTTTTACAGCTGCTGCGTCTTCCCGTGCCAAACCTCCAAAGCCTACGGTCTTGGGCATCTTCGATGCTTAGCCCTCTAGCTTGCATTACTGTCTTCATGTTTTCCTTCCATGTTAATCTTGGTCTCCCTCTTTTCTTCTTTCTGTTCGGATGCCATTCATATAGTTGCTTTGGCCATCGCTCATCTTCCATTCTTAAGACATGTCCTAACCACTTTAATTCCTTTTCCTCAATTCTTTCAATTATGCTTTCTTCTGCTTCCATTATGTTTCTAATTTCCTTATTTGTGACATGTTCTAATCTAGACTTTCTGGCACTTCTCCGTAAATAATCCATTTCTAGAGCTATTAGTCTATTCGTGTAGTACTTATTGATTGTCCATACCTCACTTCCATACATTGCAAACAGATTCCACCAATGTTTTACCAATATATTTAGTTATGTCTTTCAAATATGCTTATCCCACATATGGAATTTAACGATGATATTATTTTGCTACTCAATTCAATTCTATGTTTTATGTTCTCTTTGCCTATACCTTCAATGTTATCCATAATTATTCCCAAATATTTAGTTTGTTTCACTTGCTTTATTTGGATTCCTTCTTCCAATATTAAATTTTCTCGTTCATTACTATTTATTGCCAGATATTCTGTTTTTGTAAATTTACTGTGAGAGACCCCATGATTCATATGTGTTTTTCAACCTTTTTATCATGAATTCCATATCAAATTTGTCTTGCGCTAAAACCAGTTGATCATCGGCAGATTGTAATGTCAGCAATTTATTCACTATGATAAATATATACATTTTAGAATTAAAAATGAAAAATAAAGATTCATATTTAGAGTCTTATTAGGAAGAATTTTATTTACAGACATTAAAGAAAATAACTGCTCCTGCAGCTGCTACTACAGTTACGAAATTTGTAGAATATTTAATATTATTGTTCTATAGATATAAAATATTTTATAGGCTAACTAACTCTAACTCACTGGCACTACCGAACCGTAGGTTCATGTCCGCGCGGAAATAAAGCCTCTATATATATTCCAAACATGAGTTAATGTTTTCCAATCATCCCCCGTACATCTACGTCCCTCAATTCAGGTAAACGTTTATTCTCTCATCTCATTTTTCGTCTACAACTAGGTGTTATCCCTCTGGTTTTCCTATAAAAGTTTCCATGTCCCTCTTTCATTCCCCATTCTTGTCAATAAAATATTTTATAGCACTATTAATTAATCAGAATATAATTTAAATTAATGTTAAGTTGTAGTGTTTCTGCAACTGTTTTAAATTGCATTAGTCTCTCATAGCTCAGAGAAAGGAAATCTTCACAACTTTTCAGGTTGAAATCTTCGTCATGCCCTAATGAAGCTAGACAGTATAATAAATTATAACAAAAAGAAAAAACTAACACTAGTATTGTGCAGGTCCCGCGCTGTAGCTGAGCGGGTGCAGAGCTTCGTGACTTGTGTTGGTCTCCATGAGGGAAGAAATTTTCTCATGAAAGTTCAGCCAGTATGGGGCCTATACCCACCAAGCATCATGACTAATTTAAGTAGCTATAGTTAAGTCTCATAGACTGCGATGGGCAGGACACGTGGCACGAATGCATGGGGAATGAAGACGTGCATGGAAGCTTCTTGTAGGAAAACCAGAGGGAAAACACCCAGTTGGTGGACCAAGAATGAAGTGGGAGAATAACATTAACTATGATTCGAGGGAAGTAGATTATACAGGGGACGATTGGAAAACATTGGCTCAGGATAGGGAGTATGGAGAGCTTATGTCCGCGCAGCAATGAACCTACGGGTTTGATAGTGCCAGCTAGTGAGTGAGTTAGTTAGTTATAATAAACAGTGGCTCGAGGTTGAGAAAAGCAGATATAACGGGTCGGGAACACGACATTGTGAACAAATTTCTCTCCTGTACTGGCTACATGATCGTCCACATAAAATGTGATTAACACATATGGATGAGAGGCCAGCAGCCGACTGTTATCGCCCCGTGGAGTTTATTATGCAAACGTACTATTACAAAACTAAACACTTGCATTATTTGTATCACTAAAGAACGATAACAAAATAAAAAATGAAAGCTTAAGCAAGGCTCGAACTCACAACCTTCAAATCGTTAAGCTTTCCCGCTGTTCCATAAATGTAGATGTTGAATAACTATGTATTAATCTTAGTTGAGAAACTATAACTTTAAACTGTGCATCTACAAGCGCAGGCATCATGATACGGAATGGAACGTACAAAGGGTATTCACTGTTCAAGAGTGACGCCACTTTAATTTTTGATACCTGAACAGTGCATGTTAATATTTATTAAAAATAATGAAATTCAACATAATATTTATATATATAGAAATCAGTGTGAGTCTGTTTGTCCTTTATGAACTCAAAAACTACTTCACCGTGAAGATGTATTTAGTCAGTTCTTCATTATTTTCCACGTTGTGGGCGCAATTTTGAAGAAGTAATTCTTTTCCCATGTTATGATGATGTTTTGAAGCAGCTAACTCTCTCATGCCCGATGTTGTAGTAACATTTTGAAGGAATAGTGTCCCAAAATAATAATAAGAATTACTGGTTCAGGTTGGGTTTGATTTTCCGGTAGAGCTGGATTCTCTTCTCAAGGTCGACGTTTGTACACAAGATAGGAAAACACTTTAAAAATCACTAATTCTTGTTTCTTGTAGAAATATTTGTAAATTTATTTACTATTTAATTTCCCAGCAGATCAAGTAAATATAGGTGGTATTATTCTTCACCGTCAATTAAAATTAAATTATTTTCTTTTCTTGAATCCACTATTTTTCTGGTATTAAAGATCACATTTTATCAGGAGAGCTGTTATTGCATCTATCCTTGATGAAAGTTCTATCCAGACTGACTAGTGTAATTCTATTATAATTTTAAAGAACATTATTACATCACATGATTTTATATTTAAATTCTATTGGTTAATGGTCCATTAAATACCAGGTTTAAATTTGATTGGTTAAATCAAAAAGTTAATTGATCTAACATCCAATCAGAATTTAGTATACTTTTATTTAAAATATTAAGTTAAGCAGGTGTTCTTATTACAGTTATAACAGAAAGCTTTATATTTCAGACAACAATGACTTAAGACACAATTTTAAAAGCATTATTTAGAAAGACTCTTATATAATACAATTTCTTTAATTGTTACTGAGACATTTTTATTCAACAATAAACAACAATTAATTATTTAGATGTTTTTCTTTATTGTGTTATATTTAAATATTAAAAGAATTTTAAAATATAAAGTTATTAACTTTAACTTTCATATTTATTATGATATTAAAATCCTGCTATAACCTATATGAATGGGGTTTTTACAGTCATTTAGAGAATTTTTCAGGGGCAATTAACACATATAACATGTTACCGCACGTACTACAAGACCGGAGCTAAAAACAAAAGTGAATCGGTTAACTAATAAAGTCACTTTTTTGTTGTATCAAATTTAATAATGTAATTTACGTTGCAAGGGAAAAAAAAAAACTTTTTTTGATATTTTACTTTTTTGCATTTTGTCGAAAGGAGCTGGAATTTATAAACAACATATCTGCAGGTTTAATATTTTGATTACTTTTGAAAAGGAATATAGGCTTAGGCAAACGGGTTTTTAAATTTGTTTTTTGGCACGGAGTCATCACTTCCAACGGCACTTAAAACGTTAAATTGTAATATCAAGTTCTTTTAATACGAAATATGTTATTTTTTAAATAAAATTACATACAACATTACAACAATAAATTAATAGCAAACGAAGATTGGACTAATAAATATAAACAAAAATGATCACAAATTTTAATAAAAATTACGCTCGTTAGTATTTACAAAAATAATTAATTTATTAATTTTGGTTTACAGCTACCATTTCAATTCTTTGTACACAATATCTAATTGAACATTCTTTTGTTTATTTTATACACTGTTTGAAGATCTGAGGAACGAGGATTTTTTCTCTCTACTCCTACTTCTGCACGACATTCAGCCATTTCGCAATAAAAAATAAATCCAACAAAGCAATGCACTAAACAGTTTACCAATAAAATAATATACAAAAACATGGGGTTGTACGATTTTTTCCTGTACGTTCAAAACCGTCCAATGTGAAGGGAGAGTTAGGCATTTAAATTTTATACATGATTATGCACTTTACTTTTTGCTAAGAACACTCTAAGGAGAACGGAAATCTATGTGTGGGATGCAGTAAAAATAAAAGCAGCTTCTCAATTTCTAAATGCTTTCATGAAACAGGAAGAGGATAATAGTAGAAAGGAGACTATTGTCACATCTGGGAGGAAGTGGGGGTGTCTTTATTATGAGTTTACAACCTCTGCCTTCAAGATAAAGCTGTAAATAGAACAACACCGGAGCGGTGAAGTAAACATATTGTAGATCCACGAATCTAAGTTAAAAACATGTGTGTGTGTGTGAGTATATATATATATATATATATATATATATATATAGTGAGGGGAGGAGAGATAGCGAGTGGTGAGAAGAGATTCACTTCCACTTTGCCGACGAGCAAAGCGCAAAAAAAGTTACAATACCTACAATATAGGTCCTATATATTGTTAAAGTCCATGGTCTCCTTGTTACGCAGCGGGCCCGGGTTCGACCCCCGGTCGGGACAGGTTCCTGGGTGAGGTTTTTTCGGGGTTTTTCCTCACCTGTAAGAAAAATGTCAGGGGAAGCTTAGGGCTCAACGGTTCCCGAAAATCATCCGGCCATCATCATCCTTATCATTATCATCATCATCATCCTTCACCGATGTGGAAAGCAACGGGAAGCTACCACACCTATAATTCCGTAGTAAAGCTGCAAGCATAGCATGAAAATGCTATGATTGCAGTGAAAGACCTGCTATCGGACAGAATTACTATGGATGGATATTGTTAAAATGCAAAAGCATAAAAAGACAGAATTAAATAGGGTGAATTACAGTATTTTCATTCAAATATGGATATACATGGCGTAAATTAGTTAAAACGAAATTAGATGTTATGGAAGATCCGCAGACAGACAATGTAAGATAGAGTACTCAGGGTCTCTGACAAAACATTGTTTGAAACGTCAATTGTTAAGGTTGTTTAAACTAACTTTGGTAATCATAATCCAATAATAAAATGTAATAGTGGTATAGAAACGAGTGGCATGGCTTCACTTTGATTACAAATTAAAGAAACCCAATTATTTGGAAATAATCAACCATATTTTCAAACTTTATCCTTTTAACAATCCCTCATTATTTGTTGGTAATTTCGCAGATTATGTAAGGGCTGAATTTTGGAAATATTGCTGACTATTTTTTTAATATTTTGATATTATCCATTCGTATATAATTTGAATACTAAATCATATAACTTATACTCTGGTTTCCTAAATTCAAATTGTTTGTAACTCCTCTATAACCAAATTTTTCATGTCGGAATGCACGGATCACCCCTGGTCTCCAATAACTTACAGCAGAGTAATGTATTGCTGATGCGTTAGAAATGTTGGACATGGAAATGTTGCTCGTAGTGACGTATTGACAAAAACAGTGTAGAATAAAAAATAAGCACGTCTATTCTCCAGTAAAAAAAATACATAACATATCCGGTTTCCAATCAGATTTAACACAGCATAAAATCGTTACAAATGATCTTCGAAGAAATGGCCATTTGCAGGGGAACAGCTCTATGCAACGCTCAATCACAGACGGATTCACTTCTGTGGGTATTTCTGGAGATATTCTAGCATATGCTGCAGTAATGTTTTCCACAGTTGTTGGAATCTGCTAGTATATATTTTTTACTGTCCCCAAAGAAAACTATCTAACGGGGTAATCTCTGAACAAGAGTACCTCATCCTATCTGTCGATTTAGAAACTGTTAATTTAATGCTCATGTTGAAACTATGGCATTATGAGCAGCCAACCCATCATGATGCTGCCATATAAATTGACACAAATTCGTAAGTAGATCTTCTATCAGTACATCTCAAAACCAACTGTACTTTGGGTCCGTTATTCCACCAATGAAACACCGACCAACGATGTTTCATCCTACGGTAACTATCGCTTCGCTGACGTGTTCTACCTGACAAAACCAATGTGGGTTTCCATTGCCCAATAATGCATAATAAGTAAATTTGCATTATTTAGATTTATAAAAATGTGTTCACCAGTAAACGGGACCGTATTTATGAAGTCAAGATCTTGCTGCAGAACCTACTGGCAGCATTCCACGGACTATTTTGATAATATTCGTCGTGAAGCTCTTAATGTAGTGAGATGTGTGGAATGAGTGGTAATTACACTTGTGAAGAAGACGCAGCACACTTGTTCGAACGATTCCTATCGTCGTTCCATTCCGCGAGAACTGACTTAATTTGTTACACTCTTGCTTCAAACTCGCTTTAGGAGGATACAAGCTTCCGGTCTGGCCAAGTTGTTTTTTTATCCTTCGACGTCGGCTCTTCTTATAATTGAGAAAGTGAAATCACCAAGCGTTGGATGGTTCACCCACGAATACATCAGCTGCTGTTAGACCGTCGTGAGAAACACTATATTTAACCATGCCGAGTATCAATTTAGAAGATAGGGGACAGACGGAATCTCGTTAATCCATGCATGCGCGTCACTAATTATATGACGAGTGTAGGACGTTAAATATCACGTTAAAACATTCACACCAATTATTGTACAGTACGCGTCACTAATTATATGACGAGTTTAGGACGTTAAATATCACGTTAAAACATTCACACCAATTATTGTACAGTACATTTGTTAAATGTAGTTTAACATACTTCGATACAAGTAAACCGTCTAGGGAGCCGTTCGGAAACACTTTGTCGTTGTCTCATTGTTTAGTTATCCGCTACAGAACATCTTCTAAGAGTTTTATTGGATAGTATAGGCCTACTATGTGTATGTTCGATCATTAATGTCTACATTATGAAATAGATATAAGGAAGGGTGCGTCATATACTGTTTATGTTTAGTCTTACCTGGGACATTCAATCAGCAGTTACGAAACCATGGTGATTCCTTTCCAAAAATCGACTCACGAATTTGGAACGTTATTTAATTTGCAAAAAAATACATATATAAGTATGTATAATTTAACTTGTGCAGCAAGAATTTCAAGAAGAGAAAAAATTAGGAACTCAGTTATAAGGGAGAAAATGAAGATTGAAGAAACTATTTTAGATTATATTAAAACTCAGCAATTAAGATGGTACGGACATGTCCAGCGAATGGAAGAGGATCGACTACCAAAATCTGTTTTGGAATGGAAACCTGAGGGAAGACGAGGCAGAGGAAGACCTAATACCTCCTGGAGTCAGGGAATATGTTTATACATGAAGGAGAAACATCTACAACCAGGAGATTGGATGGACCGACAAAATTGGCTATTAGGAATCGGACGATGTCAAAGACATTAATGATCTATCTAATTTAACTTGTAATTGTGCTTATGAAAAATGTTTAACACATCATCCTGTATATGAGTTATTCTCTATTTAAAATGTACTTACAACCTACAAATTCATTCCACGGGGCAAATAATAGATACTGTCATCTTTCCAGGCCGCAGATGCCGTGGGAGCAGGTGCCAAAACAGAGAGATCGCAGGTTTCGTAATTGAAATGCCAGGATTTTGCAGGGATCCATTCGGGGTTAATACCGTCATTGAATAACAACTCTATTCCAGAACCGCCAAAACTTATTTGTATCGCTGGACAATTGGAAGAAACATCAAGGAGACTCGGGCCATAGGCCATATTATAATTGTTGTTGTAGATATTATTATTATTGTTATTATTATATTATTATTATTTCTAGAAGAGATTAAATAAAAAACCGTGCAATTAAACAAAAGATGAATGTGTAAACTTCAATTGTGGATTTCATAAAAAACAAACAAAATGGTATGGTCATGTGGAAATAATGTCAGAAGACAGATTCCCAGAAGAATACTACAATGGATGTCACTTGGTAGAAGAAGACGGAAAAAAAAAGTACATTGATGGTGTTTTAAGCAAATTGAGGGGAAAATATTATTATTATTATTATTATTATTATTATTATAAACGTGTTGCTATTGTTATGTCGGTATAACATATTTCACAAGTTCTTGTTCCACTACTGACATACTAATATTATAGGACTATACTTACCATTTTTAATGTAATAGAATTCTATAGCCCTACAGGGGCCGGAGACAAAGTGACGGAAGGCTGTAGTATGGGCATCCCTGCTCTATTCCAAGAATGATGAACTAACAAACAAGTACAAAATAGGGATATAGAACGTACTTTGAATTTATATTGACGTATACTGTACGCACAAACACACATAATGTACTAATATATAAATATATAATATAAGGAAACTCACAGGTTCAATTCCGCATTAATTGAGGCCCTCCATTAGTCACCATCCTCTGCCAAATTCAATTTATATCCAGTTCCTTAAGTTTCATCTGAATATTATTCCCATGCCCAAGTCTAGATTCCTAATGACCTTTCCTCCAATGATTTTACAGAAAAAAATAGAAATTATTTCTACGGTCACCATTCGAGCTATGTGATCTGCCGGCTTCCAAGTCCTAGAATGAATAATCATGAAAATATAAGACCACCTATATGTACTATCATGTTCCTTGATGTGAAGCTTCCTCCATTCTTCATTCGTATCACTTACGGGATCGAATATTCCTGTTAGGATCCTATTTTCGAATTTTTTGTTCTAGTTTCCTTCCCTTAAAGTAAGAGGACAATTACTTAGTCCTACAATAGGCAGGATTATGTTTTATGTATTTTAATTAGGGATGAAACGGATATCCGGTAACTGTCCGATATCCGACCTAGCCGGTTTAAATTTAATATCCGGCCGGATAATGGATAAGCTAGTATTCGGCCGCATACCGGATTTTAAAAAATACACAATGTAAAACTTAGGTACTTTATTTAATCCACATAACAAATATAATCACCATATTTTCCTTTTTCTACAAAAAAATGAGTACTCGTACTGCACTAAGGGCAAATTATGGTAAATGAATACCAATTTCTCTGCAGGGCGAGTTAGAAGTGTATTCAATAACTATGTTCTATATAAAATCACATACAATTTACAACAATTACGTTAAGAAAATATTATTTAATCATATTTTTTTCATATTATGTAGCTACCTGCCAAGATGTTTTCAACGAATTCGACATAGTGATGTACAATTAGCGACAAAAAGAATGGGCCGACTCTTGATTTCGAATATTTCAAGTTCTAACGCGCGATTCACACGAGTAAACTAATTGCACAGTAGAGCTACAATACGTTTCCCTTCTTCATTTGAAGAGCATTCTTTCTAAACACAACAAGGCAGCGAAAGCTTAGCTCAGTGCTTAGTGACTTGATTCGCATGCAAGGGATCTCAGGTTCGATTCACGGTGAGGTTAATTTTTTAATTGTTAAAATGCATGCTATTTTATTCCGTATTCTTAAAGAAAAAGTACTAACTATTTGGAAATATTACTATTTTATTATCAATATTATTATTTACTTATTTATTTATATACAGGTTTCAAGTGTAATAAAACATCTTCCTATGCCCAAAGCTTTTTAAATTTTTATCTTCTTTGTCCATTCTTCTCTATCTTCACATTCCAATTCTTCCAGACCTAGCTCCCTCATACCTCTTCTTACATCATCCATCCATTTAAATCTAGGTCGACCTCTATTTCCTTTTCCAGGTGGAATCCATTCCAAAGCTTGTCTGAGTAATATTTTCTCTGGCATCCTATGTGTATGACCATACCATTCTAGTTGTCTGTATCTCACAAAATCTAATATTGAATTTTGGACTTTCATTTGTTGTGTGATGATTGTAATTATTTTTTTTTTACAATTTAGAATGTCTAGTTGAGCGTCTGAAACAATCCATTTCAGTAGACATAAATTTCAAACTTATATGTTTATTCAAGTGCCAAGTTCTTGCGCCGTATGTTAGCGTCCTTCCAATTATGGATTTATAAATGTTTAATTTGCTATCCATTCATAGGTTCTTATCCCACAAAACTCGTTTTAACATTGTAATTACTGATCTGGCTTTTTGAATTCAATTTTTTATGTTATTCTCTTGGATATATTTTGAGTTAATTTTTATCTCCAGTTAATTACATTCTTCACATCATTTGATACGTCCCATTATTATTATTATTATTATTATTATTATTATTATTTTTTTATTGTCCATCACCTATGGGCTATTATTATGCTGGACTTGACATATATAAAATAAATATTTTAATTGAAAGGTGAAACTTTTTCCTGGCTAATAAGTAATAAATAAATAAACTCATAAATATATGGAGCTATACTAAATTTTATTACACACATTTATACATTATTATTAAAACATGGTACTGCACACACAATTAAATTTATACCGGTAGCTAAATAGTGTAACACAGTTTACGAAGGCAGGGATATTACTTAAGATAATGTAAAGTGGACGTAGATTACGCGACAGGAATGAAATATTATAGGATGTATTTTGCGAAAATACAAATGAATAAAACAAATTGTCGGAGGATTCAAACCCTGGCTTTCACATACATTTCATCTTGCTGTGAGCATTTTAACGATCTACACTACTCGAACATCGCGTACTAGTTGCCTTGTTTTTTTTTTTTTACACTATGAACGGGAGTTGAACTTTATTTGATATGTTGCTATTTGAGTAATACTGAATTTGTCGAACACTCGTAAATATCTAGAAACATCTATCCTTCACTGTTCTTTAAATATTTAAGACGATTAAAACCAAATACAGCGTAATTAAAACATTTAACAATGCAATACCTCGTGAACCACAGCTATGGATTTCGAGCATGCGCAGTGGGCCATTACAGGAACTCTTTTTAAAGCGACTCATTCTTTTTGTCGCTAAGTGTACCTACACTTACTTACTTACTTCCATCCATTCATCCAATGGCTGATTGGCTCAAATTCGAGTTTTGGCTTCCCTTAACTTCTGCCTCCAATCATTTCTATTTTGCGCAGCAAGCCTCCAGTTGCGACACTTAAGTGGGTTTGCAGCATCTTCCTTAATACCATCCTCCCATCTTTTTTTTTTCGGTCTTCTATTCCCCATAAAACTTGCTGCAAGCACCTCTTTTTGTGCTCGGTCTGTTGAGAGCATTTGTATATGGCCAGCCCATTCTAATTTCTTTAACTTACCTACACTTACTTACCAAACCAAAACATCCAATTGATAAATAGATAAATTACATTAAGTAATTAAAAATAGAAGAAAAATGAAAAGTTAGTCTTGTTTGGTACATGCATACCAGTTTTTTATCACTGTCCAGATAAATTTTAACATTGCATAGCATACGAACAGCAAACAATGGATCGTCACAGTTGATATCAAAATATTACCATAAAGGCGATTGTTTCTTTACTGATGTAATTTTTGGTCGCTAAATCTTTTTTAGAATTGCTTATAAAACATACTTAATACTTTTATAACCTCAAACTACAATATTGCACGTTTTTTTAATCCATCCATCCATAGTAATTTTGCCCGAAGGCATGCTATGCTTGCAGCTTTACTAGGGAATTGTAAGTGTGGTAGCTTCCCGTTGCTTTCCACACCGGTGAAGGATGATGATGTTGATATTGATGATGATAGCCATATGATTTCGGGGACCGTTTGGGCCTTAAAGTTTTCCTGACATTTGTCTTACAGGTGAGAAAAAAACCCGATAAAAACCTCACCCAGAAAAACTGCCCCGACCGGGGATCGAACCCGGGCCCGCTTCGTGACAAGGCAGCACGCTAGCGCGAGACCACAGCGGTGGACATGTTTTTTCTCTCTTTTTTTAATAAAGCTCAAATTATCGTGTTTTGCAATCAATTAAACAAGTCAATGAAACACTTGGTAACTACGCTCATGAACGAAAAGACCCGAATTCAGCCGAGACCGCCCGATCGTTCGTACGCCACCAACGCGAGCTCTCTCATTACAATGCGCCAATCGGCAATATTCGGTATCCGTTTCATCTCCAGTCATAATCTCTAGATTCTTAGTTAAAAGCCGAGAAGAACAGACATTAAACTCAATAGTAACATTTTTTTTTAAATCTAGCCCGATGCGTAGCTGAGGCAGTAGGCATGTCAACTCATCCGTGAAACCTTATTTTAATAATTGCACTGTAAATAAACATAATTTACGTTCTGTTGTAATTACATGAAATACTATTTTGTTTAGACGAATTAAAAACAATGGGTACAACTAGGACACAACACACACCCAGTCCCAAAGGTTGAGATTTTTTAAAAATCCCTTACCCCGCCGGGAATCCAACCCAGGTCGGCGGAGTGGAAAGTAGGGACTCTACCGACTTCGCCACAGCGACGGACTACGTGAAAGACTGGTATTAAAACGATTTAGTTAATTGTGAGGCGACCCCTAGCGCAAACGGTTAGACGCTGTGATCTCGATCACTCCATGTGTGTTCATAGTGAACGAAACTGAGTCTTGGCAGGTTTTTTTTTTTTTCGGGGTTTGTTCCATTTTCCCTGCCACAAATTTCATTCCACCATTTCTCCACACTCATCTCGTTAATTTTATTTCATCTGCCCCTGTGATGGTGCGTCAGGAGTGGTCGGCCGCATCCTTTGTTATTCACAGACCTTCAATGTAAGCGGATTAATCGATTCTTATCCCTCTACCCGGCCCTAAGTCGGACACGAATTGAAGAGTTAGTATTGAGAATTTCTGCCATCTTTAAAATCTAACAAACAAAATTAGATTGAGGCGACTATACCGGATGCCACATGATACTTAGAGCAACTTTCATCTACGATTTGCCACTAATAATAAAAAAGGTTTTCTTATTTTAATTAAACATTTATTTTCTCAATTGTTGTAAGATTTTTTTTTTTCAATATTTCTTCACTGTGTTCATTGAATGAAAAACGTTCTACCTACACCCCTAGTCACAAAACTGGCTACGGCATGACAAATACGCTTTTTTTTATATATTAATATATCGCTCCCCAAACATGTACTCGTTTGTAAATGGTTGCATGTGTTTTTCGATGGAGCAGGGTAATAATTCAAGACTATTTAACTCACGCCCCAAATGGGAGTCAATGACCAATCACGTTTCAATTAATTTTGTTTTACAACCAATGACAGTCATGATTCACCTCGATCTTTATCGAAATCGCTTTGCCACATCCTGCTTTTGTGATAAAGAAAGCTCCTCCTTTTTAATATTCTGAACAGGTCAGAGCATTATTTTGTAGTTATTGATATAGCAAATAATGAACAGATTCCTTCGAACTATACATTTGATAACTGTGTGTTCAATAATTGCATTTGTAAATAATGATTTTACTGGGTTGTTTACTAAAAAAATTAATAACCTATAATGTTGATTATAACATTTGATGTATTTCATTTTTTGTTCACTATGGTGCATTCTTACAATATTGCTATCCTATTTAGCAATAAATAATATGATAAAGTTGCAGTTAATAAACAAATGAAACATAACCACACATTTCTGATTTGTTTTCAAACATCGCGTTTACATTAAATATATAAATATTTAAAATAACTATATTTAAATAAAATTTTTGAGTAAACAGCTTAATTTTTTTTCGTTAAATTGTCCTAACAAGTGCCACTCTTGATTTCCAAATCCTCCAGATAAAGAAATTGACTCCTGACATTACTTACGAAAATGTGTTATGGAAGCTTTGCTCATGCTGCCGGAAAAACGCTAATCACCGCTTTCAAATCCTCAAAAACTTCCAGTGTACCATGTATAGCTGCCAAAAATGAAAGCGTTCGTACTCTTGAACAGCGAATAAGTTACCTTCGGACCGCAGTGCTGATGCACAATCCATGCGCTTGTGGATGTACAGTTGTAGTTTTTGAACGGCAGTGTTTCAAGGAAGAATCACGAAACATTTACCTCTCATACGTATAACAGCGGCAAAGCTGTTTGTGAGTTCAAATCTTGTTTAAGTTTTCATTTTCATTTAGTTTCTTCGCCAAGTTTAATTAATACGAATTGTATCTGTGACTAATTTTATCTTCGATCAGCATTAATTATAACGAATTTCGTCTGTGGCCAATTTTTAATACATTGTGAATTGCTTGATTAATTTTAATAATTTTTCGAATTTTCTTTGACTAATTTTAATTATCATCATCATCCGGTATCATGGCAGTTACCGCCGTCTTCCGGAAACCAAACGCCATTCCTCTCTGTCCATCCATTGATCTTCCTCCAATCCTCTGATATTAATAGCTGTTTGTACCCCTTCTATCCAAGTTTTCTTCGCTCTTTCTCTCTTCGTCCTTTCCATTGGGATCCATACCATAACAATTTTAGGCAATCTTTGCTCTGGCATTCTTTTGACATGGCCATACCACCGTAATCTTTTCTTTTCTATAATATGCCGAATTATCTTTTGTTAGCACTTTTAATTATATTATTAATTACCTGTGACCAATTTTAAGTACATAGGGGCCTAATGAATTAACTCTGTATTCAATTTTTGTTATATGATGAAATATTTATTGAGCAATCAATATATATATATAATATATATATATATATATATATATATAGAATTGTCTATGTAGACCAATTTTAATTACAACGAATTTATTTTATTACGAATTTAAATGATAATACGAATTGGCTCTGTGCTCAAATTTCTGTAACGAGTTGTCCCCAACACCCATAAATCTACGACATGGATCCCATCACAACTCTACTTCTCTTCCGAAGAAACCCACGCTCGAGATTAATGTTATGTGACTGTGATGTCGTGGCTGAGAACAGTCGTTATCATTTGAGGAATGAAACAAAAACTGGTCGATTCCATGCCCACCCAATTAGCTGGATTAAATACTGAATCGTGGCTCTTGTTTTTACTTTCAATTGTTCGAATGTTCTAAAGCAGATGCCAATACGTTCCTTTGATTGATCCCATGAAACATATTTTTGTTGAGAATAAAATATTCCTTTATACCATTTTATTTACAGCCAATACGATCCTTTGGTTAATGCCATGATATATATTTTTGTTGAGAATAAAATATCCCTCAATATATATCTATTTACAGCCATAATGTAAGAATAAATAATGATACGATCATGACATAATAAATTCTTGAACCTGGTGTTAATTATTGAAACATTCATAAAGGAGAAATGGGGATATATATTTCCTGTCATAAAAAAAAGAAAAATAAATAAATTCTTGAACCTGGTGTTAATTATTGAAACATTCATAAAGGAGATATGGGGATATATATTTCCTGTCATAAAAAAAAAGAAAAAACTCGCGTTCGAACGCACAACCTCATGGATACGGTCGGCAACATTACAATCAAGCTGTAACACTAATATGCAATCCTCTGCCATTGTATGTATATATATAATATCGGGATACTTCAGACCGAAGTCCAACAACAGTTAGAATTGCCTCCTCGGTGTAGTACCGAAAAAAAAAACTCGGAACGAACCTTAGTTTTGAAGACAGCGGCCACTTTCATTTTTGGCAGCTGTACCGAGGAAAGAGTAGTTAGTCTTTTCATTCTTGGGTTAGGCCTACGTCAATTTATATAAGTGGTTAAGGCACTGAGCTACAAGCCGGAGGGTCGAGGGTTCAAGTCCCGTTGGGGTCAGGATTTTTAAACTGACCCAAACCCTCTGGCGGCACTATGGCCCTGGGGTCGACTCAGCCTCTAACGGAAATGAGTACCAGACGCTTGTTCTGGGGGTAAAGGCGGCCGTCACGCAGGGTTGACAACCCGGCTGACATCAAGTGCCGATTGTCTAGAAAAAGTGGGAGCCTTAACCTCCTACTACCCCAAGGGCCTCCGGGTCTGTTGTGGGATCACTTTACTTTTACTTGTGATGCCAATTATTATCTAAAATTTGTTTATAATATCTAAAGAACCCTAACAAGATAAATTATAATAACTGTAACAGTGTCCAGCAAACTACAAATATCAAATTCCCGACTAAATCCCGTTTTTTCATGGCATCAAGAAACAATTCCCGAGCTTTTTAGTGCTAAATTGAATTAATTCTAGTAAAGCTAATTTTGTAACAAAATAATATGTGTAAGTGATAAAAATATAATTTATTTTTATGGTAAGAACTTAAATAAGAACAGCGAAATTGATTTATTTTTTGTATTATTTCATCATGAGCTAGGCCTGTGTTACCATCAAACACTGCAAACAATCTCACATTAAAATTATTGTATTCATATATATATATATATATATATATATATATATATATATATATATTTGCCTTCATTGCCAAATGTCAAAAATATAAATATAACTTATAACATCTATATACAAGCGTTACTGCAATAATGTAAATATTCTCTTTAAAAATTTGCTTACCTGTTATAGTGGACGCTAGATGGCAGTTGGAACGACATCCCTATACATCTTGTGTGAATTGAGAATACTACACATATAAGAAAAATGTATGTTTGTGTTAGGATACTTGAGTGGCTCAGATGGTTAGAGCGCTAAACGTACAGAGTTTAGAGACTCGGGTTCAAATCCCGACTCAAGCATTCATTTTCCTTTACATATCATATATAGGCCCTATATATTTTTTTAATCGTTTGACAATTTGTAGAGATTTCAATAAAATATTAATAACAGAAAGAATTGATCGACTGTATACGAAAAGCGAAAGTCCGAGCGAAAAACACTCGCCGAAAGTTACGTTAAGAATTCATGTGTTCGATAAACTGACTGTAAGCTTACTGCATAGAGTTCGAGTCGATCGGCTTTATTTAACTACGTGTGCTTAAGTATCGTTTTGTAATACGATATTGTTCTGATAAGGGCCCATATCTTTAGAGCGGCAGCTTGACTCCGCCAAACGTATGCTATAGTTTCTTGAACATTTCTTCCAAGAAGCATGAGTATTGTAACATATGTACGCATTTTTGGAATGTGGTTTAACGATTGCCATTCTTTAGATTTGAATACAAGATAGATGCACTTCGCTTTACGAATTCCCGTCTATTTCCCGGTTACTTTCAGATTCCAGAATTATTCGCGGTTTTCTCGACTGCTGGATACCCTGTTGTTAATAGTTTACATAGGCTTACAGTACTAATAGGAAGGTACGTGCGGCTATTCCTAAATAATGTTGTGCTACAAGAAATATATCAGCCCTTGAAAATACTAATCGTTAAAATAAAATATATATATTATTAAATAAAAACCATGTGCTATTGCAGAAGTGGTAGCTAAGTTAGTTACCTTTGCTTTTCACGTCAGTTCGCTTTATTCTCTTAATTTTGAGCCACTGTTTATTAGACACTAAACCTTAACTACGGATTTATTAGTCCTTGTACTACCTAACAGACCGAACAGTTGTGTTAATTGAAAACTTCACTGAGATTTATATTATCCTCCTACCCTGTTAATTTAATTTTGAAGTTATGTCAATTGCCGAAATAAAGTAAAGTAAAGTAAGTAAAGTAAAGTGATCCCACAACAGACCCGGAGGCCCTTGGGGTAGTAGGAGGTTAAGGCTCCCACTTTTTCTAGACAATCGGCACTTTTATGTCAGCCGGGTTGTCAGCCCTGCGTGACGGCCGCCTTTACCCCAGAACAAGCGTCTGGTACTCATTTCCGTTAGAGGCTCTAAAGTAAAGTGATCCCACAACAGGCCCGGAGGCCCTTGGGCTAGTAGGAGGTTAAGGCTCCCACATTTTCTAGACAATCGGCACTTTATGTCAGCCGGGTTGTCAGCCCTGCGTGACGGCCGCCTTTACCCCAGAACAAGCGTCTGGTACTCATTTCCGTTAGAGGCTGAGTCGACCCCAGGGCCATAGTGCCGCCAGAGGGTTTGGGTCAGTTTAAAAATCCTGACCCCAACGGGACTTGAACCCTCGACCCTCCGGCTTGTAGCTCAGTGCCTTAACCACTACGCTACGGCGTGCCCCGAAGTAATTTTAAATATAATAAGTTACTTAAACAGAAAACTGTACATTTATCTATAGGCTATTATATATCGTTACCCAAGGCGGCTCCGTGGCGCAAGCGGTTAGACGCTCGCCTCTCATCTCTGGGGTCCCGAGATCGAATCTCGGTTTCGTGGTGGAAGTAACGGAGCTTGGGCAGGTTTTTCTCCCACCACAATTTCATTCCACCATTTCTCCATACCAATCTCAACCATTTAGTTTTATTTAATTCATCTGCCCCTGTGATGGTGCGTCAGGCGTGGTCGGCCGGCACCCTTGTCATTCACAGATCTCTATATAAGGGGTTCATCTCATCTCATCCCTCGACCCGACCCTGAGATGGACACGAGTTCAGGATATTTTACATATTGTTACCCTCAGTAGATGATTTTGAGAAAAAAATAAGTTTTCTCGAAGGCACCAAAAATTAAATATAGCATTTAAAATTTGGTATAAACGTCACGTCGTCAGTTGCCGTGGAATTCCATCATATTGATCGTAGGAACGACGTTTGTTCTGGTTAAGATTGGCAGTTATGTTAATTAAGTGAGATACATGCTTCTCTCAGCAGGAAGTGTAAACAAGTATTCAACATAAAAAATCCATTTGGGCCACAGTGGTCAATCTCATGACGCAGCGAAGAATTGAAGAAATAAGTTTTGTGCTTGTCATAACAGAAGTGACTCAAGTAAATGAAACAATTTCTAGGGACTACAGGATAAGACAATATAAGCATTTACAAAACTAAGGCGCAATAATGCTTTGTTCATTTGTCTCATTAGTAGAGCCATAAAGCAATACAATCATAATAAATAATAATACTCTATTGCGTCACATTTAATCAAAGCCTCTTATAATTGGCATTCCACTCTTCCATTTCCAAAGCCTCAAGTCTCAATCTCCTAACATTCTTCTTATATCGTCTTCTTCGTCATCTAAACGTCTAAAGCCTTGGTCTCCCTATTAATGTTTATACCCTCCGTTTTCCATTGAAAAGCTTTTACCATTTATATTATTGTCCTTCATGATTACATGTTCCAACCACGTGATTTTTTATTTCAGTGCTTGCAATAATAATTGGTTTACCATACATTTCTTTGAAGAACTCTTAATTTAATCGTAATTTCTAAACATTATTTTCATTAACTGGGCCAAAAATTATCCTAAACCTTTTCTTTCTGATGTTGTATTCGTAATTTAATATTTCTTTGGACGCCATGTTTGGAAAACATACAATACTATTGGCAGATTATCATTATCATCATCTGATGATGATGATAATAATAATAATAATAATACAGTATCGAACAGCGTCTTGGGCTAGTGGCCAAGAGGTTCTGACTGCAGTTTACGTGTCCAGGGTTCGATTCCCTGTCAGATCATACGAACGTTTTCTTAAAGGGAATTATTCCAGTGGTCACCCATGATCCGGATTTAGACAAAGTTAGATTTAAGGACTCTCCTGTTGCTTCATTATCATTCATCACCTGTCATATCATCTGGGTAACGTAATTCTGCCTTCCAGGCGCCCCAACCCATAATAAATGGGCTACAATTCCGCCATACTAGGAGAGAATACCAAAAATGCCGTAAAGACAACCTGGTGGCATTGGGGAAAAAAACAAACGTATATTAGACGGTAAAAGCGATGGTAGGTTAAAAAAAGAATTGAACTTAATCCCTACACGTGAACAGCTCACCATTTACAGGCAGAATTGGTTCTTACCTCATGCCAACAGAATGGATTGTTCAAAATTATCTCGATAAACCCCCAGATAAAAAGTATAACCGAGCCGTCAAATCTCCGGTTCTGAAGTTTAGGTTATACGAGGGGTAAAGGGAGAATTCCCCTCTACTGCCAAAAAGGATATGGTTTTAATGCGAGTAGATGTCTGCCACAACCAATCACTGCTCTTGACGTAGCTATAGCGCGCTAGTAAGGTTTGAAATTGCTGTGATGTCAGCTGTATGTCTGCTAACCGCATACATAAAGCAGTCACTCCCACTGAATATCCATATCGGCAACACTGTCGTGAAAACGTCAAGGCCGGAGAATCAGTGGATGCATATAGGTACCTATTAGAAAAATATCACTGGGCCAGAATTTGAAGAGATGGAAGAAGACCGTAACAAATCATTAGGCTAACTACTTGAGTTGGTGGATGATGATAATATTAATTTTACTCAACCACCAATAATTACAAAAAAACATTTGCTGTGCTGCAGAAATTTCAATTAAATTACAGAATATGATCATAAGCTATTAGGAAATATATAAGGCTGTATATTATTTCTATTTACAGTATTAAACTTTTGGATTATTGTATGATGATTAGAATGACTATTTAACTCAAGCCCTAAATGGGAGTCAATGACTAATCACATTTCAATGATTTTTTATTTACAACCAATCGTAGTCTTTTTCATCGATATTTTATCTATTTAATTTTATCACTTTAAAATCAAACTCCTCCTTTTTAACATTCTGAAAAGGTCATAGCATTATTTTACAGTGACTGCATGTGACTACCATATATTATATATAGTGCACGAATGTTATCCGATAGTGCTTGAGGGATATAACATAAAAACATTTGTTGCAATTGACTATACCACAAAAAAAACTACTGTTTGCACTTTCTTAAACTTATTATTTCCCAGGTATTAACATTCCAGAAAAATATAATTGACATATTTACATCATAGGACATCAGAAATTAATTAATAGCCTATAATTTTGGTTATAAATTTCTCCACTAGGGTGTATTCTTACAATGGGCGCATTCAGCGGGCAGTAAAGCGCTTTAGCGCTTTAGCAAAAATGGCTGCCATTTGCAGCGAAAATTTAAGGGGTCTGTTGAATGGACCGCTGCATGCAGTTATACCGCCAAATTTAAATTTGTTCATTGGCTCATTACTCATATTACTACGCGATGCTATTGAAATTAATCATAATACTAATAGGGTTATACAGAATTTACGATTTATTTTAATGTATGTAATTTATGAAATCGACGAATAGATCGTTTAAAATAAAATATTATTATAACGAGAAAATTTGTATTTTTTAATTATTAATATATCAGGTGGCTCCGTGACGCAAGCGATTAGACGCTCGCCTCTCACCGCTGGCTTCTCGAGAACTTTATTTATAATGTTTATTATTAGTTTAATCATATTAATTTGTGTTTTAGTAAGAGTAGCTTTTTTTAACTTGGTTAGTCTCGGTCATTATAAGTAGATTTTGTAGTGGAGGAAACGGATCTATGGCATGTTCTTTCAGGGTTTCTCCCATTTTCCCTTACCACAATTATATTCCACCTTTCCCCATTTTCATAACATCCATTTCGTTCATCAGAGTAGTCAGCCTGCACCCTAGTTAATTACAGACCTCTATAAATATAGTGGCTTAATCTAATCACTTGATCTGACCCTGATTTGGACACAACTTGATATTATTTTATTATATTTAACATCACTCCTGCGAATTCCCTATGTGATGCATATCTTGCTCCTTCATCATCACATAACACATATATTTAATAACCACACTAAAGTATTGCCAGGTGGGCTGTAGGGTAAATTTTATTCAATTGTTCAGCCTTTTATTCATGTGATTTCTTACATAATATTTGACACTTTTAGGTCTATATTTAAATCTATGAGGAATAGGGGTTACACTAGAAAATGCAGGAAGTACAGGCATATGTGCAAAATTAATGTATGTGGTGCAAGACATGACCTAAGTACAGCAACCAAACAATTGTATAAAGGAAGGCATCATTGTATTTTTTCAACCTCAAACATACTTCATCTTTATTTTAAATTTGTCAAGGAATAGGAATGAAAACAAAGAAGAATATTAATTTATAATAATTTAAATAGTTTTCTTATAATTAATTAACTTTTTTTGCATCATCTGATAATATTAATTACTTATAAGAGTAACTACCATAATATTTATGGCTAAAATAAAACCAAAACATTATATGCAATTTCCAACCATATATGTGAAATTCTGTCATAACAGCAGTTAATTATAGATAACCTCTCACTCACCATACTTAAAGACATTATTTAATATAATTCTAACACTAGCAATGCCACTTTCTTAGTAAAGTTAAGTGCTACACTAAATAGTATATCACTGAATCATTTATAATAATATGAAAAACATTTACCACCAAGATTAATGGTAGTGAATAGCAATATCCCATAAGAGAGACTACATGCATTTGAATTAAAAGACATAAGACCACATTTCATTTTGCGATAAATTGGGAATTAAAGTGAAAGTTATTCATACCTGGTTCAAGAAATGGCTCTCAGTATCTCAATGATAGGACATAGTATATAAAGTTGGAGATTAAATAATAATGGATCAGCTGTGATTAAAATCCTATGCAGAGTGCAAAATTTTTTGTTAATACATTAACCAACTCTAGCTGTAATTTAATTTTATTTATGCACATCACACTGAGTATTTGTATCTTCACTGTTCAAATTTAGATAAGAAATCTAGAATATTGTAATATTTGAATTCAAGTTATGGCCGATACTTCACAAAACTCTTTATTCAGAAAAGATTACAAACATAAGATACACAGTTCATCTCTTTGTCCATTACAACATTTTCTTATTGTTGTTGCACATTAAAGAATAGTACAAATGTTCGTTTTATCTGTAGAGAAAATTGGTTCGACAACCACTGTAGCACTTCCAGAAATGACCCCATGAACACAATCATACTATTCTAATGTATTTCATATATCTTGAAAACAAAAATTATAATTAACTTGGCACCAGGTATTAGCGAATGAATCATCTGCGGATACAATTTTCATAATAAAAACATTCACTCGTCAATAACACAATGATTTGCATGAAAAGAGGTTATAATCGTAAATTCTTGATCTTGATAACAATCTTAAGATTATCACTGTCTTTAGTTTTACTTAATATATCACTTATGTTCGTCTAAAACGGTTAGCCACCTCGAATAACTCGTATATTAATGTCCAGACATAAATAACACAAAATTTGTACATCAAACATAAATTGTTTATGGAGAAAGACGCCATGTTTAAACTGAATGAACCAGCCAATCACAATGTATGCAGCGGTTTCTTCTATCTGCAGCCTACTTTTACTTCGCTGCAGTAGCTGCAAGTCCGCTAGAGCGCTTTATTGCCCGCTGAATGGTATGCTGCAGATAAAGCGCTAAAGCGCTTTTGCAGCGCTTTGGCTACTGAATGCCCCCAATATTGCGATCCTTTGGCAATAAATAATATTATCTGGTTGCAGTGATAAACAAATGAAGCATGACAATCGTTTCTCATTTGTTTCCAAACATCGACATTTACATTAAATATATAAATATTTTAAAATAACTATATTTGAATAATAACTTGTGAGTAAACAGCTTAATTTTATTCGTTAAATAGTCCTAACAAATGCCATTCTTGATTTTTAAATTCTCTGGATAAATTCACTCCTCACATCGATAATTTGGAAATCACTCGTGACATTACTTATGATAAAAAATAGTAACAACGGTGAGCTACATGATCTTTATAGGAAATTAGACATAATACGAACAGTTAAGTCCCACAGACCGCATTGGGCAGGACATGCGACACGAATGCAGAAGAGGCCTAGCGAGGAGTGAATTTAACTAGAGAATCTGGAAATCAAGAGTGGCATTATCTATGATAAAAAATAGTAACAACATGATCTTTATAGGAAATCACTTTATTTGGAAATCACTCGAGACATTACTTATGATAAAAAAAAATAGTAACAACAGCAAGTTACATGATCTATAGGAAATTAGACATAATAACAGTTATGTATCAAGTCCCGTTGGGGTCAGGATTTTTAAACTGACCTAAACCCTCTGGCGGCACTATGACCCTGGGGTCGACTCAGCCTCTACCGGAAATGAGTACCAGACACTTGTTCTGGGGTAAAGGCGGCCGTCGCGCAGGGCTGACATAAAGTGCCGATTGTCTAGAAAAAGTAGGAGCCGTTAACCTCCTACTACCCCAAGGGCCTCCGGGTCTGTTGTGGGATCACTTTACTTTACTTTTATGTATCATTGACTGCATTGGGCAGGACATGTGACACGAATGCAGAAGAGGCCTATATGTGAAGCATGGAAACATTTTGTAGAAATGTCAGGGGGGAACGCGCCCAATAGACAGACCAAGAATGAGGTGTGTAAACACTATATGACTATTTTTCATACACATTCATTCATGTACTTGTAGTTAGTATTAGATTTAAGGACGCTCTTTAAGAACTGAGGCCATTAGCATCGCAATTCAAATCTGGGCGTGAAAGCCCGACAAAATTTAATTGAGAGGCTTCTTATTTCAGGTTTGAGGCTCTTTTACGTGATCTAAATGTACCATACAAGGTTTACTATATTTCCGAAGGAAGCCATGATCAAGACTCTTATACTCAAATTCCATCGATCCTAGCTGGATTTAAACTTGTAAATCGCAGATCAGAGGCGAGCATGATAAACCAGAACGACATGTAAATATCTGCACCCCCAATATACACAAACTAATATATCAGTTAACCTATGTTATTATTTTAAAATAAGCAATGCAATTTTATCATAAGTAATGCCACGAATGATTTTCAAATTATCGATTAATTGGAGTGAGGAGTGAATTTATCTAGATAATTTGGAAATCAAGAGTGACATTTGTTAGGAATATTTAACGAATAAAATTTAAGCTATTTACTCACAAATCATTATTTCGTGAGGAGTGAATTTTTCTAGATAATTTGGAAATCAAGAGTGGCATTTGTTAGGACTATTTAACGAATAAAATTAAGCTGTTTACTCACAAATCATTATATAACTACCCATCCATCCATCCATAGTAATTCTGCTCGAGGGCAGGTCTTTCACTGCAATCATAGCATTTTCATGCTATGTTTTGCAGCTTTACTAGGAAATTATAGGTGTGGTAGCGTCCAATTGCTTTCCACATACCGTATTTAACTATAGTTATTTTAAAATAATTATATATTTAATGTAAACGACGATGTTTGAAAACAAATGAGAAACGTTTGTTACACTTCATTTGTTCATCGCTGCAACCAGATCATATTACTTATTGCCAAAGGAACGCAATATTTTAAGAATGCACCTTAGTGGAGATATTTATAACCAATATGATAGGCATTAATTAATTTCTGATGTCCTATAATGTGAATATGTCAATTATATTTTTCTGCAACGTTATATCCTGGGAAATAATTCGTTTAAGAAAGTGCAAACAATGTTTTTTTCTATAATCAATTGCTTCAAATGTTTTTATATTATAACTAGAGCGAGGAATTATATGAAGAAAATTATACTAAAATATGAAATCATAATAGCAAAATATGAAAATTATGAAAATTAGGACACAAAAATATTATGAAGCTACTATTTTTTCAACTTTTTACACGTATTTATATACACAAGACCTGTATAATTTATGGGTATACATATAAGCACACAAATGAGACAAGAAGACCTTTTTGTAGCTCAAGAAATCAAGAGTTTCACTGCATTTCCATCTTAATTAATTTTTCATTACATCTGACTCAATATAAAATATCATTTAATATAATAAATTTTGGAATTTTTAACATTATGAGGTTTTATTGATTCTTAACAATAAAATATCATGTTTGTGATTTGAAGCAATTTTAATGGCTCACATTGAAGTATATTATGTGAGGAATCACGCTAACAAGCCGGAAGGACGTGGGTTTGAGTCTCAAAGGGGTCAGGTTTTTAGCTGGACCAAACCTTCTGGCGGCATCATAGCCTTAGAGTCTACTCAGCTCTTAATTTAAATGAGTACCAGACGCATGTTCTGGGGAAAAGGGGCCGTTAGGCAGGACTGAGAACCCAGTGGACATCCCTTGGAGATTGTCTAGAAATGTGGAAGTCTCAACATCCATCTACCCACAAGGGCCTCCCAAGCCTGAGGTTTGACACTTTATTTCAATAAATGAATACTGGGTTTATATAAAACGCGATCAATTAATTTATCTAATGATATTTAATTACGAAATCCAAACATAAATAAAAAAACAAAACTTAGTAACCGTTGTAACTTCCTTCCATCGAATATACCACTGACAAAATTTAGAGTAGGTACAGTTTGAATGACTTCTATTTACTTTGCATAAAGATAATGAATTCCAGTATATATAAATATTACAATAACATTAAATTGGATGAATCAGAACACACGTAGACCAAGTCCTAACTAACTAACTTACTGACACAATCGAACCCGTAGGTTCATGGCCGCACGGACATAAGCTCTCCATACATCCCTATCCTGAGCCAATGTTTTCCAATCATCCCCTCTATAATCTTTCCCTCAAATCATGGTTAATGTTATTCTCCCACTTCATTCTTGATCTTCCCTCTGGTTTTCCTACAAGAAGCTTCCATGCACGTCTTTAATTCCCCCATTCATGCCACATGTCCTGCCCATCACAGTAGACCAAGTACTATATGTCATATTTGGAGAAACAAGATGTTAAAATAAATTAATCCACAAATAATTCTAGGGGGTATTTCAAAACTCTCTTTGCACTTATAATTATGTTTAATCCTATACATTACACGTATGAACATAGTGAAATGTAGTTAGAATTATTTTAACATTAGTTTTTCCATGAAATTTGTCCGAGCACAGTATGCATGCATGTGCTTTGAATAATCAAATTATCAATTCTGTTCGTAATACACAGTTAGGAGCTTTTTATATATATATTTAACGCCAGTCTGTCAGAATTATTTTGTACGATCAAAAAGTATGCTCCACATTATATGATGTTATGGGAGCAATCATGCACTGCACTATATATATATGATAGTTTGATGTAAGTGAGAATAATATTGGCCTTACCTACAAGAATTTTACAAATTTCATAAACTGTGGAGCAAGACCTTATTTCACAGCACAGCTTCTTACCTACATTTAAATACTGTAATCCATTCATAAAATAAGGACTGTCCTTAGGTAGCAAAAAGGAATAGGTTCCTACCTGAGAAAAAAAGAGTGGGTGGTTATTATTCTAACGTTATTCTAATTATTCATGTTCTTGTCACAGATTAGGAAATCCCTGTTCTTTTTCTGTAGTTTCGGACAAAAGCCTCCACTTGGTCTTTCCATCTCTCCTTTTTTTAAATTATTTTCTTTTATCAAATCTATTTATCTTGTTCCAGATGGGATACTTAGGAATTTTTACTGTCTACCATATTACATTGTCAAAACATTTCAAAACTACAGTCACTCCAAAAATGTTTCTAACGAATTAGTAGAAAATTTATTTTAAAAAATTGAAAGTTGAAAAATATGAAGGAATATTAAATTTTTACTGAAATATGAACATTTTACCAAAATATTATGAAATATGAAAAAATATGAAGGTCTTATTTGATTCTACATATCATAAAATGTAAAGATACTTTGTCTCAGCGCTCTCTGACCAATAGTTTAAAACATGAAATTTCATAAAAATCCTCGCTCTAATTATAACCCACAAGCACTATGTGTTTACATTCGTGCACTATATATACAATCTGGTAGCCATATGCAGTTACTGCAAAATAGTGCTATGACGTCCACCGCTGTATTCTCGAGGTAGCGTGCTGCCTTGTTACGCAGCGGGCCCGGGTTCGATCCCCGGTCGGGGCAGTTTTTCTGCGTGAGGTTTTTATCGGGGGTTTTCCTCACCTGTAAGACAAATGTCAGGAAAACTTTAAGGCCCAAACGGTCCCCGAAATCATATGGTCATCATCATCATCACGATCATCCTTCACCGGTGTGGGAAGCTACCACACCTACAATTCCCTAGTTACGCTACAAGCATAGCATGAAAATGCTATGATTGCAGTGAAGGACCTGCCTTCGGGCAGAATTACTATGGATGGATGGAATGCTATGACCTATTCAGAATGATAAAAGGAGGAGTTTGATTTTAAAGTGTTAAAATTAAACTGATAAAATCGAGGTGAAAAACGACTGTTATTGGTTGTAAATCAAAAATCATTAAAATGTGATTGGTCATTGAATCCAATTTTGGGGCATGAGTTAAATAGTCTAAATAGATTCAACCTCTTACGTATTTCGGAGTAAAATTTAGTTATTATTTAAAACTACTGATTTAATTCTAATTGACGTGACATTACTATATCTTAAAATTGGGGCGGATATCGTTCGCGTAGGATTCAGATGCAATTTCCTTAAATTAACTTCACGGATGTTTACTCATAACTTCCAAATTAACTTTATTTACTTCACAACAATTAAATGCTTTCACACAATTAATTTTCTGTTAATAAAGTTTCTTACTTCACAGTTCATTGTCACTCAGTATTCTCTATACTCGCTGACGGTTTCTCTTACAATATCATCTTGTCTTCACACTTGAGTTAACTTTACTAGTCCACTCATCATTACAACTGGCTGATCCGACCTTCGCATCTCTTTGTATACGTGAGAAAACAACACTCTGTAATCTCAGTCGAGACATTTCTTAGGTCGCAGACTTGAAAACCGACTTTTTTCAGAATGGTGGTATAGATGCATGTGGAAATTTCTCCGCGGACCAGTGATTCGCGAGTCGTCTCCCCCTACCATACAAGGCGAGACTCGACTCTCGTCGCCGCCTGCTAAATTTAAAAGCCAACTCAACAATGCGTCACGGTATGTTAATATAATATTGAAAATGATGAAAATTTGTTTTGTAGATACAAGAAATGTTAGTTCAATTTCGGCATTCAGCTATTAAGCTGGCTGACAGCAAACCTATAAACTTTTACACCAACAAGTTTGCATCCTTACGTACCCTGTTACGTAGTCACTTGGTAAGTGTAAAATAAGCGTAAATAAATTATACCAGTTTTAAAATTTATTTTGGATATGAAAAATAGGAACACTTAATAGCATGAATTTTAAAACATATTGCAGTTACAATTTACTTTTAGTGAAGGTAAATTTATAAAACTATGGCAGAACTGTTCAGTTCTAATGAGAAATATATTATAATACGTGGATATATGTTTGCTTCTGTCCCTAAAAACGGCGTGTGCAGATTAAAAAAAAAAGTTCAATGTTTTATATGCAGAAGAGATATTTAGGTGATTAATTATCGGGTTTCACCAATAGAGGTAACTAATTTACGCCAGTTTAAACTATGCATTATACAAGGGAATACTGGCGTAATACAGTTACCTTTGTTGGTGAAACCGTCCCTAAGACGTTTACAGGGAATCTCGATTTTGAGTTACGAGTTACTAAATATTTAGTGAATATTAGTCCTATAATTTGTCAGTATAGATGATTTCAAAGACTTCTTCTATATACACACTTTTTCTATGTTTACAGGTGGATTAATTTTTAATTTTAAAACATCCCTTCATACTGTAGGCCTATACATATCAGGGTTTTAACCCGAGACCCTCGATCCTATTTTAAGCGGCTCGGGATAATCAATGGTAAGATTCAGCTTGTTCAAACAATACTTGAGTGATGCTATCATATCAGCTGATCTGTCATAAATACGTTCACTTCCTAACAGCAGATGGATTAGCGGGAACAAAATACAGAATATTATAACATGAGAAATATGTTAAATGTATTTTTAATTTAAAAGAAGACATTAAATGACGATTTGGTTAGTTCAAAGAAAATATATGCTTCTGAAAACATTTTTCTAGCAATTCTCCATGGAAATGTATCCTGTGATTTCAGACCTACAACAGGAAATTGCAAACACTCAAAATGGTTTTAACACTGATAGAAGACAAGTTTATAGGAACATCGATTGTTGAAATTTACTCCATGTAAGCTACGTTTGTCAAACAAAATATCCTGAAGTATAAAAAAATAATTTGTCACGCTATTATTTATGCAAACATCTGTTCAGTGAAATTAAATGTGTAAAATCAGGAATAAGAACAGGAATCACAGATGCACGCTTAAAGGGATGTCTGCGAATCGCAGCAACCGACATAAACCAGACCATGATAAATTAGTGTAGCAAAAAGTGTCAATTTCACATTAACAGCCTCAATGAAAACTTGTAAATTATTTGTGAATTTTTTGAATTAATATTGTTCTTTAAAATGTGATTCCTGATGTTTTGAAAATTGACTTTAAACTTTAACTGGCTTTTCCTTAAATCCGGCAATTATCTTCTCGCGTTTAAATCAATGCGGCCAACTGAAGAGAGGGGAGAGAGGGGTGGGGAGGTCGGAGACCCCGCTGTATATGTTCACATATTAAGTCAAATTTATTTTGAATATTTTTTTTTATTTAGGAATATTCCACAATACAGTGTTTCTCATTCAACCCAGAGTGATTTGTCGCCAAAGGTTCCTGTCTAAAGCATCTTCTTCCCTCAAATTGCTAACTTCCATACTTCTCTTCACTCCATCCATCCATCCATCGTTCTGTAGGCCTGTCTCTACCACTTCTTCCATTAGCTTTCCAATTAAGTATCTTCTTTGGTATTCTCTCTTCTTCCATTCTTATGAGGTGCCCATACCATTTCAAATGTTTTTCTTCTATTTTTCCTAATATGTTTTTTCAACTTACATAATATACCTTATTGTGCTGTTTCTGACCCTTCTTGAAATTCTTGTCGATCGCCTCCAAAAATCAATTTCTACTGTTCGCCTCCAAAAATCCATTTCTGCTTTTAACAGGTTGTTGGCTTGTTTTCTACTTACTGTCCAGGTTTCGGACCCATATAATAAAATACTTTGTAACAGAACTTGAAATATAGTTTTCTTCGTTCTGTATATTATACACTGCTCAAAAAAATTAGGGGATATTGTAGAATAACCTATTAAGACTATTTTTTTTGAATAGTATTAGATGCAATCACTTTCTATTACTCCAAGATAATGTAAACAAGAGTTTGAAGTTGTTACGTAACATCGGTACCACACCAGAGGGCAGTGTCTGTACTGTTTATGTGAAAGGGTGGTGTGGAGGTGAATGTTTTGTTGCTGTTTTTAAATCCAGTCCAGTTTTCAGTTAGTGAATGACTTGCCTTAGGGACAGTAATGCCTCGACAACGTGATTTACCTGAACCAATGGCTTGGAGGGCCATAGGAAGGATGGAAGCTGGACAGACACAACAAGAGGTGGCACCAAGCCATTGGGGTGTCTCAAAGAGTGATTTTCAGACTTTGGAATCGTTTTCAAAGAACAGATACTGTTCACAGAAGAGCCGGACAAGGTCGACCAAGGGCAACAACAGCAAGGGATGACCATTACCTCTTGTTAACAGTCCGTCGGAATAGACAGCTGAATGCAACTCAACTGCGAAATACACTTCAAACAGCAACAGGACGTAGGGTGTCAACTCAAACTGTCCCTAATCGACTGCATGGAAGTGGTCTCTATGCCCGTAGGCCCATGGTGTGTACCAGGTTAACTCCACAACACTGTAGAGATCGCAGAAACTGGGCGGAGGAACATCGTGGGTGGATGCATGCCGAATGGAGATCAGTTCTTTTTTCTGATGAGTCGCGATTCAACTTGGAATGTGATAGTCGGCGTGTATTCATCTGGAGGGAAAAAGGGACACGAAACAATCCAGCTTTTGTACGTGAAAGATCCCCATATCGTGGCGGTGGATTGATGGTGTGGGCAGGAGTCAGTAGTGGTGGACGTACGGACCTCTACGTCATCCAGGTGTTACTTTGACTGCGGTAAGGTATAGAGACGAGATTCTCCGACCTTTTGTCGTGCCTTATGCTGGTGCCATAGGTGATTCTTTTCTTTTTATGGACGATAATGCACGACCCCACAGAGCTGGCTTGGTGGACGACATGCTGGAAGTGGAGGGTATCGAGCGTATGCAATGGCCAGCTTCCTCGCCGGACTTAAATCCGATTGAGCATGTGTGGGATGCATTAGGCAGGCGCATTGCAGGCAGACCAGCACCTCCCCAGATCTGCACATTGCTCTTATGGAAGAGTGGCCACGTATCCACCAAGAACTCATTGCTAACCTCATTGCATCAATGCCACACATGTGTGAGGCAGTGCTGGCCTTTCGAGGAGACCATGCACCATACTAAAGAAACATTTTCACCCATGTTAATGTTGCTTTGTTTGTTTGTCATATTCCTTATCAGGATCTCTTTGACATCTGGTGTGGTACAGAGGTTACGTAATAACTTCAAACTTTTGTTTACATTCTTTTGGAGTAATAGAAAGTGATTGCATCTAATACTGTTAGAGTATGCCATACTAGTCAGACTGTTGCTACTATACTCCCTACCACTCTCTCATCAAGTAATATTATGTATCGTAAGAGTGCACTTAATCTAATTTCATGTCCAAGCCCTAGTCATCATGTTGTTGAAAGTGATTGAAAGAAATAATGTTTCTCTCCATCTCTCGTCAATATCCTTGAAGAAATATTCTACTTTTGGGTGTTTATTTAATAGCTATATAACATTATAATATGGTATTTAGTATCAACTGAACCAACCGTTACAAGAGTCTTAATAATGTAAAAAGGATATTAACGATACGGCAGCTTCCGCATTTACGATTCTTTTATCAATTCCCATACGATATGGTTCTATTTATCTTATTTAACCGTGTGAATGCAGACAGTAACATGAAAATTCTTATGAATATTAATAATCTTTCCCATTAGATACATTACATAGAAATCAGTTAAATTAAAATTACATATTTTATTCATTAACAGGGTTGTAATAATCAAGCCTATAGCGGTTTAGTGTGAATTTGATAGAAACAAATTTCCTAAAATAATTTCTTCATTATTAAAGTAAATATCAATAAAACTAAATATATGGTCACACGTAGAAATACATTATATAATGGATATGGAAAGCTAATGAAAATGAGAGAAATTTTGAGGAAGTGGCTGAATTCAAATACCTAGGAACAATAACCACAAATAGGAATGAGATGCACAAAGAAATTAAACATAGGCTCAATTCTGGAAATGCGTACTACAATGCATTACAAAGACTTTTGATGTCCCAATTCCTTTCAAAAAACGTTAAACAGAAAATATATAAAACTATAATTCTAGCAGTTATATTATATGGATGCGAAACATGGACTCTTACTTTAAGGGAGGAAAGGAGATTACGAGTATTTGAGAATAAAGTACTTAGGAAAATTTTTGGACCAAAGAGAGATTATCAGACAGGTGAATGGAGAAGACTACATAACAATGAACTACATGGTCTTTATAGGAAGCCAGATATAATAAGAACAGTTAAGTCTCGTAGACTGCGATGGGCAGGAAATGTGGCACGTATGGGGAATGAAAGAGATGCATGGAAGCTTCTTGTAGGGAATCCAGAAGGAAAACGCCCAGTTGGTAGACGAAGAATGAGGTGGGAGAATAACATTAACTATGATTTGAAGGAAGTAGACTATACAGGGAATGATTGGAAAACATTAGCTCAGGATAGGGATGTATGGAGAGCTTATGTCCGCGCAGTCATGAACCTACGGGTTCGATAGTGCCAGTGAGTAAGTAAGTAAATAAGTAAGTAAGTAGGTTAGTAAGTAATTTCTTCATTATTAGTTATATTATTGAGTTTTTCTGTATTTTAAATTGTCTTGTTATATTTCATTATTATTATTATTATTATTTCATGCTTATATTTATAGAGTCCACCGCTGTGGTCTCGAGGTAGCGTGCTGCCTTGTCACGCAGCGGGCCCGGGTTCGAACCGCGGTCGGAGCAGTTTTTCTGGGTGCGGTTTTTCTCGGAGTTTTTCCTCACCTGTTAGACAAATATCAGGAAAACTTTAAGGCCCAAACGGTCCCCGAAATCATCCGGCCATCATCATCATCTTTATCATTATCATCTCATCACCATCCTTCTCCGGTGTGGAAAGCAACGGGAAGCTACCACACCTACAATTCCCTAGTAAAGCTACAGAGCATAGCATGAAAATGCTATGATTGCAGTGAAAGACCTGCCCTCGGGCAGAATTACTATGGATGGATGATGGATATTTATTGAGGACAATGTTTTTGGTAGAAAGTAGGACTAGTATATTTTTTTCAGACTTTTATGACCATATGTATTCTTAATATTATTATATAATGTTAAGTTTATTTTTAGGGTGAAAAAGGCCTAAATATTACATGTCGTTTGATATCATCTATGCATTTTTTTGCAATTGCCCTCATACAGCTTCTAATATGTATTTTCAACTTCAATAAACGGCGAAATCAGTTTTTTTTTAATTAATAAGCTTCTGTTTTAATATCACGGAATTAGGATACCACTATCACGGATTTAGGAGCTGTATCACGTATTTAGGAATCCTTGTTTTGGAGAAAAGAATGAGGCATTTGTGGACAACTGTACATCGGTTTGGAGAGAATTCGATAAATAATCTAGTGAAAGGTATATAATTATGTTCCTATATTCATACACTGCTCAAAACAATTAGAGGAACACTTGTAATAAATTGAATAAGTAATTGTTTTTAAAGCTGTGATGCTGAAAGTTGGACAATATGTAAATTGAATTATTAATTTTATCATTGGATACAAATTTTAAAGATCCATGGCCTAAATACAGAGAAATTACTTCAAATAACAAATATAGAGAATTTTTTTATTTTGGAAGGCACTGGCCACTTCTAATTGGTAAGCTTCCTGATGTTGCTATAGTGACGAATGTTGATTATTGCCTTGTTTAATTGAAGTCTCTGACAAAATGAGGCATTTAAATGAGTTTGAAGTGTATCATGCTCTACATCTTTTACGACAAGCTCAGTCTCTGCGACAAGTGGCTAGAGAGCTTGGGGTTTCTCCTTCCGTGGTGTCCAGGTTACGCAACAGGCACAGAGACACAGATCAGCATTGTAGAAGATGTGGCCAGGGCCGTAAATTTAAAACAAGCCCCCAGGATGACAGATACGTTGTTCTTTCTGCTCTTTGGCAGCGTACAAAAACTGCAAAAGACCTACAGAATGACCTTCATATGGCTTCTGGAATCCGGGTTTCAGACCAAACCATAAGGAATAGATTAAGGAAAGGGAATATTCATCCAAAAAGGCCCGTTAAAAAACCACGCTTAACAAATGGGCATATGGCAGCAAGACGTACGTATGCTGAAAACCATGGTGATTGGAACCTGAACCAGTGGGATTCTGTGCTCTTCTCGGACGAATCCAGGTATCGTCTTACACGTTGTGATGGTCGATTGAGGGTGTGGGGACGGCCAGGAGAAAGATTTTCTGCAGAGGCCGTACAGGAAATTGATAGATTCGGAGGAGGTTCCATAATGGTGTGGGCCGGAGTTATGTACAACAATCGTACGGACCTTGCACTTGTTCCCCAGCGACTGAATGCTGTCCGGTATATCGAGCACGTTCTGGAAGAGCATATAGTACCTGCTGCCATTGGAGTAGGCCCTAGATTTCTGTTTATGCAGGATAATGCCAGGGCACATTCTGCGGCTGTCACCAGGGATTTCCTGAGGAGGAATGAAATTGAGGTAATGGAGTGGCCAGCGGTCAGCCCAGACCTCAACCCTATTGAACACTTGTGAGATCTTCTAGACAGGAAGGTCAGGAACCGACATCAAGCTCCACAAACTCTGCAGCAACTTGGAGATGCTCTGAAGGAGGAATGGGAGAATATCCCGCAAGAGGAAATCCAGAACCTTATTGGGAGCATGCCACGAAGGTGCCAAACTGTCATCGAATGTCGTGGAGGCCATACACGATACTAACTCTATATAACGAGTGTTTAACTTTGAAAAATAAGCACAAGATTCAATTGCTTACATAGCGGAATTATTTGAAAAGTTAATTGTCAGCGTTATTCATTTGTTTTTACTGACATGAGCAATAAATAAATAAAAAATAACCACAAATAATGTACTTTATTAATTTCATGTGTGTACCTTTATCCAATGAAAAAATATTTGCATATTTCATAGTGTTCCTCTAATTGTTTTGAGCAGTGTATTTTGTCACTATTATTTAATATGGTACATTTGCACAAAAAAGTAGAAAACCATCTTGGAATTAGGCAACCTTACTCTACTATCGTCTAGGATTATGGCATGGTGTCATGCTAACATATTAAGTTCAAAACCAGAATAAAACACCTGATATATATTTTTTTTTCTCTAACAGGACTAATTTTGGTTTCCATTCTACGGTTAGGCTTCATGGTATCCACCCTGGGCAGGCCTTGGACAGCGGCACCATATTAACTATCTTGTAAACTAAAATCTCCAAGAATGGACAGAGTTTGTTAGGGAATTCACGAATTTCAGTACATTATCCTCATACTGGTCCACGGCTGTGGTCTCGTGGTACCGTGCTGCCTTGTCACGCAGCGGGCCCGGGTTCGGTCCCCGGTCGGGGCAGTTTTTCTGGGTGAGGTTTTTATCGGGGTTTTTCCTCACCTGTAATACAAATGTCAGAAAACTTTAAGGCCCAAACGGTCCCCGAAATCATATGACCATCATCCTTATCATTATAATTATCTTCATCATCCTTCACCGGTGTGGAAAGCAACGGGAAGCTACCACGCTTACAATTCCCTAGTAAAGCTGCAA